>VZTE01006212.1:0-31950 GCA_013397775.1 Eulacestoma nigropectus
TGGTTTCCTAAACTAAACCTGGATTCTTCAATAACACCTGGTTCCTTAAACCAAACCTGGTTTCTTAAACCTGTTTTTTTTAACTAAACGTGGTTTCTAAACTAAACCTGGTTTCTTAAACTAAACCTGGTTCCTTAAACTAGACCTGGTTCCTAACCAAACCCGTTTTCCTTGCAGGGCTGGAGCCCAAGGAGCCCGTCAGCCTCCTGGCCCTGTTCCTGTTCACCTCCCCCCGGGCCCTGGGCCCCGCAGGTAGGAGCTTCCCTTTGCTGCCCTCACGTTCTGCTTTGGGGTGAAATCCTCACTAAACGGTCCAATTCCTCCCAAAACTCTGATTTTCCTGCTCAGAACCAGCAGATTTTAGCACTGAGCGATGAAAGAGCAGAGAAAATCTCCATTTCTCTTGCGTTTTGAGCTGATTTAAGCCCAGCTCTGCGCTTCGCTGCCACCCTGCACACCATGGGAGCAACAAAAATTCCCTTTCCAGGCACTTCTCGGCACCATCCGCTCCCGGAGTTGTCTGGGATGTGCTCTGGGAGCCTGGATCCTGCCCAGCCTGGCTCCCATCCCGCTGGGAGCCGTGCTCAGGGAGGCAGAACCACACGTGGCACTCGCTGGACACGGCTCCAAAGCGGGGGAAAAAATCAGGGAATTGTTCTCTGCTGAGATAACGAGGGAGAGGTCACAGCCTGGGGAAGGCGAGGAGAACTGGGAAGAGTTTGGGAAAGGGCTCTGCTCCCGAAAAAGCAGTGAGGGTTTGGAGTTCTCTGTGGGATCCAGGAATCCAGGATGTGAGGAGAGGGAGGGAGGGAGTAGGGCTGGGCAGAGCTTTGCTGCCGTCAGGAATCCCAGCATTCCCAAATGTGCTGCTTTTCCTGCAGGACAAACACAGGGAGCCAAAAAAAATACGGAGAGACTTTTTACAAGGGGGTGGAGTGACAAGACACAGGGAATGGCTTCCCACTGCCAGGGAGCAGGGATAGATGGGATATCGAGAAGGAATGCCTAGCTGGGAGGGTGGGGAAGGGCTGGAATGGAATTCCCAGAGAAGCTGTAGCTGCCCCTGGATCCCTGGAAGTGTCCAAGGAAAGGTTGGAGCACCCTGGGATAGTGGGAGGTGTCCCAGCCCATGGAACTGGATGGGCTTTGAGGTCCCTTTCTAGCCCAAACCATTCCATGATTTTATGGAATAAGAGGAAATAAAGAGAAACTTCCCGCTGGCTTTTTGTGGGATCATCCCAGCGATGAGCCAGGAGTGTTCCTGCCAGAACACTCCGGTGTTCCAGTCCTCCTGGAAATGCCCAGGACACACCCAGCTCCCTTCCCTGGGAAAAGATTCCCTTTCCAGAAGGGAAAACTGGCAGCACATCTGAGCACAGGCTGCTTTGTCTTTTTTGGGATTAACTTCCAGCTGTAAACCTTTTCCTTTGGGATTTGGCTTTGGAATTCTGGTGAAGGTGTGCTGGTGGCTTGGCACTGCAGGATGTGGTGCCTGAATTCAGTCACCTGAAATTCCAGGATGTGCTGCTGGGGGATCTTTCCTGGTTTCTTTCTGGAATATCCTCAGCTGGAAGGGACCCCCGAGGATCAAATCCAACCCTGCACAGACACCCCAAAAATCCCACCCTGTCCCTGAGAGTGTTGTCCAAGCTCTCCTGGAGTTTTGGGAATGTCCCCATTCCCTGAGGAGCCTGCTCAGTGTCCCAGCACCCACTGGATAAAGAACTTTTCCCAATATCCAACCTAAACCTCCCCTGGCACAGCTCCAGCATTCCCTGGATCCTGTCCCCAGAGACAGTGTCGGGGACATTTGGGCTCCTCCTGAGGCAGAAGATCCCAAGTGCCAGGTCAATCCTGGGATCAGGTTGCTGCTGTGATGCCTGGAGGAGCAGAGGGATTTATTCCTTAAATCCTGGGAGCTGGGAGAGAGGAGAAGAGGGAGATCCGTATCTTTTAGCGGGATCTTGTGGGAGAAGCTGATGGAGACAGGAGAGGGCACCAGGCACAAGGAGCATCCCAGAGGGATGGGAAGGTTCGGAGCAGCAGAATAAAAGTGGGGAGAGGGATAACCCTGAGTGAACATTCCTGGTTATTCCCTGGGATCCAAACATTGATGGATGCCAGATGTTTTCCCTCTGGAGCAGCAGGATTTTCCTGTACATGCGGTCCCGTTCCACCCAACCAATCCTGACCCTCTCCTGCCTCCCACACCTCTTTCCCTGGGATTACAAACCAAAGGCTTCTCTTTTCCATGGAGATCAGCTGGGATTTGGGATGGAAAGGGAGGATCCTCCCTGCTGTGGGGTGCAGGGGAGGTGAGGAACACGTGGGAATCACTCATGGCAGATCCAAAGGGTGAATAATATTCCCCATTTCCATATTTCCCCTTTCCCAGCAAGCCCTGGATCTATTCCTTCCTGTCCAGACAGCGTCAGAAGGAATGTGGGCAGCCATTCCGTGGGCAGCCATTCCCTGGACAGCCATTCCCTGGGCAGCCATTCCCGAGCCAGCAGCAGAGGCAGGAAACTGGGAATTGGCTCCCAGGGACGCCCCGGGCTTGCTGGGAAGCGAGATCGGCGCTGCCACGGCTGTGAGGAAAATCCCATGGCTGTGAGGAAAATCCCACAGCTGGAAGGGGACAAGGAATTCCTCTGCCTTTTGCTGGGAAGAGAGGGGACAGGGAAAGGCTCTGGACTTGTCCCGTAGCCAAAAGAAACCTTGGATTCGGATCCTAACACTCAGCTGGGCCAAGCCCGTGGGTGCAGGGCACTGGCTCCAAACCCTTGGATTGCAGAGGGAAAAGCTGGATGAGCCTGGTTTGTGTGGGAAAGGAGCTGGATGAGCTTTCCTGGTGGGAAGGGATTTCTGGGATACGGCTGTGCCGGGTGGAGCTGGATCCCACAGGGGCACCTGCGAGGGTGGCACCCTCAGGGCTGGGACCTGGTCCTGTGGATCCCTCTGGAGAGGTCGGGATGTTTGGTGGGATCCGTCTGGAGCAGGTTTGGGAGCTCTGGGTGGGAGTCTGGGATAAGAGGCTGTGAAATTCCAACCTTTGGGATAAGCAAGGATATGGAGACAGGGTCTCCATCCAGCTGGATGGACACTGGGAGGGGCTAGAAAGTTCCAAACTTTGGGATCTCCAAGGAATTTGAAACAGGGACACCATCTAGCTGGATGGACACTGGGAGAGAGTCGGATCCAGGAAGTTCCAATCTTTGGGATCACCAAGGACATGGAGACAGGGACACCATCCAGCTGGATGAACAATGGGAGGAGCCAGAAAGTTCCAAACTTTGGGATAACCAAGGACATGGAGACAGGGATGCCATCCAGCTGGATGGGCACTGGGAGATACAACAGGATCCAGGAAATGCCAGACTTTGGGATCCCCAAGGAATTGGAGATGGGGTCACCATCCAGCTGGATGGACACTGGGAAGATCCAGGAACTCCCAATCTTTGGGATCACCAAGGACATGGAGACAGGGACACCATCCAGCTGGATGAACAATGGGAGGAGCCAGAAAGTTCCAAACTTTGGGATAACCAAGGACACGGAGACAGGGTCTCCATCCAGCTGGATGGACACTGGGAAGATCCAGGAACTCCCAATCTTTGGGATCACCAAGGAATTGGACACGGGGACATCATCCCGCTGGATGGACACTGGGAAGATCCAGGAACTCCCAACCTTTGGGATAACCAAGGAATTGGAGAAAGGGTCATCTCCAGCTGGATGGACACTGGGAAGATCCAGGAACTCCCAATCTTTGGGATAACCAAGGAATGGGAGAAAGGGTCATCTCCAGCTGGATGGACACTGGGAGATGCAGCAGGATCCAGGAAATGCCAGACTTTGGGATCACCAAGTGCATCCCACGCTGGCAGCAGGTGGAGATGGAGCCTCTGGAATTTCCATGTGCACAGGGATGTAACACCGAGAATCTGTGCCTGGACAACCCTGAATTTAAACAGTTTAAAGTTTAAAAATGACCAATCCTGTTTATTTCCAGAACTCTGGCTGTCCTAAACATTGGATTTAGTGGGAATTGCTGGAGTGAAGGATCTTGGACCTGGAATTTCCTGCAGGATGGGGCTGGTTGATTCATTTCAGTTTAATTCAGTTTTTTGACTCCCACATGGAATTCCCACGTGGAATTCTTTGTTCCCTTCAGCATCAAACCAGGACAACGTCTCTGGGGCCGAGCTGATCCTTGGAGCTTTTTACTTCCGTGCTCTGATTTAGGGAATGATGATTTAGGGAATTCAATCTTTTCCTAGTGGGATTTAAAGGATTTTTCTTTTTCTTTCCCAGCGGAAAAGCGGGATCCAAAGGATGGAAAGGAAGGCAGAGACAGGAGCGACATCTCCTTAAAAATCGCCTCCGTTTTGCCTGGCCTTCGCTATGCCTTACGGAAAGCCGCCGATTCCTCACGGAATTCCTCGTGGAATTCCTCAGGCAGCACCAGCACCTGGATCAAGGAGCACCTCCAGGAATATGCAAAGCTCTGGGAAAACTCTCAGCCCACCCCTGGCCAGAATGGCGACGTTCCCATTCCTTCTCCACCTCTTCCATCCGAGGATGAGGCTGCTCGTCCTTCCCAAAAACTCTCGGAGCGATCCCTGGCGCAGCTGCAGCGTTACCTCTCCGATCCCAGCAGCTTCACCTTGGGAATGTCGGCGGCCTTGGAATGTCTGAGTGGTGCTGGCAGCAATTTGGGAGCCCATCCCAGGAATTCCTCCTCAGCCGTGCCCCCACCGGATCCTGCTTTTCCCGACAAGAGCGAGGCTCCAAATCCCGCTCCAGAGCTGGAGCAGACTGGGGAGAGATTCCCAAAAAATGTCGGCTCTTCCAGCAAGCTCTGGGGCCAGCAGAACAGGAGGAAATCCAGCCGGATCCTTGGGAAGAACCTGTCACCCCTCAAGACACATCCCAGGGAAGACGACAGCAGGAACAGGGAAGCAGCCAGGAAAAAAATCAACATCGCTTCCCCTTTTCCCAAAAAATCGGGATCCAACTCCAGCGAGCCCATGCTGAAATTGGCCAATTTGCAGCTTCCACACGGAAGGAAAAGAGGTGAGTGCTGGAAAAATGGGATTGAATTCCTCCTGCTCCAGGGTTCTCTAGGAACCATCTCTTCGCCTTTCCGAGTGCCTGGAGCATGTCCAGATAAATCTCCACGGTCTCTTCTCCTGGGAATTATCCCAGGGAATGTGCCTGAAGTTGGGTGCAGTGACCTGTGCTGTTCCCTTCCTTTGCTTCCGGGTCAGATAATGGATTTATTCCCAGTTAAATCAGGGTAACGAGAAGGAAAATCCTAAAAACACCTCCCTCTTCCCGATTCCTTTGAAATCCAAACCATTCCCAAATAAAAGTAAAACTCCCTCCTTTTCCTTGGCCCAGGTGCCGAGGTCCTGGCTGCAGAAATTATCCACAAACCCCAGCGTGAACCTGAAGAGAAGGAATCCTCAGCTCCTGCTGGTCCTGCCTTGGAAGCAAAGAGGCCAAAAACTCTGGAAAACCTGGATGTGAGGAAGGTTCCGGTTGCGGAGAGCGGCACGAAGGCGGGGAAAAATAAAACGCTGAAAAGTTTGGAAAACAGAGCATCAAAACCTCCGGAGAACAAGCAGGCAGAGAAGGGTAAGAGGAAATTGTTCCCTTGGGGAAAAAATTCCTTGGAAAGCTGAGCCATTCCAATGGTGCAAGCGGGAAATGGCAGAGATAAGGGGAAATGGCTTTGGATTGGAACGGGGAAAATGTCAAATATTGGGAAGGAATTCCTAGCTGGGAGGGTGGGGAGGGGCTGGAATGGAATTCCCAGAGAACCCCTGGATCCCTGGAAGTGTCCAAGGCCAGGCTTGGAGCAACACTGGGATCATGGAAGTGTCCCTGCCCATGGAATTGGAACTGAATGGGCTTTAAGGTCCCTTCCCACCCAAACCATTCCAGGATTCCATGATTCCATGATCAAACACTCCCTTATTGCCTTTGGAGTTCCCAGAGTGGATCCAGCCAATCTCTTCCATGGGATGGCTCCTGCTAAATCCCAAAAAATCCCAAAAAAAGAGTTTGGCTGTAAGAAACCCCCGATTTCTGCGTCTCGCTCCGTCCTTCCCAAGGAAATTAAAAATCCTTGAGCCCAGCTGGGATTTCCTGAGCTTTTAGTGGAAGGGAGATTTTGGGATTGGGTTTTCCATGGCTTCATCCTGGGTTTGTGACCATGGGCCTGGAGCCACGGAGAGGGGGATTTTGAACACCAAAAATGAAAAATTCCTGAATTATTTTTAGGTTCTGGCTGCCCTTGGGAGCCCCCAGGTTCCTGTGTGTGCTCTTAAAAGGGTTTTTATCTCTGGTTTAGGGTTTTTTATCTCTGGTTTAGGGGTTTTTTCTCTGCTTGAGGGGTTGTAATCTGTTTTCGGAATTTTTATCTCTGGTTTAGGGGGTTTTATCTCTGGTTTAGGGGGTTTTATCTCTGGTTTAGGGGTTTTCTGGGGGGTTTTTTTGTACCTAAGTTATCACAAGGACAGCACAGAATTCATCCATGAAAATCCCAAATACTCAAACTTCCAGAAAAATCGAAGGAAAATAAAAAGGATTCAGGAAAACTAAAAAATTTCTCAGGTCATGTTTAAGGGGCATTTTGTTCCCTATGGATCCTGTACCTTTAATTCCTGAATAAACCTAATTCCCAACTCTGGATCGTTTCCTGCTATCCACGACCACCGAGATGTTTTTTAAAAGTCTGGAAAATCCCTCTTGGAAAGACTTTTTTTCCTTGAAAACCTTCCTGGAACCCCTCTTTGAGGCAGAATTGTGTGGCCTTTATTTATTTTTCCCCTTTTTAAAGGAATTTTTTCCACTGGTTTTTTCCCCTCCCTCAGAGCGGACGGAGCCGCTCTCCGATCTCCCGAGCGAAGCCTCTTCCCAATCCCACGGAGCAGAAAGCCAAAGGAACGACGTTTATCCCCTTGGAATTCCTAGCGTTGGTTTTGCTCTGCGAGGGGACAACTGCGAATCCCACGCCTTGAACCTGCTGGCTGACCTGGCCCTGGGCTCTTGTATCCCTCCCTTTATTCCCAAGGATTCTGGGATCATCCCGGTGTCCCCCAGCCTTCCCAGTGATTCCAGGGAGCCGCAGAGCTTTTCCAAGCCCAGATTCCTGCGCGTGGCTTCCGACCACAAATACCACAGGGCGGAAAAGCACGGAAAAAAAACCACCTCAAGCAGCAGAGTGTCCCCAAACCAGCTGCTTCCCGAAAATCCACATCCCAGTGATTTGCCCTCTCCTCCCAAGGAGAAAACCTCTGGAATTTTCGGGATGAACAGCGTGAATCCCAGCCCTGCCAAGCTCCAGGTGTTGCCTCCCTGGGAAGTTCCAGAAGCTGCTGAGGTGAACAAGCACTCCATCATCTCAGCCGAGCACTCCTACGCCTCCCCCATGCCCGAGCATCCCAGGAAACACCCGAATCCCAAAGGGAATCCCAACCCCGGGCCAGCTCCCTCCAGAAACGGCACCAGGAATGCTCCAGCGGGTCCCTTGGTCGGGAAGGTGCTGCCCTTCCGGCACCAGCAGAGCGGCACCTTGGAGCCCAGCAGGAGCAGGAGCATTCCCAGGAAAAAGGAGGATTTTGCCAAGAGCCACACGGTGAATGTCTGCGGGAATTCCATGAAGGTGACGTGCCGTTGGGAAGAGGAATATCTCTTCCACTTGGACAGCAGGTACACCAACGATTCCCTGGAAAAAACTGTCATCCGTGCCCTGCATGGGTAAGTCAGCCTGGAATGTCTGGAGGGATTTGGGAAGGGACTTGCTGTGGTTTTTCCCTGTTTTCCGTAAGGGTTGGTTTTGTTCATGTTTGCCGAGTTACAGCTGCTGTGTTTTTCCTGGAAAAAAGGAAGGATTTGGGAGAGAAAAAGTGGATGTGACCCAGCCACGTGTGCTGGAGCCAAAAATCTGCCCTGTCCTGCACTGATCCCACGGAGTGGGCAGCAGGAAAAGGGGGAATTCTGGCCTTCTCCACGTGGGTGATCCCACATGGAGTCCAGCTCTGGGATCCCAATATAGGGACTTGGAGCTGCTGGAGAGATTCCAGAGGAATCCATTGAGCTGCTCCCAGGGCTGGAGCCCGGCTGGGAGAGCTGGGAATGTTCACCTGCAGAAGGGAAGGATCCAGGGAGAGCTTCCAGCACATTCCAGGGCCTAAAGGGGCTCCAGGAGAGCTGGAGAGGGACTTGGGACAAGGCATGGAGGGACAGGACACAGGGAATGGCTTCCCACTGCCAGAGGGCAGGGATGGATGGGATCTTGGGAAGGAATTCCTGGCAGGGAGGGTGGGGAGGGGCTGGGCTAGAATTCCCAGAGAAGTTGTGGCTGCCCCTGGATCCCTGGGATTGTCCAAGGCCATGTTGGATGGGGGCTTGGAGCACCCTGGGATGGTGGAAGATTCCTTGCCCGTGGCAGAGGTGGCACTGGAGGGGCTTTAAGATCCCTTCCCACCCAAAACATTCCATGATTGTGCAATTCCCATGGCTGTGCAGCTGGAATTGGTACCTAAAGCCAGGAGCCCAAGTCCTCCATCCCTCCTTTGGAGCTCAGAGTTCCTCTTTTTTCCAAAAAAAAAAAGGTGGAATCTGCATCGAGTGTTCTGTACCTTCCTTCCTTGGGGCTGAGCCCTGCGGGGAACCAGGGATGAATTCCAGGCGTGAATTCCAGGCATGAATTCCCTGGAGCCGAGTCGGGGAGGATGGAGACGCTTCAGGATCTCTTTGCTTTCCCTTTCCCAGGCCCTGGGATCCCGATCTTCCCGACGACGTGGAAGGGATGAAGCTGATCCTGCACATGTGGGTGGCTCTGTTCTACAGGAAGCCCAGCAAGCTCCTGAGCAGCTCCCGGAAGGTGGTGGAGCACAGCAATCCCACCAAATTCGTCTCCATCAACAGCTCCGGAGGCTTCCTGGAGCTCAGCGATGACAGCCAGGACTGCTTCGGCTTTGAGACGTGTCCCGCAGACTCCGGCTCCGATCCCGACCAGACTCCCAGCAGCTCCCTGGATCCCAGCACCCCTTCCCAGGGCCTTTCCCAGCCCGAGAAAAGCCCCGCGGATTCCCAGACAGACGCGGATGGAGCTCCCGGGGCTGTGGATAGCACGGTGTCCTCCTCCTCGGGGGAGCTGCCCTGTGGGGAGGAGGAGGAGCCTTCGTCCACCAGCTGTGCCGAGAGCCTTTCCCTCCAGGATGATGCCAGGGAAAGCCTGGATGTGGGAGACCAGGAGCCGGAGGCTGTTCCCGAGGAGGGCGCACGGGGCGTCTCGAGCATTGCCGCGGTGAGTTCGGGCTGGGGGCACTCCGAGGCTCTTGGAGGAGCGGGATTTTCCAAGAGGAATGGAGCAGATGTGCTCCTGGGTTATTCAGGGAAGCAGGAGGGGGAAGGATTCTTCCCTCCAAGGGGGATAAATCCCAAATTAAAGCAATGAAAGTGTCAATTTCTGGTTTAAACTCCGAGTTTGCGTCAGGGCTGAGTCCTCAGCTGAGGGATCGGGGGAGCTCCCAACATTCCAGAGCAGAATTCCAAATCCAGGAGACACCACCAGCAGACCAGTTGTGCCAAGAGACGCAGCACAGCCATTCCCATGTGGATTTGGAAAGCTGGGATTTGTTGCCTTGGAAGTTTTTCCCCCACACAGATGCAGTGTTTTGCATAATTTCCCTCATCCCTCTGGTGAAATCCATGAAAATTCCATTCTGGATAAAGTTTTGAAATTAATTTTTCCACTTTCTCCAGTCTGCACGTGGTCAGAGTGGAGGTTCTTGGGGTGAACATGAAACGTGGGGCTCTGCTGACATTTTCCCAAGCCTGAATTCTTGAATTAAAATAATTCCTTTAGAACTTCCACTCCTGAACAAAGGAGCAGCTTCTGTAGGGCTGGAACTGCACGAAGGAAAAAATTCCAGTGTTTTTTCCCGCATGGGTGTCTTGCCTCCTGCACTTTCCCATGAGGATTAACCTCTGGATTGTGTTGTTCCAGGAGGAGCCGGTCAAGGAGAACCCGCTGGATTCCAGGATCACCCCCAGCCCTTCCCAGGAGCTCGGCTGTTCCAGCGAATCCCCGGCTGAGCCGGGCACGGAAAACCCCGGCGGCCAAACCCCGAATTCCAGCTCAACTCCGTGGACAGACCCCCCCTGTGTGCCGCAGGAAAACGGGGAGCAACAGGAAAACCAGTGGGAAGCAGGCTCAGGGAGCGGTCCCGGCCCTCCCGAGGATGAGGAAGGATTGGGAGACTGTGGACACCCTCTGGAAGTTGAAGATGGCAGCTGGGCCGCCGGCGCTGATCCGCAACCTGCCTGCGATTCTGGGCCCTTGGAAGCAAATCCCGCAAGTGCAGAGCCTGGAGGGGGAGCCACTGAGGAAGGGGAGGAATCCCAGGAGCCCTCAGAGCATTCAGGAAAGGAGGAGAGAGAGGTGAAGGAGGAAAAGGAGAACGAGGAGTTTGAGGATGAAAGCTCCTTCCTGGGACCCGTGGATTTGGTGTTGTCCGAGAGCAGCGATGCCGAGATGGAATGTGAGCGCGGCGAGCAGAATCCAGGGAATTCGGCGTCTCCAGAGGAATTTGGTGTTCCTGAAGGGGACCCTGTGCCCAGCCCCACCTCCCTGGCATCCCCCTGCCCCGATGGATCCACGCCAGCGCCGTCAGACGGGACCGGGACGGACCCCGGCGGGTTTCCCGAGGAGATGTCACCAAACCAGGATGAGCTCCCGGATCCCTGGGATGCTCTGGCCACCCCGGATTCGGAGACAAACGGGCTTGGTGTGGCCAGCCCGGCCGAGCTGGGGTCACCCCACAGTGACAGTGGGGAGCCGCTGTCCCCACCTGATCCCAGCCCTGTCCATGGGGCGCAGCCCGACAGCGTTACGGGAAACCCGGAAGGTGCCGGAGACGTGCTCGAGAATGGCTTGGAGCAGAAAAACGGGGATCGTGCGCCCTCTGCAGAAAGGTGGGAGCCTGCCGGGAGCACGGCCGGCCTGGAGTCCCCCCGCGGGCAGGGAATGGCCCTGACCCTGTCCCCCGACTCCAGCTCCATCTGCCTCACCTCTCCCGACAGATCCGTTGATCCTTGGGCTGCTCCGGAGGATCCGCCCGTGGAGAGCCTCCCGTCACCGTCCCAGAGCGACCTGGGAAGGAGCAGCTGCTTTTCCCAGGTGGGTGAGGATGATGTTGATCCTGAGCTGAATTCCCTGGACACTGAGGAATCGAATCAAGGAGGGAGCGGGGTTTTGGTGGAAGAACAGCGTGGAAGCGTCGCTGCCGACGGCACAGAGGAGCTGGATGATCCTATGGGAGCGGGAGATGGCCGGGACTCCCCCTTGGACTACGCAGACGTAGGAGATGATTCCAGAGCTGAGGAGAGGGAGGATGAGTTCCCTGAGGCAGAGAATTCCCCTGGGAATGACACGACAAGCATGGAAACGGCGGCTGACGTGGAGCCGGACATCCCTCTCCACCATCACCTCCTGGAATCAGAGCCCTCCTCCTCCATCCAGGAGAGCATCTCGGCCATCAAGGAGCTGCCCAGGCAGCAGCGGAACTTTCCAAATATCCACGGAGACTCAGCTCCCGCTTCTCCCCCTCGTGCCGGAGACTCAAATCCCCCCATTCCCGCGGCACCGAGCCGGAGGGAGTCGGTGCTGTGCCGCCTCTGGAAGCCGTGCCAGGAAGGAGGAGCTGCCCAGGTGAGCGTGGCTGCCTGGAGCCCGGATGGCTCCTTAAATCCCAGCTGTTCCCAGGAGGTGACAGAAGCTCCCTGCTCCCCTGCGGATGAGTTCGTGCCAGCCGAGCCGGGATCTGCTCCTCCTTCTCCGTGCGATCCATGGGACGATCCCGAGGGTGCTGAGCCGGGCTCGCCCCTCCCTGAGGCGCTCCCTGGGGTGCTCGCTCCTTCTCCGGACAGCGCCCGGTGGTCCGGGAGCTGCGGCAGCCCCGGGAGCCAGGCAGGGGATGCCGGAGGGAGCCCTGGGGAGGAGCCCATCCCACCTGAGGATCTGGAAGGAGGCAGCATTCCCAGTCCTGCTCCTTTCCCAGCCCGGGAGTGTCTCCTGTACGAGCCCTGGGCTGGGTGCGAACACATCCCCGAGGGATCCGAGGCGTTCCCTGATGCCGACTGTGCCGGCACCGAGGTGGGAGAGGGAGAAATCCCCGCTTCTCCCATCCCGGCGTCGCCGTCGGACGAGCACAGGGATCCCTCTGGAGAAAGCCCGGAGCTCAGCGACGCCAAGGATGTTTCGGATGAGCTCCCAAGGGAAGAGCAGGTCCCAAGCCAGGACGGACTTGAGGGCTCGGCCTTTGAAGATCCGTTGGAGAATTCCTTTGGCGACTCAGACCAGGAATATTTTGAGGGGAATTCACACTCCCCGCTTCCGAGCAGGAATTCCTGCATCATGAGCTCCATGGATGCTGCAGGAACAAGGACTAGCTGGGACAACTCCTCCAGGAGCTTCATGCACATGGAGGAGCACGGAGAGGACTGGGATCGGGGGATCCCCAGGGATTACGGGAGCTTTGTGGTCACCACGCAGTGCCAGGAGAGGATGGAAAATTTCCGGCTCCCAAAGAGGCGCCGCCGCCGTGCCCGGGAATCTCCTCTGCTCCGGTCCCTGATGGGGACCTGGAGGGGCTTTGAGGAAATCACCCAGAACACTTTGGACATGGAATGTCTGCGCTTCCATTATAAGCTAAAACAAATCCTAAGGAATGGCAAACCTCCCTATTCTACCTCCAAAAGCATCTTCCCAAAAGACTTCCCTGCCCCCATCCCGCTGTCCCCACGGAGCAGGAGCCCCTTGCAGGTGACCATTCCACCCTCGGACACGTGGCCGGGCGGGCTCCGCTCCCGCCGGCACAGGGATCACTGGGATAGCGGGAGAGTCGGGAGCCGGGATCGCGGGGCTCTCTTCCACCTTGGGAAGCTCCGATACAACCGCGCCCCGCCAGCCCCGCGGGGGGACGTCGCCGTCATCCTGGATGAGTATTCCGAGTTCCAGAGGGTGGTGCTGAGCAGGGCCGAGGCCGGGAGCGAGGGCCCGGCGCGGGGGGAGGCCGAGAAGGCGCGGATCGGGATGGCCCCGCCCGGCGGGACGGTGGCGTTCAGGGGGACGATCGCGGAGCTGCGCGGGGCCCTGCACTCCCACCTGCGCCGCGTGGCCGACGGACAGCCCGGAATGTTCTACCTGCTGGAGACGGGACAGGAGCCCTTCTTCGACAGGGTGAAGGTGGGAGCCATTCTTGGGTTGGGATGGATTGGGATGGGCGGCTCCAGGATAGAGCTGAGGGTGGCAGGAAAAGGGATGGTTTGGTTCCCTCAACCCAGGAGCCACCTCGGCTCCCAGCACCAGGAACTGGAATCAGGTGCTGAGGTTGGACAGGAGCCTTGGGATTGGGTCATCATGGAATCGTGGAATGGTTTGGGTGGGAAGGGATCTTAAGGATCATCCAGTTCCATGGGCAGGGACACCTTCCACTATCCCAGGCTGCTCCACCTGGCCTTGGACATTTCCGGGGATCCAGGGGCAGCCACAGCTTCTCTGGGAATTCCAGCCCAGACCTTCCCCACCCTCCCAGCCAGGAATTCCTTCCTAAGATCCCATCTAAAACTACTCTGGTTTAGTTTGAAGTCCAACCATTCCCAGCACTGCCAAGGCCACCACTGCCCGTATCCCCAGGTGCCACATCCAGGTGGCTTTGAAACCCCTCAAGGGCTGGGGACTCCACCCCTGCTCTGGGCATCTCATTCCCCTTCCTCTCCCCATGTTCCCAGGAGAATATTCCCAATCCAAACCTGGTTTCTCTTCCAGGCCTTGCTGAAGGACGAGGGGTTTGTGAGGACAGAACCCCTGAAGTTCTGCGGGGCCCAGCGCCGGGACAGCGAGCGGCTGCTGGTCATCGTCAGGAACGAGGACATCTCCTCCCACATCCACAGCGTGAGCCCCAATCCCTCTCTTCCTTCTCTCAGCACTGTCATTTAATCCCAACATCCATTAAAAAAGTTGGAGCAGCCCAGCTCGAAGCGGTGAGGTTGAGCTTCTCTGGTCCAGCCGCGCCTTGGACGAAATTCCCGATTCCAGGGAATTTTCCATCCCTTTCAGCATCCAGCTTTGGGGTTGGGATTTGGAGACAAATGTTGGGATGATGCAGGGGATGGGATCGGATGCGATGGGATCGGATGCGATGGGATGGGTGGGATGCAATGGGATGCGATGGGATGGGCTCCATGGATTTGGGGTGGCACACCCCCCTGTGCCCGCACAGGTGCCGTGCCTGCTGGAGCTGAAGCGCTGTCCCGGCGTGGTGTTCGCCGGAGTGGACGATCCCGAGGATGTGACGGGGGACACGTTCCAGGAGCTGTTCCAGGCCGGAGGCTTTGTGGTGTCCGACGAGGAGCTGTTGGAAAGGGTAACCCTGGGTGAGTCTCGGGGCGTTTGCTGGCACATTTCCAAATCTTTCCATTGGTTCTGCTTCCAGTGGGGAATTCTTGTCCTCTCTCTGACATTTGGATCCCGTTGGGATAGAGGGTCTGGCTCAAGAGTCCCCAAAACATCCAAGGACAGTGGAGGGATGTGCCAGGATGTTCATTCAGCCTGGAGAATCATGGAATGATTTCAGTGGGAAGGGACCTTAAGGATCATTCCATTCCATGGGCAGGGACACCTCCCATTGTCCCAGGGTGCTCCAAGCCCCGTCCAGCCTGGCCTTGGACACTTCCAGGGATCCAGGAGCAGCCACAGCTGCTCTGGGAATTCCATCCCAGCCCCTCCTCACCCTCCCAGCCAGGAATTCCTTCCCAATATCCAATGGAATCAGCTCCTTCATGGGAAGTGGCAGAGAGAAGTGAGGCAGCTCCTCTGGGAGAGGCACCAAGGGACACGAGGGACAAGCTGCACTTGTCCTTCCAGGTATCAGGGAAAAATTCGCACCAGGACATGATCCCAGTTCCCCACCCACTGACATTTGAGTCTCCATCCTTGGAGAGACTCAGAGCTCCCCTGGACAAAGCCCTGAGCACCCTCAGGTGGCCCAGCTTCAAGCAGGGCTCGGCCCAGAGACCCCCAGGTCCCGTCCCCACTTAGCCCTGGCTCTGGTGTCCCCTCAGGCCAGCTGAAGGAGGTGGTGAAGGTGCTGGAGAAGCTGAACAGGAACGGGAGGTGGAAGTGGCTCCTGCACCACAGGGAGAGCAAAAAGCTCCGAGGAGACCTCAGGTAACGGCTGTGCCTGGGAAATTGGGGATTTTTGGGATGGAAACCCAAAAGGCTCCCAGGACTTGGGACCTGGAGAGCATCAGATGGCCTGGAACGTTGTCCTGGATGCGATCCTGGAGGAGGCAGAGCTCTGGCAGCTCTCCCTGCTCCCTGCTGGGCTTCCATAAGGCCCTTCCCTCTCTCCCTGGCAGGGATGCCCTCAGGGAGTGCTGCAGGCTCCTGGAAAGGCCCAGATTTCCTTGGAGGAGCTGCACATTCCCACAACTCTGAAAGCAAACTTCCCTCCCTTCCCACCAGCTCATCCCAACTCCTGACTCACACCTGGGAGCTCAGGGCACTTCGTGGGGTTCTGCCCTCTCTGCTGTTTCTTTTTCTGTCCCATCACATTTGGGATTTGGGATGGGATGGGATGGGATGGGATGGGATGGGATGGGATGGGATGGGATGGGATGGCATGAGGAGCCCATGAGCTGGTGATGAAGAGAGGGAATTGCCACTCCAATCCCACCATGGATGATTGAAGATGGAGCTGCTCCGGCGTTGGGCTCATCCATGGCTCTCCCTGGGAAGGGTGAAGTGAGAAAACTCCTGGGTTGGGATAAAGGAAGTTTATCAGGGAAAGGAGAAGCTGAGCATGCAGGCAAAACCAAGGAATCCATTCCCTATTTCCCGTCACAGGCCAGCCCCAGGAAAGCCGGGCTCTGTCATGGCTTGGGAGCACCAACACCACCTCTCCAACACCCCCTCTTCCTTCTTCTCCTCCCAGCTTCATATCCTGAGCATGATTCCAGGGGCTGGAATATCCCCTGGGACAGTGGCAGTCACCTGTCCTGGCTGGGCCCTGGTGGGGTGGGTGAGGAGCAGCTTTGGCTCTGCCAAACCCTGCTCAGCAACAACAAAACATCCCTGAATTACCCAGAGCTCCCAGCACGAATCCCAAAGAGCACAAATCCCAAACAGCCCCACAGCAGCTGCTGAGATGAAAATGAACCCAATCCCAGGCAAAACCTGGGAGCAACCTGGAGCAAGGGGGAATTTGTCACTTTTGATCCGTGTGGATCAAAAAAATCACCCGTGAGGCTGGAAAAAACACCTGGAAGGGCAGATCCCACCTTCCCTGCTGGGAAGGGACGGAGAGGGATGAAGCCCCTGACCCCTCCCCGTGCCCCTCTCTCAGCAGGGACGATGCCAACGCCCAGAAGAAGCAGCTGCTGCTGAAGTGGTGCCAGGGAGAGGAGCTGGTGGAGCTGCTGCACTTCCACGGCTGCGATTCCACGGCGGCTCCCGAATCCCGGCACATCCAGTGCCTGCTGGAGCTGCAGGTGCGGCACATCCGCGCCAGGTTCGCCGTGTATCTCACAGGTAAAGGCATCCCAAACCCCTCCAGGTCTGAAATTGCCCTGGAAAGGGATGGAGGAGGGAGAAAAAAATCCCTGTATTCCTGCCGTTCCTGCGAGAATTGCTTGTTCAAGGTGTGGGTCAGGTGAGTGGTGAAAAGCAAACGGATTTTTGGAGGTTGCAGAATTCCAGCAGTTTTGGAGCCCTCACGCTCCAGTTCTGGCCTTGTTGGCAAAGCACCAGAGCAACTACAGTGGGATTTAGGGATGTTTCCCACAGGTTTAGGAACAACCTCGTTTGTTTGAATTAATAATCCTACTGCTCCTCTCCTTGCAGAAAATCCTGGTGGCAGCAGCAGGGAAATCCTGGAAAGCAAAGGAATTCTTGTGGCTGACATCAACACCTTCCTCGGGACGGTGCAGAAAGTGGCTGCTCCGTTTAGAAGAAGCTACTGGTAAGGGGGGAAAGCTTGGGATTGATCCCAAAAAGCTGGGAGCAGCTCCGGGGTTGTCTATGGGATGGCCAGCAGGGAGCTCTGCTCCTGCAGCAGAGTGGGGACCATCTCAAAGCGCTGGATATGGGATCTGCCAGCACTGGGGGCTGACTCCTGCAGCTGTATCCAGGAGAGCCACGTGTGGCACTGCTGGAAAATGGGAAACACTCCAGGCTTGGCCCTGGGGAAGCTGTGCAGGAGGCTGGCACTGCCCAGAGGGAGCCGGGCACTGACCTGGGCCACGTCTCTGTGTTGCAGGTGACAAAGCGAAGCCACGAGGACGTGGCTCCTGCCCAGGCCCTGTGGCACCAGTTTGGGCATCCCAGTCCTGCGAGGGACATCCCCACCATCCATCCCAGTGGATCCCTACCATCCCAGTGGATCCCGGATGCTGCTGGGGGCGGGGGAAGGTCGGGTTTAGCTCTGTACATAAATCTTATTTAAAGGTGGGAAATGCAAATCCTCGGAGGATTCATTCCCTGCCACTCACTCCCACATAGGAAAGGTCTTTTAACGGTACAGGTAAATTATTGGAATGTTTTCAAGTCTTTAGTGCAGCTGCCATTGAAGCATTTGGAAAAGGAACTTCCCAAAATTTACTTGAAGCTTAGGAATGAGGATAAATCCATTTTCCACGTGGTCGTTGCTGTTCAGGCCCCGTCCAGGCCCACACTACATTTCAGCTCACCCCCGTTGCCTCCTGGTACCAGTTCCCTGCTGGCACTCGGCGCATTCCAGCACATGGAATTCTTGTAAATAGCGGGAAGCCGGGATGCAGGAACAGAATAAGCTCTTATTTATGGGGGCCGGGATGGAAACGCCGCGTCCGAGCCCTGTTCCCGACCCGGCACCACAGGGCAGGGACGTCCTTTTAGGTTGTTTTTAAATCCAAGACTGCGAGGCCGTTCTGTACAGGATGACTTTGTAAAGAGTTTGATTAATAAAACCTCCAAAAAAATGAGGTTTCACCCAGCTCTGCTTTCTGGAGAGGGGATCCCGCTCAGCATCCGGCCTTTTCCAACACGGGAAAGGGAGGGTGGGGGTTTTTTCAGCTGGGAGAGAGGTTGGGAATCAGCAAGGAGTGAGCAAGAGCATGGTGGGCTCCTGGATGATGGATCCCTGCAGGAATGATGGAATAACAACAGGAATAACCAGAGGAATAACCAGGTTCCAGCAGGTAGGGACAATGGAGTCATTTAAGGATTTCTTTTCCACCTGCACTGGGCCTGTCCTGGTTTGTGGGCACTGCATAGGGGGAACTTCCCGGCCTCTGGCACCAGCTCCCGGCAGCTCATGGTGGGAAGTGTTCCTGGAAGTGGCACCTCAGGAAGTGGAAGTGCCAAAAGCCCTGGCTGGGAGGAGGGAGAGGGGAAGCCCCAGGTGGGTTCAGCTCAGCTTTGGGACTGTGATAGGATCAAACCCCAGCTCCTGTGTGGGAATGGCACCGGCTGAGGGGAGCCCCTGCCACGGACTCACCCTGGAGAGCTGCTCCAAGGCTTTTCCTTAGTTTTCCTGGCACTTGGCATCGCTGTGTCTGCCCAATGCCAGCCAGGGAATCTGGAAGGATCACTCTGGACTGCAGCATCTCGTGTTCAGGATGGAGAGGAGCCCGAAGCAGGAATTACTTATTGCTGCTGCCATTGCCAGCTGTGGCACTGGGGTGGCTGCAGGGAACAGGGATTGTGCCAGAGCAGAGCCTGAGCCACATCTGCCCTGCCAAAAGCAGCCAGAGCAGCACGGCCTGGAAGAACAACCACAGAACCAGGAAACCTTTCCCAGCAGGAAACGCTCCTGTCTCACCCCTGGCAAGGCAGAGATCCCACAGGATCTCGGCCCGGAGCTGCTGCTCCCAGAACTGAAGTGAATCAGACCAGAGCCCAGGACTGGTTTCCAGAATTTGGCTTTACTTCGCAGTACAGAAATCATTTGGAGCCTTCAGGAGACACGAGAAGCACAGGCTCTGTCATGCCGATACCGCAGCGCCGTTTGGTCCATCCGAGAAGCCACCAGGGGACAGAAAATACTTCCACATCTTGCCTGCTCTGAAATTTGTTCTCTCAATTTTATTAAGATTAAAACACAAAGGAGCCTTAGGCACAGCTGTGTCCCAACCGATGTAAACAGGTTTAGAAGCTTAAGTGGAGGTTAAGTTCTGTGCCCAGAACGAAGCCAACATTTGCTGCTACAATAGGTGTGGGCTTTGTCCATGATACAACTTTGCCACAGAGTTAAGATTGATGGGAGAGACTTTAGGGATGCTGTCCACAATAACGGAGTGCTCAGTTTCTATTTTCCTTGATATCAGGTTTGAGTGACATCAGCGTCACATCTACGAGCTCACCAGAAGCACAGGATTGTGAAGGATGTTTTACAAATGATTAAAAAGACAAGGTAAGACACAGCTGTCAATGAGTTATTTCAAATCTGCACCCACGTCTACGTCTGCAAAAATAATAATAATAATAATAATAATCAGTTCAGTCTGCCTTTCGCTTACGAGGTTAGTCAAGAAATCAGTCAGGAATTTGCCAGATTCTGGACAGCAGCCCTACTAGAATGAAATAATTAACACATGATATCCAAAAAGGGAACATTACCAGTGCAGTACTCTTCAATCTCTCAGAGATGGGATTACAAAAGCAGGCCTTACAATATTGAATTTCGTACAGTGTTCATTAAGTTCCTTATATATTCATATTAGCCGATTTAAATTTCTCCTAATTAGAGCCTCTCATTACTGCTGCTCCTCCTCCCCGTAGATGTCGTTTTTCTTGCGTTTCATCTCCTCGAAGTCGAACTCTGATCCCATCATCCTCTTATAAATATCTTTGATGTCGTCGCACGTCGTCTCGAAGTGGGTGGTGGCGTCGTAGGTGCGCGAGATGAAGATCTGGAAGCAGAAGCAGCGTTGGAGCCCCGAGCTGGAGCCTCTCCCCTCCCAGCCCGGCTCAGCCCTCACTCACCTGGCTCTCAGTTCCCAGGTCAGTCGGTGCAAACAGGTCACTGATGCTCACAAACCTGGAAAAGGAAGAAAAGAAGGTTCAGGATGGTTTTAGGGCAGGAACGGTTCGATCCAAGGGCATCGCTCGAGGCGCTGAGGAAACTCTCAACAGCTCTTGGCAGCCAAAGGGCTCCAGATCTCCAGCTCTCCCAGCAGAGCAGGGAGCAGGGCTCGCTGAGGACTCACTTCTGCTCAATGGGCTCCAAGAGGTCCAAGGCCGGCTTGATCTCCTTCTCCGGGTCCGCGGTCTCCACGGTGGTGCTGGCGATGGCGATGTACTTGCCCTGCGCCGCCACGTTGTGAGCAGAGGAGATCATGCACACGTAGATATCTGGGGGGACAGGGCACAGCTGCATCCCAAAACCTCCTCCAGCCTCATCCCAAAACCTGCCTGCACCTCTTCCCGCTGCCCTGACACTTGGCACCCCCTGGATTCTTTAGAGAACCTGGAATGAGTCCNAGCCTCATCCCAAAACCTGCCTGCACCTCTTCCCGCTGCCCTGACACTTGGCACCCCCTGGATTCTTTAGAGAACCTGGAATGAGTCCCATCCTTGCCCTACGTGCTCTCATCGCCTGGTTGAGCAGCCTGGACATGGGAGATCTCCAGAGTTCTGTTTCCCATGGCTCCGATGGTTCCTGAAATCCAGTGGGATTCCCAGCGCTCTGTTCCAGGCAGAGGCAGCAACCCCGCTCCTGCACACAGCGCTCACACCCCCTCCCAGACACCCCACACCCCTCACCCACCTCTCCGGTCTGGGGAACTTCCTGCTGCAGGTTCCTCACAAGGTTTTCCGACCACAGGCTCCTCCCACCTCCCCCAACGCTGCTCTGCACTGAAGCTCAGCTTTGCTGGGGCCTAAAAATTCCTGGACAAGGCCATGAAGTGTCCATTTCCCTGTCTGAGCCACACCTCACCCACAGAGAGGCCGGGTAACGACCACAGCCTCAGCCCACGTGGTGAGAGCTGCTCTGCACACACCTGATTTCCGGTTGACCTGGTTCTGTGGAATGATGATCTGGCACGAGTTGGCATCGTTTGTGTTCTTGATGGGGTGGCTCAGGATGCAGATTACCCGGATCACCTGGCCCACCTTCGTCACGCGGTCCGACACGTAGCTGGGGTCGCAGATGAGCTGTTTGCAGCGAGCAACCTGAGCACAAACATGGGAAAATCACCCAGTTCGCATCAAAAATCGTTTTTCCGGTAATCATTTAATATTTGATCAATCTGAAGCCTCCAGGCTGCTCACACTTTGGTCTCTAGCATGGATTGTCACCTCTGCTCCTGGCCAGGACACGTCATTCCCACCCCAAGCAAGTGCTGAACTGTCCCGTGAGTGCCTGCTCCAGTCAGGAGCACATTCAGAACTTCCAAGCAGCCTGCAGCATTCCCAGTTTTATCCAGCCAGGTGGAGGAGAAGCTGCGGGAAGGCCACGTGCCAGCTGTCAGAGCAGCTAAAAATGCCAAGGGCAGAGCTGGTTCCAGGTTAGACACAAGGAACAGCTCCCTTCCAGCTCAGCCAGCCTGATTTATTCACTGCCAGCCCATGGAGACTTCATCCCAACTCCTGGAGCAGGGACGCTGGAATGAACTCCAGCCATCAGGACACTGTGTCTTCAGCGAGCTGGCACAGGGACAACAGCCCCAGCCCAGCAGGTTTGGTCCTTGGGCTTAGAAAAGGTTTTTCTCTGTATTTTTTCTGATCAAACCCAAAAAATCTGTGTTCTGAGGGGTGGGATGTGGGGTGGGGAGCGGGGAAGGATGGGAAGGGACCATACCTCCCCCTCAGACTTGACCCCGACCACTTTGCCGTTCTCTATGACGATCTCCTCGATGGGCTTGTTGAGCATGTAGGTGCCTCCATAGATTGCACTGAGCCTGCAACAGGAAAATCCCTTCAGCACCTCCATGGCTGGATTCTAACAGCCCTTCCAGCCCCTGTTCCACTTGGAAAAAACCCACCTCAGACTTTAACCTCCTCAAAATCCTCTGCTTAAACACAAGGGGTAAATACTCTGCAGTCAGGATCTCTGAGCAAATCCAGGGGTAAACAAGCCCAGAGAGAAGGAATCTCACATGGAGGAATCACTTCATTAATAAGGGAGAGAACCATTAAAGACCACAGTATTTTTATGCAGCATCACATTCTGGAAGCTCAAGCACTGACTCCACACATCCAACATCCACACATCCAACTCCACACATCCAACTCCAAACTCCACTGGAGGAAACCCAGAGTCAAAGCCAAGTGCTCACCTTGCAAATCCCTGGGGCAGCTCTCCAAGGCCATAGAGGGGGTACAGGTAGGGGCTTTTCCCATATCGAGCCAGTGACTCGCTGTACAGCTTAATCCTGTTGATTGTTTCTTGGCAGGGTTGATCTAGATAGCTGGGAAGGACAGTTACACCATTTGGGATGTTTCCCAAACCAGCACTTCCAGCAGAATACTCTGGAAAGCAAAACATTGACTTCCTGTGAAGTTTCCTTCCCCGCCCTCCAGCTGCTCCTGGCAGTGCTTCCCTGGGAGTTCCCTTTTAGGAGCACTTGGTGTCACAAGTTTTACTCAAGAACCCTCATATTTGAAAATAACCAATCAATCTCATCATGACCCCAAATCCTGGGATTTGGGGGAGCAACTGATTCCCCACTTACTCGTCAGTCCTGTAGAGAGCGAGGGCATGGCCTGTGAAGTCAATGACATCTTGGCCCAGGTCAAACTTCTTGTACACATCCCTCATGGTGGTTTTCTTGGGATCCACACCCTCGAAGGTCCGCGGATCGTTCTCGTCAAAGTTGGCCACGTACACCAGGAATTTCCTGAACCGGCGCTTCTCGAACAAACCCATTAAGCCTAAAACCAAGGTTTGGGCAGAATTCAGAAGATCCTCAGTGGCTTTTGTGGCTTTTCCATTGCCACAGAGTATCAGCAGTGGGTAAGAACAGCTGAGTGTTCAAATATGGGATGGTTTGGGTTGGAAGGGATCTTAACGGTCCTTAGTTCCAACCCCATGTGCAGGGACACCTTCCACCGGCCCAGGGTGCTCCAAGCCCCATCCAGCCTGGCCTTGGACACTTTCAGGGATCCAGGGGCAGCCACAGCTTCTCTGGGAATTCTATCCCAGGGCTTCCCCACCCTCCAAGCCAGGAATCCCTTCCCAATATCCCATCTAACCCTGCCCTCCTTCAGCCTAAGGCCATTCCCCTTTGTCCTGCCCCTTCAAACCCCAAACACGAGGCTGCACAAGGCACCATTTATGCACCTGAATTCTCCACAAATTGCAGAAGCAAGACTGGACCTGCTGAAATGTGAGGGCAGAGGCAGCACCTCCACTCCTGCCAGGATGAGTCTCTTGGAGACCACACAGGACCAAACTGAACGAATTCCTGATTCCTTCAGCAAACAGGAATATCTGCCATGAGGAAGGCTCAGACCTACAGATCTGGAGCCTTAACTGCAGGAGTCACTTTATCAGAGGTGCTGCTGAACACATCCCACGTCTGGAGCTACTGGAATGCCCTCTAGATCCTAATGGATTTCACCACACTGTTATTAAGTTTTATTTGAAGGGTGACATATAAGTAGGCAACAATTAAGGTTTGAGGTGCCCCATGTCAGAATTAGTCACTCCAATCTGCCTGCAATGTTTTTCACACACACAATTCCAGCAAGGACCTGCCATCAAATATTTATGGCAGAGCTGGGAGCACGAGCCCCAAATGTAAGCTCTTGAGGAAGGAAAATCCTGCAAGAGGCAGCTTGGAAGCTTCAAGAAAACAGGGCTCAGGAAGCCCAAGGCTCACACTGCAAGCGGTGTTTGAAGTCAAAGAGGTGCAGGAGAACCCTGAGGATGCTCCTTAACACATGAGGAGCATCAAGAATATCCCAAGGGATGGGTTTTGCCTCTGTTTAGGGGATTCAGAGGGAACAAATAAGGTGCAGCTACTCACTGGAGGCCAAAGCTTCTGCCTCAGTGGAAGGAACTTTGTAGATCTTTCCTCCCTTGTAGACGAAGCTCCCCTCGATCACCTTGAAGTCCAAGTAACGAGTGACTTCTGTGTAGAGCAGCATCTTTACCAACTGACCTGGAAGGGGGTTTGGCACAGTCAAACAAGGACATAGCAGGTCCCAAGGCAGCTCCTCCAACATGAGAAACCTTCCCCAGCAGCACCACGTTCAATTCCCACAGCAGGCTGAAGATAAGCTGAGACTAACACAATCCAAGCCTTGGCTGGGATCTATCAGTTCTTCCACTGCAGCAGCCCTGAGCCAGGCACTGCACAATCCATCCATCCCCTCGTGCTCCAGGATGAGATTCCAGCAGCCACTGGTTGGTTTTAGGCAAAGGGAGCTGCCCCTTCACTGACAGTGGGTTTGGTCTAGACCAGTTCCAGGAACACAGAGATTCAAGGATAAGGATTTGTAAGGAATGACAGTGCCTATCCCATTCCAGCACCCAGCACTTAGCCCAGGCTGAGCTTACAAGGAATATTTGGGAGCTCAGGATCACTCACCATTAGCCATAAGGAATTTTGGAATGAGGTCCACGTTCCAGTCTCTTCCCCGCCCCATAGATTCTGGTGGAGTTCCCGGGAGATTAAACCTTTTGTAGAGCTTTGGAGAGAGAATACAGAATTTATTATAGCCCAGGAAATCTGTCTGGGTGTCATTTCTCCCACACATGTACACACTTTCCACCCCCACAGCTCCAGGCTGAACACAAGCTCTTCAGAGCCAGCTTTTGGCTGGAGTTTGAGCTCCAAGCTGAGTTTGGAATATACAAAAACATCCAGTGAATTGTTACAGAAAGAAGCAGGCAGTGTAATTCTGCTCATCCAGGCTTTCTCCATCCAAGGCTAAAGGATTTGGGAATTTATGAACCTGATGAATTGTTTAACAGGACATTTCTTAGTCGAATTTACAAATTAGCTGAAGAGTTTCAACATCCAGCTGTAACAGCTCTGGAATGCTCCGTGCTCAGACCCCAGCTGGGAATTACAGAAAACAAGCACAATCTACCAACTACAAACACCCACAGTGGTGTCTCCCCCACTGTATCTGCTGAGGAAGTGCCATAAAACTTCCTTACTCAAAGGAAACTCTTGGAGTAATTAATTTGAACCCACCCCAAAGTTAACTGGGAATAAATCCCCTCTATATGCCCGGGAAGGACACAATGGATGGGTGTCTCCACACTTACATCTTCCAGGGGTGTAATGGATGCACTTTCCCCTCCATAGTACGAGTTACGATCCATGTGAAGGACTTTCTTTCCATTCACTGACATGATCCCGGAGAGGATGCATTCCTGCAGGAAGGAAAGGATGCAAGGGACAGGTCAGCTGCACTGGAGCCTCCTCCTTCCCCTTTTTCCTAAGGAAGAGCATGTTCAGACAGCTCCATTTGCAGGTAGCTGCACAGCCCTCTGAAAACAAGCACAGCAGTTGCCTCATTCCAGAATTCAGGCACCTCTTGGTGCCTGAATTAACCCCTTAATAAATTTACTGTCTGCTCTGGGCAAGCTACACAATCACCATCTATCATGACTTCCCAGAGGAATTTTTTGGGAATTCCATGCACTTGAGCCAAAGGAAAATCTGTCCTCTAAGCCACCAGCTATCAGTTTAAGAGTGTCCACAGAGAGGCAGCAGGAGCATGAAATCTTACCTGGACTTCAATCAGCCTCCTCAAAACCTCAATTATTAATATTTGCCACACTGGGACACTCAAGAGAATCAACAGCTTCTCTTACAGAGCAGCATAAAGAATAAATGAAGGCATTTGGGTGCTTCATCACCTTAGCTTTGCTTTCCTTGCTCTGTCCCCACTGAGACTCCCTGGAGCAGCAGATCAGCTGCTGTGTCTGACTGCAGCACCAAGAGGCTGAGCTTCACCATAGAGCACACACAGCCTGCAGAACCAGCTCAGGGCTTGCACAACTAAATCCCCATTAAAACACGACTTTGCACCGGCGCTGGCATTCCCCAGCCAAAGAGCTTAACAAAAACTTCAATGTTTGCGTGCTTAGGACAGCTTATCTTGGAGGTTTTACTGATCTTGCTCTGCCTCAGCTCTCTCCAGCAGCAGAATTATGTCTGCACTGAGCTCTCATTCACCGTCACGATCTCACTGGTAGGTCCTGGCCACATCTCACATTATGGGTGGGGTTTGGAGCACCTTGGTCTAGTGGAAGGTGTCCCAACCATGGCAGGATGGTCTTTAAAGTCCCTTCTAAGCCAAACCATTCCATGATTCTATGATCACCTTTCATTCAGTTTGTAAAACCCCTCATCTGCTGACAGATGCCACCACTGCACATCTGCTCATCCAGGCAGCCTGGCCCTCCTGCAGAGATCTGTGTCTCCATGAGATCCTTCTTGTTTACTCCACAAGAACCTCAGTCAGGACTCTCCTCCTGTATCACTTCCCCCTCCCGTGGAGTGCAGGAGGTTTATTTCCAACTCCACACTGACCGATGCAGGTGTCAGTCAGGAAAACCACAAACACCAGGAGTTTCCCACTGTGTATTGTTTGTGTAAATCCTAACTCCAGTCAATCCTCGGTGCAAAGGAAGCTGTAAAATCAACTTCCCCAGCCAAGGCAGCTCTCAGGGGGTTGTTTTGTTCTGAAGGTCAGACATCTGTAGGTGCAGGGATCGCTGGCAGGGATCGCTGGCTGAGGATTTGCTGTTCTGGTGCTTCCAGGTGGCAACAAAAAAACCTTCTCCATTGGGATAGCAAGGCACTGCTGGCCAGTCTGTCACCCACCAAGATGTCACCGAAATCCAGCCAAGGAGCTGAGGAGCAAAGCTGGAGCTGCCTTGTGGACAGCAAGGATGCTCTGAATTCAATTCCTGAAGTCACAGAAGACTTCCAACACAATGCCCACAAGGCTTCATGATCACCACGTGGATCCTGAATAGGGAGCCACAGTGCTTCCCACAAAAGCTCTCCATGATCCATCAGCTGCTCCTTCCATCATTCTATCCAAGGATCCTACAAGGTCCCTACTTTTTTTCCCACAGGCTGGAGCAAGCAGAGACCCTCCCAGCAGACATAGCTGCACCAAACCATGTGTGAAGTCACTACTCAAGGCCCACAACGCTGAGTAACCACAGGAGTGAAAGTGGCTGCAGGGTGACAGCTACAGCGTTAATGATTAACCACACCCAAGGTAGCACTGTCACACCAAGGGCATCATCACCAACCAGTTAAATTCACTGAGCTCTGTGGTTGGACTCCTTGCTCTACCCTGTGATTTATCCCCCCTGGAGCATCTCCCAAGAGCCTGGCTCACCAGCTCTGCCAGATGGTGGCACAGGACTGCAAGTGTCCATGCTGGAGCTGAGCCACAAGAAAGCCAAGTAGGATTTCACAACTACATAAATAAGTATTAAATAAGTATCAAAAGGAGGGATGGAGCCACATTAAAAGCAGTACAAATTACATCTATTGGTCTGGATGTCAGCTGATTTCAGTCTTCCGTTTAACTTCAAAGCATTCCTTGCTCTGTATTCCCAGAAGAGTGTGCATCCCTTCCCCAGGTCACCTGCCCAAACTACCAGCATCCCTTGGTGTGAATTTGGGCACCAGCAGAAGATATAAGAGGCCTTAAGTACCTCTTCAATCTTCTTTCCCACCCATTAAACACTGCTAGGGGGACAGAGGTGGAGCTATTACACCGCTATTTAATCCAAGGCTCATTGAACACGTCCCTTCCATCAGCCAGGCTCCTGCCAGGCCCCGGAGCGCTGAAATCCCGCACAGGCCTTCCAGGGCACTTCCCTCTGCAGCCATGACGGCCATAAAGCACACGGAATGCACAATGGATTTATCCTCCCAGCTCAGCAATTCCTTTGGATGCCGTGCTGGCTGCAACCGCTGGGCCACGACCGGGAACCGCTTGATGTGTGACGGTGTCATTTAGGTCAGGGAGCGAGGAAAACAAACAGCCTGTGCTGATAAGGGGAGGGCTGGGAAGAGTTTAGAGTGCAAATAAAAAAGGGGAAGCATCAGAGTTCAAATCTGTGCATTTTTTGCTGTTTTATAAACGCTGCCACCACCAAACAGGAACAGGCAGCAGCTGCTGACAGCAGCACCAGGACACAGCAGGGAGAGCTCCAGGTATCCAGCCGGGGTCCAACAGAGTCCTCATGCAAATTGCAGTCACGCTGCTACTACAATCCACTGCCTCAGCCAGTTCAGGTTACGAGGCTCCCAGGAGCTCGTTGTGCTGCTGAATGAATGACAGAGCAAGTCTGAGCGCGATCGATGCCGTCTGCAGCAACACTCGGCCGCTGCAAATGGCCGGAGAACCAGGGAGGAACCAGCACTGGGAATGTGGAGACAGCACGTCCAGTGTGAACCCATGAAAATAAAAATAAGGAAGAACTTGGAGGTGTTGGTGTTTCTGTGCTTGCTCAAGACCATCAGCTCTTCCCTGGCATGCAGGAGCTGGTCATGACTAGACCTTGTGCATTCAGAAGCCTTGAGGAATGGAGGGAAGCAAGGAGGTTTCCATGGACTTTCTCCAAGTAGGGCGGCAGTTCAGAAAGGCTCAGACAGCCCGATGGAAACTCGAGCCAGCGCCGGTCCTGTAACGGCGCCGAGGGGAGGATTGGGCACTAAGCATTGAGCAAAATCCCTTCGGCTTCAGGAACGGGCTCTGGCACCACCAGGCTCTTTCTTCGAAAGGCAGGGCCGGGCTGTGGCCAGCGAGAGTCACAGAAGGGCTGGGCTTGGAAGGGACCTCTGGAGGTTCTTGGTCCAACCCCCTGCCTAGGCAGGGTCACCTGGAGCAGGTGACACAGGCAATTCCACCTCTCACCACCTGACCCAAAGCTCTGCTCATCCTACAAACTGCAAAAACAACTCCTCACAGCACTGGAACAATCCCCTCTGCTACCAGGGGATGATGCAAGGGACAGTGATGCTCCACTTGGTCCTCACAGTCACTCTGAGGCTCTTTAGACAACAAGGCCTGGGCCTATGTGACCAAATATATCCTGAACCAATGAGTTTGGCTCCTCTGCTCCTACAGAAAGTGAATCTGTAACTTTGTGACGGATTTAAATAGCTTTAACATGGGGAGGCAGCTGGCAGGTAAGAAGCTTAGTTCAGCCTGCAAAGAGTGAAACCTCAGCAGGAACAGAGCATTCACATGGGGCTGAACTGGAGGGTTTGATTATCCCCAAAATTCATGGAAAATAACTTTGTAGAAGCACAGAGGGCAGATAACAGAGCCTGTCACCAGGCACAACATCCCACTCCTAAATAACCCAGTGAGGAAGTACCGAGCCACTTCCACACCAGAGAAGTTGAAATTATGGTGAACTGAAAAGAGAAGTGTGAAAATACAACCACGAGGAGTTCTCCAGCCTATGATCACTGCACCAGATTAAAAACGAGTTTGTGCAGTAGGTCTGCAGGAAGATGATCCCTAATCTGCAACGCACGACACACATGGCAGGCCTAAGCCCAGGACCTTAAAGCTATTAAGGCTCCAGCTACCTGGAGAAGCCATTCTCACCAGGAATGAGGCAGCTGGAAGATCTACCAGCTCTCATGCAGCCAGACCCACCAGGGCCTTGCAAACACTGGCACTTCACACTGATCCATGCAGGAGGGAGCAGGAGGAGGCATGGAGTTCATTACACCTAGTGGAAGTTTCAGGGGGTGTAGCAGCAGTAATTCAGGATTTTTCTCCCCACAGAGCTGACACATCTCTATGAGCTGGCACTGCAATGGGGTCTCTGATCAGCACACAGAAGGGAAAAGCTGAAATAGTTCAAGTGCCAGTAATCCCAGTCCTAAAGCTGCCTTAGTCTTTCATTACTGCTTGAGGAAGAGATTAACACCTGAAATATTCATATTGCACTTCCAGATCCATCCCAGTGGAATTTACACGTGCACCCACGGAGCGGTGGCCCCACAGACTCAATTACAATGACCACTACAATGGATGTAACTGTGCTCTTTTACAAAACCTCCCAACGACTCAATCTCCCTCTTTAAACCAACAACTGAACTTTCCCTTTGGAAAGAGAAAAAAACCCTCCAGATCAGCAGCAGAGACACAACCTCAGAGCTACAACAGGGGCCTGATGGGGCTCCAGCAGCAGAATCCATTTGTGCCAGGACCAGCTTGAAGGAAAGGGTGGTTGCAAACATCACCGGAACTTCCATGACAGCTCCTTTGGAAAAGGAAAGGAACAACTGGACATGTTTCCAGTTCCTTTTCCTCAGGAAGCCTGACTGTGCCAGCACTGGTACCAAAGCTGGAGGAGCAACCTTCAAGCTTCATCTGACTGCAGAGGAGTCCTTCAGCCCAGCCTGATTGAGCTCTGCTCCGATGCCGCTCGCCAGCCACAACAGTTGAGCCAACACCAGGAATTTTAGGATGGCTGCACCAGCACCTCTGGTTTCCATTCTTTTCCACGTGAGCTGCTCAAGACAAGATGAAGTCTACCCTAATTGGTATTTCAGAAGGAAAGCCAGCACACCAGACACAAAATATGCACTCCTGGATATTCCCAGGCTCTGGAGTTTGGTCAGCACACCTCAAAATACGGCCATAATTTATTCCTTTTAACTCAACTGCTGCTCATTAGCAGGAGCTTGTCTTAAAAATGATTTCACAAGAGGCCTTTTGTCAAATTTACACTGGCATTTGTCAGTTTGAGATTAAGCCCGTGTTCACCAACTTGATACCCCGCTCACACTAAAGCATAAATTAACATTTTAATGGAGCTCGGATCTATTGGAGGCCCCTTCACTACAAGCTCATTATACTTCACCTCCCCAAAAGTCCCTTTCCCTGCTTTGCTGAGCCAAGGGCAGGCTTTAGGACAGACTCCAGCTTTCCCTATCAAAGGGAAGAAGCTTTTTCCTCCTAAGCCATTCCTCCACCTCAAAGGAAGAGCCTTGAAAGGAATGAAAGCCACTGGGAAAGTTGGATGTCCCCTCCAGCAGCAGCTGGGAAGACGCTCCCACACTTTACACATTTCCTTTGTGCCACATTCCAGGTTTGTTACCCTTCTTCCCAAACCCAAGAGAGGGGGATGATAACCCAGCTCTGCCTTTGGTGGGGTCCTGTGTCAGCAGCCACGATGCCTCCAGCAGCCCCGTCAATCACAGCGCCCAAACCACAGGAGGAAACGCGTGGATTTCAATTTAATCACCATCACTGGGGGAAGTGGGGGAAATCCCTCCCGGCCAACCCCAAAGAGATCCCTTTGTCCAGCCACCTTTCCCCACTAACAGGAGGGAACAAAAGCAGGAAAGGCCGTTTCACAAGGAGGAAAACCTCTCCACCATATTGGATTTTCTTCCCCCCTTCTCCAAACAATGCCTCGTATTCGTAACCTGCAATCCGCCCTCCCGTGGCATCTCCCGGCCTCCAGGGATGTAGGAACCGGGAGAAATCCTCCCGCAAACCTCCCGGGCAGCGGCACTGCCATGTTTTTTTTCCCCAGCGCTGCCTGCGGCGCGGGCTGCATCCTCCACAATAGGACAAAGCCCCACCACGGCTCATCCCCCTCCCTCCGCCGCACCCCCATCAGCTGTCAGCTTTCCTTAGGGATCACCGGGATGCAGCGACATCGCAGGAAAGGGGATTTTTTGGGGGGGGGGGAGGAAAGGGAAATTTGACAGGCTCGCCAGCTTCCCATCCCCCTCCTGCTGCAGTCAGGGCTGGATGTAGCCGAAGGCTGCAAAGGCGGAGCGGGAATGGGGATGGAGAGGGGGGGGATAACCACGGCTGCCTCCACCCTGCACAGACCTGCAGCCGTGTTAGGTTTGTGGTACTGAAGGGGGTGCAGGGAAGAGATGTGCAAAGGGAAAAAATAAGATAATAATTAAAAAAATAAATAC
>VZTE01006221.1:810-74203 GCA_013397775.1 Eulacestoma nigropectus
TTAATAAATTTCTTTATATTCTTTAAAGTTTTAGGCCTGCTTTGCGTTTCTTCTGGTCCTTATGTCATAGAATGAAATAGATGTGATCAAACCGGTACACTAAATTGGTGTTTCTGCCCGGTTGGCGAACCAAACCCGCTACAGTCTTTCTTTCTTTCTTTTCTTTTTTCTTCTCTTTGCCTCTTTTACTATTAAATAAAATACAACAATTTTTTGGCACCAACATCTAACCTCGTTCGGTTTTAGTCTCGATTTTAGGAATATTTTGAACCTTCTAAGTTCTTTCCGGTTTATGCGCAGAGACTTAGTTTTGTTTGCGCTTCTGGGTTTGAAACCAGATCATAACAGAAGCTGTCATCATTTTCCTGAAGTAATCAGGAAATTATGTTTCTCTTATAAGGTGATGGTGTGCATAAATCAAAACTTCCATAGATGTGCGTGTTTTATTCACATGTATGCCAAATACTGACAGTATATTTTTGGAAATCTGTTTGTTATATGCAATTGAATTGAGCTATGGGAAGATGTCTTGAAGTAAGATTTATGTCACTCCATAGCTTCCTGCAGAGGAAATATCACCTAAGCCATAAATACTGCAACTTAGTGCCCTAGGGATCTGTCTGTAAAATATTTTTGTCAGGAAGAAGAGGTCTGTATAATTTTAAAAAAAGAATCTGATCTAATTAAAAAAGAAGAATTTTACCTACTTTTGAAGACATAGTCTTCAAATGTTAAAACGGAACACATCAATTCTTTCTTCTTAGAAATCTGTGGTTATCATTTTGTTTGGCTTTAAAAACAAAAATGGTAGTATGGATTTCATACTTCCATGTACAGGTTCCTGCACAGTTGCAGGGAGGCATGGGTTACAGGAAAACTCTTAACAGCCTCCTAGCATAAGGAAATAGCTTCATGGTAGTTGTCACCTGATCTGAATATAAATCATCCAGAAGATGGAGTGTCATCGCTTTCATGTGGAAATGGCTTGGTAGGTGTTACTGTTCCTTACTGCACTTCCCTTTTTCTTTTACTCAGTGGAGTTCCTATGGGTCTGGCTGTGGGTCACTGACCTTGCAGGTGGTACCAGTATTTCCTGTTTCCTTCTGTGGAAATTCTTTGACTGGAAAAAAATAGCTGAAACAATAAGAAATCCGGCCCTGTCTATGTTAGCAAATGCAGCTATCCCAACAACCACCTTACAAGACCTAGTTAAAGACACTGTGTGTTCTGAGTCCGATTTGCAGTGTAATTTGGGTCGGAAGTTGTTTTGCAAGCTGGGGCTATACTTAGCACTGCATTTGGCAGCAGCTGTGTAGTACACGGATTTCATATTTGATCTGGGGGAGGGAGACTGAATAATTTCAAGTAATTAATATGTTTGAGAAAGGGTGTGGATGCAAACATTTGTCAACACGTTAAGGCAGTTTGAAAGGATGTATTTGCTTAGCTATAGCAGGTCATGACTTCAAGCACTGGAAGGCAGACTGATGCCAGTGCCATGGCTTCAGCACACGGAGTAAAACCAGCATTAAGAGGAAAGGGTGATTGGTAATAGCATAAGCAAAGTATCACTGGATAATTCAAAGGTGATAATACAGTTACTATGTAAGAAAAAGATGACTTAAGTTGCTTCCTTAGAAATCTCAACTGCAGAAGGAGGAGAGGATTTTGTTCTTCCAAGGAAGCATTTAACTGCCTTTGCTGCTACATATTTTCCTGTTCCTGCTGTGTGCTGCGTATCTTATTCACTGCATACGTTCCAACTTGTGCAACAAATTAGGTAATACTGTTACAAATTCTCTCCTTGTGTTTGCACATTCCCTGATTGAGTACATCTTGACTTGGTCCATTCTATAGAAAAAAAGAGTAGTGACCGCTTAAGTAGATGTCATGCCAGAATCTACTCCTGATGAGGGTACCTGGCAAGTAGGTAATTGGTTAGGGATGACTAAGGAGATGCAATTTCTGCTGTTGAAACTAGATATCTAGATAGCAGATGAGAGAGGTAGGCAGTGATTCAGAGCTTTTAGGAGGCATGCCTCTTGTCCTGTAGATGATGTGTAGATTGTAGCAGTATCCTTGTGAGTCTGTTTCGTGTGTGATTCTGACAGCTAATTCTGAAAGAAGAAGAAAGTACATCTAAACAGGTGATTGAAGGGCTTCAGAGTTGTTTGCTTGGCATCCTAACCTTTGTTTAGTTGGCATCCAGAAAGCTGGATTTCCTTTTCAAAGACCAAGAGAAGATTGTGCTCTAAAATAAAAGACATAATTGAATGTAAGCATGATGTATATGCCTGATATTTGAGGACAGATTGCCTCAGTTATTCTCTGAGTTTGCCTGAGCTGAGAGGATGGAATTGAGTGGTCAGAACCTGACCTAGTGTCTGTGTCAACACACAGTACGACTGAATTGAGGCTGCACACGTAACTTGCACAAGCTGGAGCATAAACAGACCCACTGCACTAAAGCATTGTTTTCCAAAAATGCAGAGAGGCTGCATGATTATGTTACAATTTGCACTGGTCTGTTGTAGAATGTTACAATGACTGGATGTTGTTTGTATATTTAATAGCAACATTCTCAGTCCCTAACATTGTACCCAGTAAAGACAATGACTAATCAGTGGGGATAGCTGGGATGGTAAACAAATATCAGCTAACCTCAGAATGAATCTGGATTTTTCTTCAACAGAACTGTTTATACCAGAGGGATTTTATTCCCCTTTTGTTTGACACTGAGTTGTTTCCATCAAGTCAATGCTCATGTAAACACGATCTCCCATATCATCCTGAAAATCATTCCATGCTAGTTACTTTAAAAACAAATACCAGATGTCTATTTATGTTGCTTGAGGTAAGTGCTCACAACTGTCAGCAGCACTTGCCACTCTGTGATTCAGACTATGATGGAACTTCTGTCACAGTTTCTGCTTGTTCTGGTTTATAATTCTATGGCAAGGAAAACATTCATACTGTGGTCTAACTGGAAATGTAATTTAAGTACCTCTGAGAAAGCTGCTTTCTTAAAAGGTCTCTTTTGTGCTTTTGTCTCTTCACCTCCACAGTAGGCTCAGAGATTAGCTTGGCTTGGTCCCTCTATATGTGTACACTGTATTAACATAACTAGAGGAATTTATGCTCTTCTTGCCTCTCCGCCCCCACTGTTTTGTAGTTGTGGTTAGCTATATTGCTGTAATTACAGTACCCTAATTCTAATTTAAGAGTCTTGTACTTGGAGGGAGTATTGAGGAATGTAATCTCATTAGTCAAATGCTGAGGTTCTGTTCTGCTTCTGATGTGTCAGTCTGCACTATTTAGAAAAAAACAGAACCGATGTTCCTTGTAATGGACATTATTACTTTACATTACTATGTGCCCTAATCATTAGAGGTAGATAATACATATTTATATATATATATATATACACACTTACATATGTACTATCTTTATATTATATACTATGCATATCTATATATATATTAGAATTATATTTTAAATTATCTATACAATATCTACATAATATACAAATATCTATTAAAATATCTATACAGTATACAATCAACTTCTAGCATACAGTAAGAGAAGTTATGATTGTATGAAAAAAGTACTTTATGCCCGAGGCAAAAGAAATACTAGGTATTTTGCCTTCATACTTCACATACTGTTGTTTGAACCTTGGGAACATAGAATAATTTAGTGGTTTAGAATTTTGTAGTTCTGGTAAATTGTTATAACTATGTAGTTTGCCATCTGATAGTCTTTTATGTCAAGTTCATAAACCTTAGGCAGATGAGAAACCAGTGAAAACTTGTAACATCAGAAATACTTGAACTGAGTGCCATTCATCTCTCTGATTCTTTGTAAGCTCTACAGAAGAGAATGTGCAGTCTCTTATTTTGTTCTTAGACTGCACAGTCTCCCATTTAGTTTGGGAAGAAACTAAATAGGAAAATGTTCTTGGACTAAACTGTGGTATTTCTCTTGAAACATTTTTGGATATATATTAAAGAATTCTCTTCATAAATTCCATTTCAGTAAAAGAAGCAGTAGGAAGCCACTTAAAAGGGAAAGTTGGACTTACTATTGCTTATGTAATGAAAAAGTTAAAATAGTAATTTAATATTTAATAATTAAATAATCCTCTTTAGTAATGAGAAAAGCTGTTTAAAATGTTGTTTTTTTAATGTTTTCATTTACCCTTTGGTTCAAGCACTCTATGTATTAATGTTCATGAATGCCAGTAAAAGGAATAACTTAAGTAGTGACTGAAAAAGCCAAAGACATGGAACCTGTTTGCATCTGGGCACCCTGATGTGCAGTGTTAAAACTGTCCTGCCACCCTTACCCCAAGAAAGGTAAATGTTTAGGCCTTTTTGCACAGTTTGCTCTGCACGGTTAGGTACTTAGGCTGTGGTGGTAAGTTGAGCATGGTTACAGTTTTTCATCTTATACATGAAGTCTTAGCTCCTACCATGAGAAGACACATCTGTGACCTGGTAGTCTTGAGGATAATGTCTCTGAAAATAATCCTGCTAATAAAATAATTTAAGAAATTTTAAGGGAGTTTAAAAATAGAACAAGACACTTTTATTTTACTTTCCTCACCATCAAAATCCCAAGAGTCATCTTAGAAGATAATGTGTTTAAGACCCAGAGAGAGCAATAAAACCCTCTGTAATTGAGTTGCTATACTTTAAGCATGTCACTTGTTGTGCAAAAGTTTATCTTTTGTTGTTTTATTCCTTCAGGGATGAGAAGTGGGTGTTCAAAACCACTGGGAAGCTGCAGTGAGTCTGATCTTCCTCGTCGCAGAAAACTTTAATTTTTAACCTTGCAGGATTACAGCATAACAGATTGGAAGTCTGTGATCTGTGTCTGGCTTTATCTTTTGTTTTTGTTCAGGCAGGGAACTGGGAACTAACTAGAAAAGATTACAGCTACCCAGTAGCTTGGTTTCGATACATTGAGATGGTAGCCCACAGTGCAGCTGTGCTTCACAGCTGCAGAGGCTGCAGCTGATCTGTGGTGCAACCTGGGATTTCTTCATCCTTGGCTTTGTGCTGAGACAGTCAGAGGGGAAAAACTATAAATTTTAAAGGGAAAGAAATAAAGGGATCTCTTTAGAAATTTGGTGATCTGCAGAGAAGAAGGGTGATGTCTCTGGGAAAAGTTAGTGTTGCTAAGCATACAGTAGAAGAAAATGACAGAATGCATGAGTAGTTGTAATGCTGTCATTTTCTAGCTTCTGAGTGACTGTTTTTATAACTTTATTATTTCCAGTGCAGCTTTGACAAGGTACTTTTTGAAAACTTTCAAACAAAACTATAAAGAGAAAGGTATTCCTCTACTCAGAAGTGATTGAATCCCACATGGATCATTATAAAAATTTAGAATCACAATTTCAATTACTTGACCAATTGGAGTTGCTAATAGCAGTAGATTACAGTCTCTTTTGTGGACTAGCCAGTTAGGGGAAAAAAGGATGTAGTTGTTAGTAGATGTCACAGAAACTGGTTGAAAACAAAAGAGTGCAGGCATCTGTGAAATCTTGGTTCTATTCTGCAGTCTGGAGGCAGTGTTTGTGTATTTAACACAATGGATCATTATGCCCTGGCTATGTTGCATCTGTCTCTTGAAGTCTGCTCTGCTTTTCTATTTCTTTCTTGTTAGCCCAAGCTCTTCGGCTTGTTTCCAAGCTAATGAGTTTCCTCAAGTGTACTGCATGGGCACCATCAATGAGTATTAATGGAACAACGGGCAGGATTTCTCAGCTCTCAGTGCTGGTGCCACAGCAGCTTCTGGGGGCCAGTACCATAAATTGCATGAAAAGTACCGAAGTGCTGTGTAAGTCCTTTGTAATTGTGGAATCAGTCAGTTTGTATGGGGGAAGGATGTGAACATAGTCTGGTGATGGAGAAAGTGTATGAGGTCAAGGTAGTCGTCTGTTTTAGTAGAGTATTCAGAAAATAATGGTGCTTCTCTCTAGGAGATTTGCGTGAAGCATGGGTAAACCACAGCGTTGAGAACTTGGCCAAAATTTGGCAGGTTTTCAGAAGGCTGGTACTGGGCATGGTTGCTTACAGTAAGGTAACCCCTCGTGCCACCCACAGTTTCTCTTCCCAAACATGCAGACAAAACAGATTCTCAGTGAAATGGCTGTGGAAAAAATGTGAGGGAAAGTGAGATTGATCCTCTTTAGTCCCCTTTTCAGAATAGCTGTTTTAGTTGAAACTTACCAGAAAATTCAGCCTGATGGAGACATGCAGCAGGAAAAATTTCAGCTTGAGCTCTTAGAGTTTGACGAAGTTATGAAGAACTGAATTAGGGTCCTGTAACAGAAAGTGTTACGCCAACTTAAATATTGGTGGAGGTATGATCTGAGTATAGATGTACATTTGTATGCATAAGCAGATGGTATCAATGGCTCGGTGGTGAGATGGTATTACTGATCAGGTACAAAGCAATGGAGGAGACACAGGAGCCAGTCTGTAAGCACCTTTGCTTCTCCGTTTTAAACTTTGCAGGGGCAGTTCAACAGTGGTACTACAATTATAATGCAGGAGAATGCCTTACCTGTTGAAGGCAATAAAGCTACTTCTTTTAGTCCAGCATAAAGGAATGTTTAAGGATAGCTGACCAGGGGTCTGGCTGCTATGTCATTATTTGAGTGTACTCATTTGGTGTAAGGCTCTGAAGAATTAAGCTTAGGAGGGGATATTGAAGCCATGGAGTAACAGTTGTGGAAAAGTTTGCCCTTTGCCTCTTCTGTGTGTAGTTTTTTTCTCAACAGCCAAACAGTATAGTTCCTCTGCCTAGGAGAGGAAAGGGTGTGATTTTTTAATATGCAATAAACTTATCTTCCTGTTTTACTTCTCTGGATTATAATGGAAAATAATATTTGAAACACTCCGTGATTTTAGCTTAACTAAACAAGTAGTGACAGAACCAACATTAGTCTCTTAAGAAAATTGTGGGAAGGACTTCTCCTCATCTCCCTGTGCAGTAAAAATAGCTTTAATATGTTTGCATCAGCAGTTTCTCCTCTTGAAAGTATTTAGATGGCACAGGCTTTTTGCTATTTCTCTTTGGCATAGTATGCACATACTGTAGTAATCCATTTTTTTCATCAGTATGTTACTAATAATGAGCCACCTAAGCTCTGGAAACCTCCCTCTGCTCTTAGCTGTAAAAGAATGCTTAAAGGATTTAGGGATGTCAGTCATCATCTGGTTTTTTAGCAGGGGTGTGTGTATGTGTGCACAGGGACAAGGGAAAGAGAGCCCAATCCAGAGTTTAGAAATTACACTGTGTGTGTGGTCTGAGGTCATTTCTCATTTCATGAAATGCACGCTTCATTCCTGGCTCAGACAAACTTGCACGTCACTGAATAAGTCCCTTATCCAGTTTCCAAAACACTGAAGAGATTTGAAAGGGCTCTGTGGGTGGACTGCTACTATCAGCAAAAGCAAATAAGCTAACCTATTTAGTTAAGCATTTTTTAATACTTAAGCAGAATAACCTTCAGCAACACTTGAACAGTTGTGGCCAACCAAGGGAAGAGAAGGGGGGGAAAAAGCCGCACAAGTTTAAGCAGTCATACATTAATTAACATTAAAGGCTGCATTATGATTCCTGGTGTGTGAAGGTGCTGTCTGATCAGTCCAGGAGGAATACTAGGGAATGATTAAATGAACTGCCTGTGCTGCTAGGAGTTCCCTGTGGTCTGCTGGTCACAGTTTTTTCAGCATTTCACCTTCCTTTAATCAAAAGTGGTGCAAAATTATTATAGTAACCCCCAAAAAGATGAATCCAAAGAATCCTTGTATCAAGCTGTTTTGGTGTCCAAAATAAGTAAATGGCTCTACCCTGGAATACGATGAATGTCCAGCAGCAAAGCATTGTTTAAGTAGATCCTAGCTCTGTGATAAATCTCAGTATCCAAAATAAATGATGGTTTATTTCATGGCAGAAAGAAAATATGACAAACAAACAAAATGTTACTGTTCATTCAATTTGAAATTATTTGGCCAGAATGGGGTTGAGTGCTCCAGATCCTGTTTTCAGTCCAGTATTCAGCGATCAGAAGATCTCTGATCTTGATACACTGACTCCAGACGAGCAATGTAGCCAGCTCTGCAATTGCCCGATCCATGTATTTACAGGATTAACTTCATTATAGCTCTGAAATAACTCAAGATAAAAGAATCTCTTTCAAAGTGAATCTCAGACAGCAATCTTGTATGCTGAGAGATCAGGATCTGTGAAAGCTTAGGCAGGGCAAAGTGTGGTAACATAATTTGATGAAAGCACTCTGTGACAGGTATGCAACAGTGGTGTCTTTGCCCTGGGTAGCATGGCCTGGGTCCACACCTCTCGGAGATCTAGCAGAGTGCAGGGCTAAAGGCCTTTGCCCAAGGAGTGAGGTTCCTGCTTCCTTGTGGCATGAGAGATGAAATCAGGTTATAGATAGGGGGTTTTGCTGAAACCTTTGGAACCCAGAATGCAACTTCAAATACTTCTCACCTCCCAGTGCCCATGTTAAATTAGGTCCCAAGGGTCTCACTGTTCTGAATAAACAGTAGAGAAATGGACATTGCCAAGAGGCTGTGGAATCACAAAAAAGAAGCAAGAGGTATATGATGGTTTTGTTTCTTTCATGACATTAGCAGCTCTTACTTGCCTAGTGTGTGCCAAAGACGGGTGAATTGCCAAGCCATGTTGCTTGTTGTCTTTTCAGGATGCATGGATCCAGAAAGAACTGGTGAATCTATGCAGCTCTTGTCTGTGTTCACAGGTCACTGCCACAGGTCGTCTCCATCACATCTTCAGTGTGGGAAAGAGGGGGCAGGCTTATCCTTCCTTTTGATGGCAGATCTGCATCTGTCCCTTGTTTCTCTCCCCACATGGAAAGTGAGGCACAAGGCAGGCAAACTTCATGTGCAAGAACTCTGTGATGGACCCAGGTTGACATAGACCTGAGCTGTGAAACTGTTCTTCCTTTCTTAGATTGTGTAGTGTGTGATCTGCCTGTAGGAGATTTCCTGATGTGCTGCTTGAGAGATCTGCTGAACAGTAGGCACTGGAGGGAGTTGTGACACGGAGCACATTCAAAGATGAATGGCATGGAAATCCCTAAAGCATATGCAGTTACTGTCTGGACAGGTTAGACAAGATAGACCCTGAAAAGAAAAATTTCTTAGGGCGTCCATAACTAAAAGTTAAGGGTAAACAAATCTGGGCAATGAAACACGTTTAACTGATGGGGAAAGGTGGCATTTGATGAAAATTTCAGGGTTTACCTATCACAGAAGGTTCAGAGATATTTTAATAACAGAATACTAATTCACTGCAAGTCATTTTATGTTTTCCCTGCCCTTGGCTGACAGCAATTGATGCTGAATATTTTCCTATTTTCACCAGCCCCAAAGCTGAAATTTGCTGTATTGTTGTTTATTTAGTCTGACTAGTTCTGGACAAGGTGTCAGCCTTTCATTCCTTTGTGCTTAAAGCACAGCAGCGAGTCCAGCTGCTGAATATAGGGCTTTTCTCAGCAGTTGTCTGCATTATTGTCTGGCTACTGAGACCAAGCTGTGCTGCCAGAGTTCCACAACACTCTCCAGACAAGGCTTTCCCAGAGTTGGATGAGCCTAGGAAATAAACCCACCAAACCCAAAACCCACTTGGAGAAATCAGTGCCAGTTTCAAATACCATGATTTAAAGAGCTTCTGCTTGTGAAGCTAGCAATCAGAAAACCTCTCTCTGTCTGGAAGAGGGCTCTGAACCAACACCTATTATAGGACCTGACTCTGAGTTCTTGGTGGTAAATGACCACATTACTCTTTGGGGCCTGTGGGTGTCAAAGAAAAGATGCATGTGATAAAAGTCACCAGCTGAAAGCATGGATAGGTTTTGAACACTGGAGGTACTTTAGTAGCCTGAGCCTGTTTCTGATTAAAATAAGAGTCCTTCAGATGAATGGAATGTAAACCACATACCAATTATTGGAATCCCATAAAGGAAACTCCCTTTTCCGTCTGTCTATCCATCCATCCGCCCACCCACAAAAGTACAGTGTCTCAGAAATATCCCTCGGCAGAAATGATGGAAAAATTCAGTGCTTGCTTCCTTTTTCTTTACCTCCCAGGTGCTGGATGACAACTAAAGAGATGAAATTACAGTGAAGCCACTTAAACAGTTATCAAAGAAATGGACCTGCTAATTAAAAGGATAATATTTCCTGGCACCAAGAGAAAACACACAAAGTCAAATCTCGAGGCTTTCCTCAAGCAAACTTCTGTGGGAATGTGACTGTGTGAGGGTTGCAGGAACATGCCTTAGAGTAAGACCTACTCAAAGTGAAAACATTGGGTCAGTGCACTCATTAGAAAAAAGTACTAAGGCATGCAGATACCTGCTTTATTTTGCAGATCTCTCACTTCTTTGCATTCCCATTGCACTTCTAATTGAGGCTTTTCCATGTAATTGATTGCAGTAATTAATGTTCCCATCGCTTACTTCTGCCAGGCAGGAGGCTTTTCTCCCCGGTCAGCTTTGCATTTTAAGTGTTACAGTATCTGTTTTACAGATGGTAAAACTAAGACACAAAGTTCAGAAACAGCAAATCAGTGCTGGAGTATGTTAGAGTCCCATTCCTGTCTCCGACCACAATAAACACTGCTTCTCCTAAGTATGCTCTAATCTCAAACACTCTGCTTAAATGAGATCTTCCGTATATGAATGAAGGCAATAGATCTGTTTTCATGAGCACTCTAACATCTCTGACACCACATTAAGGAATCTAGAGCTATGGTAATGCTATGAAATGCTCTTTTACATTACCACTGTAATTGCAGGACAGTTCAGTCTCATTGCAAAAAGCAGCCTTTGGACAGCTGGAAGAAGTTTTAAATCTTAATAGTTTGGGCAAGATTTGAGTCTACAGTAGTATTATGGTCAAGTTCATGGTAATTGTTTTTTGATACTCTGCTGGCCTCTAGAGGGATCATTTATACAGGCTGAAGCAGTAACCAAGGGATTTTAAAGAAATACTGCCTGCTCTTCAATCTTCTTGCCAGGTAGTTCTTTTCTATTTGGCAAGGTTTTTTAGTAATGAGGCTTTGTAGAACTTTGGAAACACTTTCTCTTTTAACCTCCATGATTTTCCTTCTCTCTGGGCAATACATGTAAGGTATGTTTCTTCTGCTTAATAAATAAGGGTAGAAGATCCTGGTAATAAACGCCTCTCAACCACTGAAGTGAGAAGCTCTGAGGAAAATGTGCCAAAGGGGCAAGTGAGAGAGAGAAATGCAGAAAAGAGAAGACAGCATTTTGTGTATAACATTTATCCATTATTTAAAAGCTCTTAAATGCTAAGAATTCTTCTCCTTAATCGTATCATGTTTACTGAAAATAATAACTGCATTATAAAAAAAAAAAATCATGACTTTGAAATTTCCCATAGCCAGCAGATCTTCCTTGGGTTTTTCTGCTTTCTTATTTGCTCACTGCAAGGATATACTGTATTCTCCAACTCGTTCCCAGACTCTATCTTCACGTTTTTCACGGTATGTGTGTTAAATCTGAAAAAAACATTGAACAGAAAAGGTGTAAGTTTACTGCAGAGAGCAGATAATGGTCTGTAAGCAGTAACTGCTTTCAGGAAATGTTGTTACCATTAGGTGCTTATATTCTTGATGCTGAAAGCGTACCTCTCTCTAACTTCAGGCATCTTGGTACATCTATGTGAAGGCCTGACTTATTGTTTCAAAGTCATTTATACCCTTTATCCAGCAGCAGACATCCTTCAGGTCCTCAGCTCTGATCTGGCCCTTTGCCTCAATTCGCTATGGCCACTCTCACACAGCTGAAATGTTTCTTTTTTCCTCAGGATATTCCTATCGCCAACTTGTTGGCAGTTGTCCACTTGGAATGAGGTTGGCTTGCTGGACCCCAATGCAAAGGAATTTTTAATTCATCTGTGCCTAGTGATATGATAATTGTAGGATACGTTTCTATTAATTTCCCCCTTTCTCTTTTACGTGACTATCAGAAACTTTCAGTATAGGGAGGAACCTTGTCTAGAGATCATCCTGATGTCAAATGCTGTTTTAATGTTTAGGTTGACATACATTTCTCTCACAAAGTCCTTTGCACCATTAAAACATGTATGGCAAATATTATTGGCAGGAAAATGTCCAGTCAGGCCTTTATGGCCTTACTGTGGTAGGATACTCATCTGTCGCGGGATTTGCTCTAGCCTTATTCTAATAAAATAGTGAAGGAAGCAAAGTGCTTTAATAACCAAGATCTGTGGCTGTAATCTACAACAAAACTAGTTTTGCCTTCCAGTCTTCTGTGGAAAACCAAAAGATTCTACACCAGTGTACCTGTCTTCTGTAGAAAGGTTCCCTCTCGTTCCTTCCCTGTGTTGTTCTGCAGCTATGTCATCAAAGTTCAACAAACTGAGTTACTTGCCAAAATTTACATATACTCTTCAACGTATACAGGAAACTATTACGTCCAAAGAGTGCAATGTACTGGAGTGACAGGTAAACATTTGGTGGAAAGTTTTCAAATTATCTGAGTAAATACTGCTGCTTGCTGTGTGCCACTTGAGAAGCCAGACAAGTTAGTCTGTATAAATCTGATCTTCATGTGGGTTTGTATTTAGTAAGAACAGCTGTCAAAGTTCATGGTGCATGTATGTAGTTCACATGTGCTCTTAGTAAAAAATGTGTTTCCAAATGGAGAACAAATGAAACAAAGGAAATTCTGGCTGTTTGATCCAATTAAGAAAGTTAAGAGCTGTGCAGAGCTGCAGAGTTTCAATGTTGTTTTGCAGCCTTGGTTAGTGTTTGTTATATGAAAGGAGGCATTCAAAAAGCGGTGATTGGCTGACATAGCCCTAAAATGCGTACTAGAAATTACTCGATTAGTGGCGATGGTAACTACAGGCAGGGAACTGCAGCCGCGACATGTCATCTGTGCAGCAAATAACTGGGCTCAAAGAGAAAGCACAAAGACCACATTCAGAAACTCTGTCCTTTTGTTGTGGGAAACAGCCTCAAATGCAAATGGTTATTGGTTTGAACAAACCTTGAAGAAACTGCTGGAAATTTAAACATATTCAAAAAATACACAGGTCAGTGTGAGCCTTTCAAGAATAAAATGCCAGGGTGTTCTGGATTCGTCAGATTGCAGGTAACAACAGAACTGGCCGAAAATGTTGCAATTCTGCAGCTGCTATGTGACACAATAATAATCAACACGTTAAATGAGAGTTAAAACAGAGCTTGATGTAACCTCCATGTTTGCTCCAGCTTCACAGCTAGGCTGTCACAGATGAGCTAGAGGGATGAATATGCAAAAAATCTAGATGCTATGAGCAACTTAAAAAGAGGAAATACGTCTCTTTCTCTTGGGTGTTATTACAGTGAAGTTCTCATGTAGTTGTAAAAAGCTGACACTAAAACTCTGTCTTGTGAAGTACAGGAGTGTTGAGTTCTTTGGCAGAGAGCAGAAAAAGGGTAAGCATCTGATTTGCAGAAGTACAGAATAACCAAGCAGCTTACTACGGAACCTATATTATGTGCTGAGTATCACCACCTTCCCTCACTCAAGGTTTGGTCTGAATCACTCATTATGCTCTTGAATTTGGAGGCTGTAGCAGGCATGCAGTGCTAGTGAATATGGCCAAAGTGCCTGAGGACATAGAAAGAAGGAGGAAAAAAAATAATTCCTGCCTAATTAAAAATGGAGCTTCAGTTTCGGTTGTGTCACTGTTGGATCAAAACTTCTGGGAAGTCTGAGAAGCCCACTGTAGATTTATCCACATGGATTAAATTCATAACATGCAGGAAGGTCCTTCCACTCCTTGCACTTCGGTCTTCCACATCAGCAAAATGTCACAGTGCTTGACAGAGGAACTTAGCAGCTATTAAGGGCTGTTGGGTAGGAAATTATTTTCTCATATTGCAAATAACCAATTTCTAAGTCTTGCTCTAGGAGTACATGTGAAGGTCTTATGAGAATGACAGAAAAATGTGGTCATTTATCATACCAGCTATTATGATACTCATTTCAAGCTGTCAAGTTACAAGTGTTGGTTGTTTGCCAGTGGAAGAAGGAAGTAGCAGTGGTGACAAGGAGCTGGCAAAAGTTATTTTGTGTCATATTCTGGTATGATAGGGTAAGATCTAATACAATCCCACAGTGACTAAACAGTTATGGCATAAGGATCGACTCATATACAGGAACAACTGCTCATAGCATTCTTTAGTTGAAAACAAGTTAGAGCAGCTAATTTGTTTTTTCAGGTGATTGTTGCCGTGAATTGTGAGTCTTCTATGCTTCAAGTAACATCAGGTTCTTTGGAAGCTGCTGAATCAAAAAACTCTGAGAGATATAACCGATACTCATATACAACTAGAAGAGAAAATGCCTACACCTGTAACTTTTTTGTATCTCCTTATAGATTCATGAGAGTTTAAAACCAGAAGGGACCATTAGCTTCTTTCACAACCATTGAATTTCATTTCCTTTACATTAGGTCATTAAGCATACTACAGTATAGGTATGTTAAACAGCCTTCACTGTGTTTTATACAAAGTATAAATATATGTTCTGTATAAAGGTCAGCCACAGCGGTGTGTGCATAAATAGTCTTCATTATAATTAGCAAATCTTAATATCTAAAAGCCAACCAATATTTCCACATTATTTTGCTGAATCAAGAATAAAAGATTTGAGTAGAGCCATCCCATTGGCCATTCTTTTTCGTTGGTCTACAGTGTCAAAACCAAAAAAACTGACTTCCAGTAAACCAGTAAACTTTTGGTTGTCTGTTTTGTTTTTGGAAAACAGGAGTACAGCCACGTATAACAGCAGTACAAAGCCATGATGGCTTTGTATTTTCCAGACTCCGTCCCCCTGCCTTGCTTGAGTTTGAAATTGCCAAATAGCATTTCCAGTGGGAACTCTGACATGGAATACACCTTTCCTGACTGGATACTTTTTCCTCAGTGAGATTTTAGAAATTTTCCAGGAAAGGGAAGAAGCTTGTTGGAATATTAGGAGAAAACTGCTACTTTCAGTTTGCATTGGAGACTTTTTCTGGCAACCATCTGAGTGGGCCAGTTGAGCACACTGAATGCAATAATACAAGGGGCTGGAGTAATTAATGGAGTACTTTGTTATCTGCAGGGGGTTTTTTAGCCCGCATTATTGAGGAAACTGGAAGATGTTTACTGGCTCAGGGAGAGGTCAGATGATAAAATGCTGTCACTCACAACTGAATGCTCTCTCTCTTAACACCTTTAATATGCATCATACTGTCAAGAATTTAGCAGCTTATTGCTTACTGCAGAACTGCAGAGCACTCGCAAGAGCCATGAAAGTCAATGGAAGGGTCATCTGGGAAATGTAAAATGTCTGTTAGTTACAAAAAGTTGGAAAAAAAAATCTAGGAACCTCACTTTAGACACCCTGAAGAGGTGGGCCTCTTGGATATTAATCTGCTGTGCTTTAATTTCCATCTCTTATAGTAGTCCCTCACTTCATAGGTTTATTATAAGTGCAGTCTGTGAAGCACTTATGCATTATAATGAGAAGGAAAACAGAGAGACATGCAAGCAACTCAGCATTTCTGTCTTCAAAGTTGTCTCTGAATTATGCAGAAGACACATGCTGAACACTGGGGATGGGAGGCAGCAATGACTAGCAGCCCAGTCTATAAGCCCTCGCCATATCCTAAGGCACATACACAAGTGACCCCATGTTCTGGTATTTTTCATTTTAAAGAACTGAATCTGTGACTTCATTGTGGGTTTTTAGTCCTACATGTGTGCACCCCACACACAAAGTAATGCGTCCCTAATAGCTTTTCTTGTCATCATCCTTATGGTCCTAACCCTAACTGGAGTTTCCTAAAATATTCCTTTTATTTCTGGACTTCTCTTTTTCATGAAAACTGCTTGTGGTTTTTCTACATCATGCCATCTTTTATGTATAAACCTGAGAAATAAGTATTTGTTTGTCCACAGCATACCCACCCTCCCTCCAGAATCGGAAAGAAAAGCTAGGTCTTTGCATCCTGTAGGATTGTCCTGTCCTTACCTGCTCTAGTTCTCACTTCTGTAAGTGGTCAGTTATGGAAAAAGGTTCTTCACCCAGAGGGTGGCTGGGCACTGGAACAGCTCCCTGGGGAAGTGGTCACAGCCTGACAGAGTTCAAGAAGCATTTAGACAATGCTCTCGGGCACATGCTGTGATTCTTGGGGGTGGTGCTGTACAGGGCCAGGGATTGGACTCAATGATCATTATGGGTCCCTTCCAGCTCAGCTTATTCTATGATTCTGTGATCCAGCTGACAATTATTTGGCATCTGCTTTGTTTCCACCTCTTTACTCCCTGTGCTGTCCTTCTTTCTGAGGATGTCCCGGCTGGTGTTTCAGTGAAGGGATTTCTCTGATAATACTAATATTCACAAAAATTGCCTCGTACAAAGCATAGGACAGTACATTCTTTTCCCAACACAGTATGAGTTGCATTCTCATCTTTTTGTGTAGGTGGTACTTAAATTTGCTTTGTGTCTCACTTTAGGTCTATCAAATACTACAGAGCTTTGTCTTCTAACAGTAAAGGAAGCCTCATAAAGTTTTAATGGCTATCTTTCAGTATATTTCTTACTTCAAAGGCACCACTATGACCTTACTGGAATTTCCCTTCTTGAAGATATATCTATCAAAATTGTCATTACATATAATCATCACTGCAAAAAACAAGAGGCTGTCTAGATACAGTGTACATTTACAGTAGCTGTAGGGATGTGGCTGAAAGGTCACACTTATGGATGTAAGCCTCAGGGTGTAACATCCTCTTCTAAATGTCTATCCATAACACAAAGGAATTTTGCGGTACACTGTTCTCACAGCCCAAGTCAGTAGGACTTTTCTCATTGATTACATAGAAAATAGATTAATTTGTCATGAAGCCAACAAATCTCTAGCTCATGCATGTGCTGTATTTGACATTCTGTGCTTTGTTTTGTACCTGTTCTTTATCTAGTTCATAGAAACAAAATATGGTGTCATTGGGTAAAACATTAGACCAGGGGACTGCTGGGTTCTTCAGGATTTGCAGCTTCCAGATGTTTTTACACAAGTGTTCAAAACTGAGATGTTGAGTGTATGGCTTTCATTTTGCTTTTCTACATTATGCTCTTTTGCTCCTTTGTCCCCTTTCCTTTGTGTGGTATTTGAGATGGTTTAAGGTAAGGGTGTATATTGGCTATCCATTTTTATTGGGGCTCTGGATCCAATCAGTGCTGCTAGTTGTTGAATGAACTTCTCCATCTACTAGCTTTTTATAAGCTTCTTTACACTGTCTGAGTACTTATGTCTTTCTTTGGCAAAAGTGTTTGACACTGCTAGATTGAATGAAACAGAAATTTTCAAATTAATTCATGAACTTTGCTAATGAAAAGAAGTAATGTGAAAAAATAAATCACTGCTTTGAAAAGACCTCTATGTTGTGTCTCGTAAAAGAGCCTTCAGATGTTCTTTACTGTATTTATTTTTATTACTCTTCCTAATATCTAATAATGAAACCTTGTATTTATGTGCCTCATCTTCAAAGTGCTTTGAAAACATTTGTTATCTGAACATCTTCAGGTTGGGATGTCCTTCTGCTACACAAAATAATCTTAAATGAGTGCAGCGCAACTTTATCACATGCCAGACTGTGGGAGGATGATTTTGCTTCAACTTTATCTGCCATTTGTCCAAAGGTTTACAGCATATTTTAGACATTCTTGGCTGTAGATTCAAACATGCTATAGCAAAATAATACATTTTTCTATGACACAAAAATTGAATTTGTTTCTTTTGCTCTGGAGTTTTCTAATATATGCTACTTGGTTGCCTTAATCTCAGAATCCTGTGAAATTCTAATGCAACACAAATGTGTTTTAAGACGTTCTATTCCATCTGGGTTTATTTACCATGTTCTTCCTTCACTGTGACAACTTTGCGTTTTTACTGTTGTTTTGATTGTTCCATCACACTCCAGTCACAAGAATTTAATGCGTTTCCTTTTGTGTGACCTGGTCAAATTCGTGTCTTCTACAAGAGTCAGACTTTGCCTGTATGGCATTGAAGGGGAGCTTCAAGCAAGATAAGTGAGCACAACTGGTTGACTTAGTTGTGAAGTGTTCCCTCCCCAGACCAGTACTGTGGTGCCTATGGCTGCAGTGGAAATATTTAGTATCTAACAGGGCTGCTCCCTGCCACCATTTGTGATTAGCCTGTGATTATCACCTCCCAGCTCTAGAGACCGAATGCTCCTTGATTCCCTGCGTGCAGAGCTGGCTATAACCTAGCAGTGACTTAGGGTGATTTCTCTGATTTGTAGGTCATAGGAGAGTATTGTCAGGAAGCAAAGCAGCTCAAGAAGTCCATAGCCTTCTCCATAGCATCTCCCATAGATCCCTGTGCAGCAGTGGAGCTCAGGAGTAGCCTTCTGTATCAGTGAGATCACACTGCTAAAAAAAAAAAATTGAACTGGTAATCAACTGAACACTTGTTCTTGGACTTTGTATTCGTTGGGATCTCACGTTAATCGTATATGGGGTGTGAGTCTAGTTTGTTCAGTGAAACAAACAAAGAAAAAACCCCTCCAAACCCTCAATTTTACACAGACTTTTCAAATAAGAGTATAATAATTCAGCAAACTGAAATTTGGAGCTGCACTTTGATCTTCTGCTCCTAAACAGTCATTTAGGGCCTACTTGAACCTGTTTCACTTTTCTTTTTTCACTTCAGTCCTCTAGTAGTTGGGATTGGGAAATGGCAGATGAATGTGTTTTATGGGAAAGTTTAAAGGAAGGAGTTCATGTGCAGCATGTTATCAATCATGTCCTGTAAATACGATTACAGCATTTACACTGCTTCACATCAAAAGCCAAATGTTTTGTGACATCTCCACCATTGTAAACTTTAAGGAAGCTTTTTTAAAGTATAGCGCTCCCTCTCTGAAGCTAGATGCCTGCTGTCAGCAGTGCAAGCAGCAGCACTCTGATCTGAAAGAACTGGTAGCAGAGGGTGCAAATGCCAAGCTGCCGGTCAGTGCTGTGGCTACTTAGGGAAGAACCAGAGATTTGCCATCACCTCCAGCTGCAGTGAGGAAGCTGGCATCTCTCCACCTGTGCTTGTAATGGAATCAATACGGGTGTCTTGCTAACAGCATCTGTCGAGTTATCTGTCTTTAACCACTGCCCTCCTTTTTCCTAGGAGAGCTAACTGATTATCTCTTTGGGCGTTTTGTTTACAGACTTCGGTGTTAATTTTACTTGAATTTTACAATGACTGCAATATTTTTTTTTTTTTTTTAATTTGTAAAAGAACAGAGCAAAAGTAAGTTTTTTCACGTTGTGGCTGGGGGCATGGATGTGAACAGAAAGACTGCGTCTGAATTTTTTTACTTGTTATGGAGATGAATTTGAGTGCGACTATTTCTGGTTTACATTTTAATCTAGTGTCTCTATCACCCATTGTGTACACCTGGCCAGTAGTTTTTATGCAAGAAAAAGATCCTGACTTTGACGAACACAGGGACTGAGCATGGTTTATTCTTCACTAATTAGCTAGTCATCAATTCCCCTGTCAAGGATTCTGGGTAATGTAGTCCACAGGGACTCTTCTTGGGATAAATGGTGCTAGATGGTTAATGTTTGTGCTGCAAGAGATTGTTTGACAAAGAGCCCTAGGCACAGGAACCTAACACAATGCAATTGCTCTCCAAAGAGTGGGCTGTGGGCCCGTGCTGTCTGCAGAGGCCGTTTCTCAAAAAAAGAGCCTGTGAGACCCTACACAGCAGGATTTGTGAGCATGGGGAGGTGGAACAAGGACATACCCTAGAAAAGAAGTTTAGCCTCTGGGTGCTGGGATCTGGGATGCAGGAACAATGGGAACAAAAATGGTTGGTAACTGGGATTTCTGTTCTAAAGGAAATTCCAATGGTTTCAGACAAAGCTTATTCCAAAACAGAATAAAATGCTAACATGTTTCCATTAAACAAAAGTCTGACAGGGTTTGATTACTGTGGCAGTATTAAAAAAATTGTTTCAATTTTAGTGTTGTAGTTCTATGGAAGTCTGAAAATTAAATTAGCTTATATTATACATAATGTTCATAGCATGTAACTATTTAGCATTGTCTCTATATAGATTACAGTGTTACATAAAATTTGTCACAGTCTGAGCAACTAAAGGTTAACTGAAGTGGAGAAATAAAAGTTGTGTATTCCAAACACTTCCTGATGAATTTGTGGAAGCCAACCCATTCCCATAAAGCTTTCTCATCCTGATGAACTGGGTATTTTTAACTCATCTAAGTGGGGACATCAGTGCTTATGTTACAGTTGTGACCTAATGGAAACAGTTCCTTTGCCACCATCTGTAGGAGGTCAAGAGCTGCTCTGATAGCCTGATCCAGCACTGTTGTGCTAAGTATATAGATCAGGATTTAGCATATTAGCAGATTTTGTATGAACTTCCTCTTTCACTTCAGTTTGCAAAACCAAAGTGATGAGTTCTAGACAGTTTCTGTGGCATTGCTGGCTGATCAGACATCTGCTTTAGCACTTCATCACATCAGGGAACAGTGGCCTTTTCTAATCTGCGTGTTCCTCAGTACAACCAGTATTAGACTTGTTGTAGGTAGCACCAGCGTTGTCACAGGTAAAACAAAGCTATTGTAACTGTTAAATTTTGAAAAATCTCTGGAATAGCAATTTAGTTCTCCGTGATATATTCTCAAATTTTGTTGTACAATTCATGATGAGAATTTTCTGTAAAGCATAGTTCTTCCTTAATTTGCCCAGAGGCAGCTTGGTGCATCTCTTTGGGAACCAGCACCTGGATCCAGCAATTAGAAAATGATAACCAGAGTCCTGTGCAAACTCATATTTGTGGGGCCATGATGCTTTGGCCTCCTGACTTCTAGCGAGTTGGATATTTTGCATTCCCAGCAGGCATTAGTGAGATATCAATGCATCTGTCCTATCCTTTGGTTAGAACTAAAGAGAAAGGACAGAGACGGGGATAAACCATTGAAATAGCTTTTAGCATAGTCTCTGTACCGAATTAAGATAGTAAATCAGGACAACAGTGATTTCATCAACCAGATGTCGATGAAGAAAAGGGAAGGTAGCCTGGATCGGCAATTGGGGCTCATGTATGTGCTGGTAATTGCAAACTTGATGTCATTTTTTAAAGGGATATATGCTAAAAGTGGCTGCGATCTCCCACTGGAAGTCACAAGGTATCACTGAAATCTGTGCATCTAAAAAATTTGTCCAATGTGTCTCTCTTCACAGAAGGAAACCATATGCATTTGTGTATATCCACCAAGGTGAATGGAACCCTTTACATGCATATTTCAGCCTTGGATATTTAATCAGGTCAGCAGGAGCAGTGGCTATGCCTTGCCATCAGGAGGGGTAAGTGTCCCCCATGCTACCAGCACACCTGACCCACCGTACATACTGACAGCAGTGAGCGGCTGTCCTTCTGGGAAGAAGAAGCCATGTTGGGGAGCTTTGACCTAGTTGACAGCCTGTGAGATGCAGTCCAACAGCAGAGGTGAACGATTTCTCTATTGACAAAATACATCAATTGCCAGAGCTCTTTACACAATGTCTTATCGTGTGTCCTGATCCATGTCTGTCGAGCACCTCTGAGACGCATCAGACTACCAAGGCTCAGACTGGTATGTACACTTATGGCAACTTTATATCTCTCTCATCACTCAACTGCTCTACACCTTGACAATGACCAACAAAATGAGGCTAAAGCTGAGGTAGGTATAATGGCACAAGAGACCTTTTCAAAAGTTTCATCAACTTTAGCTGCTAGTAGATACACAGGGCATTTTGTAGCTTGAGAATTCACCTAGATTTGTCACTGCTTCATTGTAGTCAGGAAACACTGGCTGAAGTAAAGTATCGTTCCAGTTCCTTATGTTGTAGTGGGTTTTGTTTAAACCCTCTTTTGCTTTTGTTTGACACCATATGAGAAATTCAGGTGCTCAAATGTGGATGTCTAGAGTAACTTCAGGTGTTATGATGAACCATGCCTTACCATCAGCTGTGGTCTTGGATGGTTACAGAGCTCCCACAAGCACTATGAAGGTTTCAGGTGTCCACAGTAGCCTCCTGCCGTGGTGTAACTGCAGTTGGTGCTGCAGTTGGTCGGTGTCTCCCACAAGGTACCTTAGTTATAACACTGCTGCTGTGTTATGGAGTAATAGCTCTGGCTTTTCACCAGTCCCAAGCATTTATTAAGAAGAGGAAATTGATGCATTATTGCACAGCATGAAAAGACCAACAAAGAAAAGTTGTATAGTTCCTTGTGCTTTTAGCTGATATTTTGGAAAGAAATTACTTCAAAGCAGCTCACATGGAGTGTGTTCAGCCTTGAGCTCCAAGTATTTATTGTTCACCTTTCTGAGGTCCAGAATGCTTAATCCCGCTGCAAACTTCATCTGCTGCATCACTGAAAGCTCACTCTACTCCTTGGTAGAAAAGGGGCCCATGGAAGTGGCAGCCTTTTACAGATCCATTGAGGTCTACAGGGCTAGGTCCCAGCCTACAGCACATCCACGCTGCCCTGTGCTATCAACCCCGATCTTCTGCTAGTCAGAAATTGCAATGAATCAGATCTGGGAGGCTGCCACCAGCCAAGTTCCAGTGTAGCCAGATTTGTGCACATACTTCTGACTCTCTTCGTACTTCCTCTGAAATCAGCTCTGCACGGTGGTCATTACTCTCTCTGTGCTTGGCACAGGCTCTCCCAGTTGAGAACACAAGGCAAAACAAAGCCCTCTACCACCCATGGCTGAGCTTTTTAATTTTGTTACTATGCCAAAAGCTGTCACCTGTAAATTCAGTGTCCTTCTGTAAGTCTACTTAGAGTAATAATCTATTAGAAATCAAAACATAAACAAGTTTCAATCAAACCTCCAAAACTAAGCAAGTGAACTTATCAGTAAGCATGTAAATGAAGACCTCCAGAGATGTATTTTCCCCTTCTTTGGGAATTAAAACTCTCTACACCTGAAAGGAAACCATTACTTCATGTTCTCCCTCTAGTTGCTTTATACCCATCACTTCAGACAATGTTTACTCTTTTCTCACCATTCCTGTCTTGAACTGTTGTCCTCTGCCATGCCTTCTGTTTGTCATGCCTGATTTAGACCTAAATTCTTTGGGACAGAGAAAATATCTGTATTTGTAAAATGTCCAGTAAATTTATGGTGCTGTATAATTTATGATTGTAAGTGCAGGACATATTTCAGTTTGACATTCCTACTTATATTTTCAAAGCCATAAATAAAGTATTTATGAGCAAGATCTTGAACATTTTATTTTTAACACGTTATACTTGTTCCTTTAATTCAAGGATGGGTAAATATTGAAGTTATGTGGCCACAACATAGTCCTCACTTTCTCCTTCTTCAGGCAATATTGAGGGGCCAATGCCCCCTTCATTGCCAGAAAAGGGATATTATACTCTGCTTATGAGGATCCAGCGTACTGTGTGTCACCAGGAAGAGTGAGCAATGATGGCTCCAGCTAAAAATGGCTTTGGAAAGGACAAACAATGAACCCCTTTCAAAAGCACTTATGAATTAAGCTGATATACAGAAATGTTATTTTGATATAGCACAGAATGAGTATGAATGTTCATTTCTTAAGAAAATATTGGAGTGCAGCTGTTGCTCTCTTGTCCCATATGGTTATGCTTTTCAGCATGGTTTGAACTTGAAGCATTTTCCATTTATTAAAAAAAAAATTCCTTAACAAAATCTTTTTTCAAAAAATAATATTCACATGTGAGTCTCTGCTTCTAATATTTTTCTAATCAGTTAATCTCTTATTCTCAGTTCCCTTGCCCCCTTCCTCTGTTCTATATGCATTTTATACACACAGCTCTGAAATATTCCTAACTGGTTTGAGAGTGTGGAAAGGTTAGACTGCCTTGCCTTTGCTCCAGAGGATCTTAAGTTACCTGCTGCGACACTGTATGAAGTCTCACAGACCAGGTGTGCTGCCTCTTTGTTACAGACTCAAACCCATCCTCTGTGTTAATGTGCTCACTGACAGAGTTTCCTGCTGTATTTGCCTGTGAGACTGTCCTAAGCTCAGTCCTGGGCTGAGGATGGACACTGAGGGCATGTATCACACCATTATGAAAAAGAAAGGTCCCTTTAAACATGGGAATATATTCATGGGAGGTACTCTGGGTCACCTGGCGAGGTAGCTGAGGTTGTACAGTGGGAGCTCGGCTGGTTTCTGCACCAACACTGGAAGCACAGCTGTAGATAGGTCTTCTAGAGGTGATGTTCTGCAGGACTGGGCAAACAGACACCCTTTCCAGCAGCCATGTGGATGGAGGCAAAAATGTGCTGGGCCTTCTGAGAAAGACAGGTAGACTTTAAGCCTCATTGTCACAGCCATAGACTAGAATGTATATAAAATGTCATTTCTGAGCATCACATTATTTAATGAAAGTCATGAAAATAAAAGCAATTTGTCTTTCCATATGTAACCTATTACTGGCTGAACCATAAAGACACATGTTCTTTCTGTATCTGCTTCTCTGGTAAATTTTTATGAGGGACATGAGAACATAACAATCTATTAATCTATTTCATGTTACTGGGAATATTAAATGGCTATGATACATGGCTGATAAATTAATATATATTCTGAACTGGCCAATTTCTGCTGTGCAAGCAGTATATCCATGATGAAATAAGATACTAGATCCTGTTGTCCCCTGAACATTCTGTATGGATTGTCTGTGGTGGTTTAATAACCCAAATAGTATATCTGTAACCTGTCACCATCCACTGCTCTTAACCTTTGCATTCCATGTATGACCTTAAGAGATAGTGGCACTTGGAGTCTCATGATAGCATTTCTTCTTTACAGCACTTCAGCATAAAATGGCTGGCTAATGCAAATTACTGGGGGATTTTGTTTGGAGTTTTGTTTTGTTTTGCTTTGCTTTCTTTTTCTTCTCCTTTTGCAAGGGTTCCCTGCATTGGTTAACACTGGTTAATTCTGCACTGCATGTGCAGAATTAACCATACACTATCTTTTCACCTATAGCTTCTACTGCTCTCTTGACAGAGCTAGGAGGTGGCATTCAGTACCCAGTTTGAAAGTCATTTTGAGAAGATGTGAAGAGAAACAAATGCTTAATATCAGCAAAAAAGACTCTGAGTGATGTTGTTTAGATTGAGTAGTTAGGGAGCACATAAGACTAGTATTGCTGAGGACTAGACGACAGCAGTGTAGGGAACAAATTATGGGTTTTGCCAGTTCCAAAAATAGAATGATAATGGATCAAAACTTGAAAGTTTGTGAAACTGCCACAAATCAGCAGTTTGAAAGTATATTATAGTGAAAGTCACATTCTTTTTCTTTTTTTAAGGCTTGTGGCTGCACCTCAGTTTTCAAAGGCTTATTTAAGGAGTCCAGACACAAGTCATATCACTTGATTCAGCAATTTAGTTTCTCAAGGCTTTAAGAAAGAGGTTCCATAAATCCTGAGGACCTGGATAAAATAATGCATCAACAACTCTAAAAAATAAAAAAGAAAGCTTTAAAATACCTGAAAATATATCAGTAATCCAATTGATTTGATAAAAATCATGCAGTCTTTGCATAATTATCTTTTTAAAAAAGGACAAAATTTCTGTTCTTACCAGTCTTTATGTGTGTTCCAGCACCTGCTGGAATCATTGGAACAATGGGGAAATGATGTCACTCAACCTCAGAACGGCTTTCAATAAAGTCTTCAACAAGGAAGATGAGAAGGCTAAAGCACAGCCAAATGAGCTGCAGAACATGAGGAAATACAGGGCACTTAGGGTAATTTCTGTGTATGTTTTTCCTATTCCTATCCATCCTGCAACTGATTCACAGGTGGTGTTCAGCTAGAGAAGGGAGCTCTTGTTTCAAATCTGGGACCATTTAGAACTTGCACTTTCACCATGTTTTATTCAGAGGGAGAGTAAATGTTTGAAGGATTTGGTATTAACTTGCCTTGAAACACTAAGTGCAAAATAGAGGCATGTAAAATACATCTCCAACTGAAAAATGGTATCATTTAAGGCTGAAAAAGAGTGTAAGCTAAATTTAAAACATAACACTGAAGAGTCAGAAACAATATGTGACTGAAAAATAAAATAATAGAAAATCGATATGAATGTGAACCTCCAGTATTCAATTCTGTGTAAAGGTCCAGTGACAGGGTTTTATTCTAGAAATTCCACTCTCACTGGTTAACGGCGGACTTTCATACATACTGTAAGCTCCTAAATGGTTCCTTCAGCTTCCTTGAGACTAAGCGGGTGTTGAAGTTCCTTCACATGCTTGAGGACTTTCCTGAGTTTACACCAAGGCAGGCTGTTCCTTGCCACTGACAGGTGGATAAGACCCACCCCACTGACTTGTCTAAGCACTGCTCAGTCTGTAGATGACCAATTTCTGCCTCTCGCCTCTGTGCAAGTTTTTTTTTGCTTGATTAGCTGGCAGGACAAATAGTGATCAGAGCATCCAGGTTGTTGCAGATGGACCTCCCCACACATATTCCACTCTCATCTAAGTGGGCAGTTTTCTTCCCACCAGTTGTCATGGGGAGGCAGCTCATCAAACCAATGCTTAGCTCCTGGTCTTGAAAATTCTAAATTTCTGAAATCCAAATCACAGCAAAGCTGTAATAAAATCCTGTGGATATTATCAAAATTTCCGTGAGAGCTAGGACTACTTAATCATGGTCTACACACCACCAGAATGTTCTTTAGCTTTCCAAATACCATGGTCCAATATTTTACCAGTATATCTTCCTGCTAATCCTAATTTTGATCAGTGTTGGGAACTGTTCAAATCTGTTTAAAAAGTCTCAGAGTTACTTCAAAGTCAACAGAGGTAAAAGGTATTCAGTGCATTGATGTTGAGCACAGAAAGGTGTGTGAGCGAAGACCTGCCCAACACTGCCATCACTTTTCTTTTGTAAGTGCCTGTACAGGGGCACCAGGGTTGGGTGACCACAGACTGCAGTTCTGTCCACAAAGGCTTTACTCAAAGCACTGGCAGAACCAAGAAGCATAGGCAAAGTCATCAGGGATTTCTTCAACCCCACTTCTCTCCCTCCCTCTGTGATTCCTTACAGGCCTTCCAGGTATAACAGCAACCATAAAAAATTAGGCTTCTTAAATGAGAGGAAAGATCACAGACTTGGATTCTTTTTTGAGCTTGCCCAACAACAGCCATCATCTGGCTAACCATCACCATGCAACAAGTAACTTAGATCAAAAAGAGAGCTTTATTTACTGTCCTCTCACATAAAGGCACACTAAGAAAGAGCTTTTTATGCACCACTAAAGCTAAAGCAGTACAAAGATAATTTAATCTAACATCAGAAAAAAATCTGTCAGGAAAAAATTCCACTCTCAGGAAAGGCATATTATCATTTTTCCTAGTTCAAAGTTCAGAAACCCTAATGTATTTCAGCAGCTAATAAAATTGCTCTTTGGGATTTTTTAAATTTTCAATTAATTGTGCTTATATGTTCCAGGAATTAAAAGGACAAATGCATCAATGCTCTGAAGAAATGCTGTCTAAAATAGAGTCACTCCTCCTGAAAACAGATTGACTGTAATATTACAAATACCTACCTGTGATACAGTAGGCACTGAAGTGGTTCACAAAGAAGTCATTTTACAGGTGAGGCAATTGCAGCACAGTCTCAGGAAGTGGTTTGTGAAGGTCACTGAGCACAAACGTGCTTTCGGAACAACAGAGAAGTGTGCCCAGCACTGCACACACTTACCAGGCTGGTTTAGGTGTGCAAGTCTGCTTTGCTGCACAAAGAGATGAACACAAAGCAACACCTGAGCATCCAGACAGTGTTTCTAAGACTGACAGTGACAGGCTAATGAAAAATGCAAGATTAAATCTAAGTCTCCTTAGCCTATCATGTCCATCAGCATATAACCTGCACCCCTTTTCTTGGTAAATCCACTGAGCATCTAGTGGGAAAGAGCACACATTGTTTACTTTGCAAGAAAAATGAGACTGAACTTTTGAGATAACACATGATCTTCTGGTACGAAACTCTTGTGAAAATGGTAAATGAACTTTGCAGGCTAGGGACAGAAGAGGGAAATGCATACTGAAATAGAGGAAGGCAGGACACCAAGGTACACTTTCTTGAATAAAGACCCGAAAATACAAGTGGCTCGAGACCATGCCTGTGTACTCCTTGCTGAACTGCGCAAAGTGGGCAGGTGACAATTCATGTGATGCTGCTTGGACCAGAGGAAGGCAGGTGGTTCTTTATTTCTTGTTTATTTTTTGTGTGACTTGTTTGAGATTTCCAGATGATGTGGCTCAGGGATCTCAGTAGCTGCTGCCCAGACCAGGAGTGTGGAACTGATGGGGAGTCTCCAGTTTCTTTTTAACTGCTGTCTTGGTAGTGTGGCCTGCTTTCTATACTTAACCCCTGTTTGCCCCTGGTTTTTACTCCTACATTTGTCCATGTTGAGCCAATATAGCATACCTAGAGACTCACCTCTCAGAAACTCTATTTCGCCTTAACACATAGCAATTGCTCCTGCAGCTGTTATTGCCTCCCCCTTCTGCTGTACCAAATAACAAATAATAAGCTCCAGGGAGTAGAAAGGGCCTTCTTACCACTGCATATTTTGGTCACACTGTACTGAGATGAATAGAAGAAATATCTGACTACTGAGCACCCCAGGTGTTATGCAGGAGGGTGACTGCTGTTGTTTCTCTTGCTGTTGCTACAGCTGTTGTTCCCCAACAGGGCTGTGTTGCCAATATTTTAACTCCATCTCTTACACAGTTCTCACTTCCTCTGTAAAATGCACATACGTGTACATGCACACATAATTAAGTAGTCGCCACAGTTCACCTTTCTTCCTGCCCCACCTCAAATCCTGTGATACTTTACCTGGCTAAAACTCGCTTTGTTGGTTCTCAGCTTAACAATAGCATTTGTGGAGGGCGGACTTCTGGCTGGCCTGGGGAGTAACTTGCCCTCAGAGAAGCTGCCATGCTCACAGTGGATAAACTGACCATGCTGCCCTCCTGTGTCCACTCACTGACTTGAGCTCCAGTTTTTCTGCAAAGGGAGACTAAAACTGCTAAGGGGAGGGAGGACAATGAGCAGCATAGCTTTCAGTTTCACGTCCAGTAAACTTGTGAAAAACAGCTGTGTGCAATGAGCACTAAGGAAACACTGAGATACAAAATTTAGCAGGGGCAGTGCAAATGTAGCACAACCAAAGAGCAAATCATGAGGAAAACATACCACCAAAGCTTCCTTCACACCCCAACTATTTTTTTGTTGTTGCTTAATTACATTTTGATTTACAATTTTTTTTTCAGAAACCTTTAATATGGAGTCTCTACATGGATTATTGTTTGCATGAGAATAACAACACTTTGTTACTTATTAAGGTTGGTTGCAGTAAGGCTTCTTTTGCTTGCTAATTTTTAAAAACTTTTAGAGCTTTGCTATCTATTATGCTTTTATTTTTTTTCCATATGAATAGCACCACATAAATATACCACAACCAGCCTGCCAAGAGGTGTAATTTGTTAATTGAATGTAAAATCATATTCAAATTGATAGCAATCCTCCTCCCTTTAGCTTGCCTCTGCAAGCTCATTGGAATTTTGCGTTGACTGTGAACCAGGGTTTGATGAAAAAGTCTTCACTTCTCATGTTTGCATCCTGCAAATGTTATGTCTTAAATCTCTCTTTTTTACCATATGACTTCATGTGTTAGCAATTTGACTTAATGAGCAGCTACAATAAATGTACAGTATGGAAATATTGTTGTAAGTCTGCTAAAACATTCCCATGCTTAAACAAAGTGTTGTGTTGAAAGAGATGTAAAATATATAATTACACTGAAACCTTGAACAAAATCCTGCTTCTTGTTTCATTCTTACCCTTTTCTGGACAATGTGAGTAGTCCTTGTTTATGCCTTCTTTTTCAACAATATTGCTGAGCTTCTAAGTATCAGAGCTTTTCTTTCTCTATCATCGTCCATGGATGCTACTAAAATGAATAGGTTTCCTTGTGTATTGTTTGTTTTATTTGAAGGTCTGCCAGATTTCTTATGTACTGATGTAATTTTAAAAAGTCTCAGATATGCCCGTTGGTCATTTTATCTGGGAATTTAATTTACTGGAGGCAACAAACAAACAGAGCCTAGAATTAAAGGCAATGAGATTTCCTCTCTGGTATATTTACAAATATTAGACAAGTTAAATCTGCCTTCTCCTCTGCTTCAGTGCCAGCAAGGATTTCTCACCTAAACATGTGCTCTCTCTGAGATCTGTGTTTTCTCTCCTGCATCTCAGCCTTCTTTCTTTCAAGGCACAGTGTAAGCCCTAAAAATCCCTGGCTGTGTGTCACAGGAGACTGAACATGGCTGGGGCGTCCTGCCCCATGAGCCATGAGACAACTGCATTTCAGCCCTCATGCTGCCAACAGCATTACCAAAATGTGAATACTTCCTGTTGACCCACATGTTTTGGTTTGTCAGGCAGACATTTACATTATGTCTTATGGAAATTAACATTTTCTGCTGCAAGCAGACATTTTTCCGGTTGAGACTTCATTTTTCCTCCAAGAAGGCTTTGATTAGAAGTCCTCTGAGATATCACTGCTCTGCTTCCCCACCTAGTTAGTTTTAGATGCTGCTCTTGAGTTTTGTGCTAAACTACCTTTTTTATCTCTGGGCTAGGGAGCTTATATCTGCTTTTATCATCGTTTACGTCTTAGTATGCTTCAGGAAAATGTTTCCTTTCAGCATTAATGTTGCAGAGAGGCCTGGGCAGCCTACAAAAGGCAAGATGGGACATTTTGCATCAGTGCTCAAAACCAGCTAGTTAAATGGTCCTTGCTCTTGGCACCCTAGTTCATCTTTGTAAAATTGAGATAACAGTTTTTCTTACAAAATGTCTGGTTTCTGTTATGCCAAATGGTGAGAAAGGACTGAAAATCCCACAGGAAGTGTTGGCAAGCCCAGCCTGTTGCTGGTCCAGCCTACAATGAGGAATGCAGCATTGCACTGGGTCCTGGCTCACTAATACCTTTCCTGAGCAGAAAACGCTGCCCTGAGGTCTCCTGCTTGCTTTGCATGACTTGGCATCACAGTGCATCTTCTCTCTCCTGAGCAGGTCCTGAGAATATTCTGAAAAACTTCTTCAAAACACGATTTTAAGGAGTTTGTAGCACCCGCACAATAACAGAATTATCACACTGTTTTACAAGGCCATAATTTGGTTTCCTCCCTGTCATAAACCAGGAGAACTTTAGTCTGGTGGTTTCTCCACTTAGTGACTGGCTTACTGCCTTGTAAAACAGAACGATGGGACTATGACTACTGGAGGAAGGGACAGGCATCAGAAGAGCCGATTGGTTGACACCTCTTTTTCATTTAGCATAATATTTTTCTTCTTGGAAGTAGCATGTAAACCAAAATGTTTGCAACTGTAACACCTCATAACTTACTTTTCCCCTGCAATGCAAAATCAATTCTAATGTAGTTTGCTTAATTTATAACCAACCTACCTATACTATTATTCATTGTTTATACAGCACTGTAAACAAGGAGGACACGGCCACCATGCACAGGGAGGGAGGACAAGGTGGCCATGCCACCTGACTGTGAGCAGGAGCATTTGCATCAGGTGGAGCAGTGGCTGGCGGGAGGGCTGCAAGCTTCTTCTTGCAAGACTGCACTGGGTGGAAAAGCACGGGACATTTTGTAACACTAGCGGTGTTTAGTACCCTTAAGGCTCCTTCTGAAAAATTTGTTCACTTACACCTGCAAGACTTCAACGTGGTAGAGAAACACCTAATGTCCCTGTCTGACATATGAGCATTTTGGGCAGAGAGGGGCAAAGATGTGCACCAGCTAGCGTTTGGCCACCAGCAACAGTACAGGGCCAGCCCTTTGCTGTCAATTCTGCTTTGCCCCCATCCCAGAGAGCGTATGGGTTCCTCTCCTAGTGATGCCCCACATGCCAGAGGGAACCCAGGATGCTGCAAGCAGCTCTGAGCATTAAATGTAACGCTGTAATGCCCGGGCACAGAGAGGAGGGCAGTGCCCTGCAGCACAAGGACTTTCGCAGCATCTTTACATCCTTTAAAACTAGATGTATTTTGTGATAAAATGCCTCTTTGAAAAAAAAATAATAGAAATTGTTTTCAGGAACTCAGTGCTTCTGTGTGTGTAAAATTTCTCATTATTCTCCTCTTTTCAGTGTTTGACATACTCGGCTTGGACCAATTAGCTGTCAACCCAAAGCTGATCTATGTGTAGGAAAAAGAATTCTCATCTGGAGTAATGCCAACTAGGCTTAGTTCCTGGCTAATCTAATCCTGATTAGCTTTGTCTTCTCATACCAAATCAGACCCAGTCTTTGTAGAGGACATAAGGAACAGCACTGTTGCCAGTGTTGCCAAAACCAAATTTTGCTAAACTACCACTTGACAACTTTTTTTGTGGTTTGGTTTTTTTTTTTTTGGTGTGTGTGTGTGTGGGTTTTTTTTTTTTATTTTTTGTCCTGACTGGGTTTTCTTCAATCCAAATTCTGAGAGCATCTGCCCAATACAAAGTCAGGGTACTGCTGCTACTGCTCAGATAGCAACAGTCTTTTTCAAGAGCTTTTCTGGGAACCTGGATGGTGTGGAAATCCCCTGCAGATGTTAGGGTTGTTTATTAAGTTTCATTTCCTTCTTTCATGCATCCTTTGACACAAGGGACATTCAGGGGATGGGTCAATATTATTTCAACACAAGGGCATACTCCAGCAGTACCTGGCTGGTGTGGGACTCAGAAGGCTATAGGGAGCAGTAACAAAACAGAGTCTGCAGCCTGATACAAGCTTTGCTAGGACTAAGTCAAATCAGGTAATTAGCTTCCTTTTTTTCCCACCCTTAACCTGGCCTCATACAGTTAATAAATAATATTTCTGAAACGTCATATATCTTGATGAATATATGAGCATTTGCTCTTCTAACTGTGCAATTGCACGTCTCCTTGCAAATTTGCCAAATTCCTTGCTAGCTGCACTTGCCCCCTGAAGTGCTCTCAAATGATTGCTTTCAGGGTCTCTTACTCCACTGAGCTGCCTAAAAGTTGCCTTGAAAGCATGTTCAGTCACATGTGTGAAGGCCTGTTGTGAGAGTGGGATCGATCCCGTCAGTTCTCTTTTTTGCTTTTACGTCTCTGGTTTGAGTTGCTCAGGAGCACTGTGGCACTGATCAGTGACTGCCTTTGAGACAGGCTCTGTCTTGCCAATCCCTGCTGTTCCCTTGCCTGATTTTGCAGTGGCAGGACACGTCTCGGCTGACACGCCATGTCTCACCTGCCGGCTGCCATTCCTGCTGCGGAGGAGCAGAGTGAGCTGTGTGAGCCACTGCACTTCACATCCCACCATGTCCTCAGAATTAACGAGCTTATTGCAATGAACATGAGTAGCTGAGCTGTGAATGATGGCAGCTCAGAAGCAGGTTAGATCATCCAGACCCGTCTTGGCTGCAGGCTAGTAACCTGCAGCTTGGAGCTGTAACCAGAGCTAATTCCCATAAAAGCTTGAGTCAGACTCCTTTAAGGGACAGTGTGCTAATGCACTTCTAGCAGACCGAGACAAGTGTATCAGAAAAAAACGTATGCATTCAGTCTTGAAAATGCCCTGGTAGCTGTACAGCAGTAATTTAAATCCTTTCCGAATCCCACTAGTAAGTTTCCCTGTTAAATCTGACCTGCTCAACATCTCTGCATTGCGACCCTGCTGAAGACATGCAAAGTGTGCTCCACTCCGTGGGCTTTGGGCTGGCAAGGCAGGGCTTCGGGCTGTGCTGTTCCCGTCCTGTGGCAGCAGGCTGGGAGCCTGGTGTGCCTCTGTGCAGTGAGTGTCCCGCTGTCCCCGGGGTGCTGCCAGGCCCTGGCCGCAGCAATGCCTGTCCCGCCAGCCCCAAGGCAGCCTGAGGGGGCGTGTGGGAAGATTCTGGGTTATGTTGTCAGTGTCAATATTTTTACAAGAAAATGGAACTTTTTTATTTAAATTGTGGAATTCTTCTTTCTAAGGAAAAGCATGGAAAAAATGACTTAAGCTCACAGATTAAAATCTAACAAGTTTATTCAAATTTCAGATCACTTTTTTTTACTACTTTTTTTTTTTTCAGTTGAAGAAAACATTTTGTACTGAAAGGACAGTCTAGTTCCCGCTTGTTAATGTTCCCAGTGCACTGCATGCGTCTTGGCTGTATCTCAGAGAGACTCTTCAGAGTGCTGCTGACAGAATTTAAAGCTCGCCAGTGCTGCTGGGCTGAGTTTAAAGCTTGGGCTTTAAAGCCAGCAGCCGTGGGGGCTGTCTATATTTGCATGCATAGTTAATCAGACATCGATTAACATCTTTAGCACGACAAATCCCTGTGGATCACAATTTAATGGATCCATTCTGGGTCAGAGGCGTAGTGCAGTCCACTTGAGCTGGCGGAAAACTGGCTTCTGACAGTGAAGTGGGATTGTTTCTTGTCATATCGTCAGCACTTCAGACAAGTTTCCTGCTTTCATAAACACATTTGAGAGAGGGACCTTTTGTTTATCAACGGTTTTCCCCACCATTCCCCCTCCCTGATGCAAATGTTTTTTCCTTTTCTTTCCTTTTCTTCAGAGCTTTCAGTTAAATCCACAACTGATCATTTTGTTGGCCCAGTGTTCCTACTCTGAGAGATTGTGCACCTGGAGATTTTTACAGGAGTTTAGTTTTGGTCTAATTCCCACGGGGGTTTGTGCTCCTCTCTTAACAAGAATCAGAATAGCTTACATTCCTGCACCATGCTTTTCCTCCCAAAGGACCCTAAAACCATTTACAAACTATAAAAGCTGCTTTTTCTCTAAACAGAAATCACTTTACCCATCAGTGAAGTGCAGCCACTTGGAGGGGAGGGAGAGTGGAGAGCAGCAGCTGCTTAAAAACTCCCAATATTGTTACATTTTAAGCTGAAAAGTGATAAGTACTAATATCCAGCTGAATGTATGGCTGGCATTTCAGAAGGTAGGATGTAATTTTTCAAACTGTAATTTGACCTAGAGAACATACCCAGCTCTTGCCCCAAGTACAAAGAGGCATTTAATTTTAGCATGCAGTCAAACAAGCAGCTTATGACTTATTGTAAGGAAAACCAGGACCTCTGGCAGGAAATTATCCTAAAGTTATGTAGAAAAGAAGAAAAGAACCAAGTGGATAATCAGCTCCCCAGCACAACTGTGTAGTATTACTTCATGAAGGACTAAGTGCTGAGCAATCTCAGGCTGTTTGTTTTTCAAGACTCAGATAATTACAGCCTGGGGGATAGGCTGCAGCAATGCTCTAGATGGCACGCAGAAAAATCGTCTGTCTCATCATTGTCAGGATATACTAACAATGACTGTAATGATGATGATTATGATGACGATAATAGCAGCAACAACAACAGCAATAATAAAAAAATCCCAACAACTAACATTGATGATACAAGTTAAACCAAGTTCATGTGAACATGCTTGAGGCTGGTTTTCTTCGTTTTCAAAGAGATTACTCCTTGATGACTCAGAACTACTAAGCTGTTCTATGGCAGGTAGTGTCCTTGGGAACATGTACATCGAAAGTACAGAAAAATCACCCTAAGTCTGGAGTTACCATGTGCATGTTACCCAGAGATGATGTGCCAAGAGAGAAATCTATCTGCATTTTAAAATGCTGTGACAAGAGTAAATATTTTAAATGAGAACCCTACTGAAAAGGAGTTTCAGAGAAGACATTTACAGCTACTGAGACTGCAGTTGTATGGCCGTCATAGCAAGAATAATTACTGCTTATTTAACAATCCTCATTTGGGCGTTTCCCAGCGATCCTGGGGGACTACAAGAGAGACGAGTGTCTCTTACACCCATCAAAGTGATAAAAAGGCGCCATTCCTCTTTTAATGGAAAAACTCAGATTCTTTACAATCATAATACTCTGCTAAAGGACAGTCTGTCACAGGCTCTCACGGACCAGGCAATTCCCAAGAGTTGCTCCATTTGCTGATTCTGGCGCTTGGACTTGCTCTAGAAAGAGACATTAATTTTGTAGACCGTAGGAAGCAAAGGAGTTAACACCTCTTTCCTTAATAATGTTTTCTTTATTTTACTAAAACAAAAAGATGTTAAAGCCCTGTCATCTTGTGAACAACATAATAAACAGAAAGCACGAGGGAAGAGCTGAAATAGGACTGAGATGGCATATGGGTAAAAGGGAGTGACCTGACCTCAGAATGACAGAATGAACTTCTGTTATTCCCTCTGCATTAGTCCCAGAAATATCTGGACTCCACACATGACTCCTGTGTCCTGCCACAAATCAAACCTGCATCTTCCTCTACTGTCTTCTCTACTATCCATTCAAAATGGCAGTGTTAATACACTTTAACCAGGGTGCTCATTGCTGTTCTGGAGTGCTCTTGTCAGAGTTTGAAGAAAATTACACTTTTTTAACAGATAGAAGAGTTTCATGGGCAAAATAAAACAGAATAGATTATTTTTGAACATCTAAACATATCATAAATTGCAGAAGTGAAAAGAATTTTTAAAATAGTAAGTTTGCTGTGTAACTCATTTTTCTTTTTCTCATGCTGGTGAAATCCACTCTGAGGTCAGAGTGGTACCATCGTAACAGAATGCCTATACTCAAACACCTAGCAAGCAGGTTTTCTGCAGTTTGATTCTTCTTGACCTATACTTTGTTGCTTAGTTAATATCTTCTCTATAAATTTATACTTTTGTTCAAAGGTAAATTACATTTTTCTAACTACAATGACTTCCTCAAAAGAAGCCATGCTAGATGGTTTAAGAGTTAAGGCAGGTTGACTAAAGCAGCTGAAGTGTTTTTCTTTTATTAGCATTAATTGAAAATAAATCCTTTTATTCCGTTTGCTTCCCATATGCTGTTTCCATATTAGAAGGTCATTCACAAAGTAGAAGTCATAATCGAGTTCACTTAATGGAAAGACAGAGCATGTAATTCTTGCAAGGAGATCAACTGATATTTCATCCCTCAGAGATAAGAGTCCACAACAGAATGAAGATAACATCAGAGTCATTGAGGGAAAGAGCAACTGTACCTGAAAAACACATGATGATCAAACCTGTAAAGTATGTCTGCAAGAAACCTTAGAAGGTCTTGATGTTTTTATCAGCTCTATTTTTTTAAGTACTGAAGTGATATAAAAGCAGGAGGAAATGATTATAGAATTTCAATTCCTTTACAGTATTTATTTAAAAGGTCATAGGTCAAGTAAAAATACAACAGAAATAACCCTGGTCAAATTTATTTGAAAAGCGTAAGTGCAATCAAAGCCTGGGAAGCTTTCGAGACCCATTATTTTAAGTATGAAATGTAAGTTTCTTATCCAACAAGCATTTATACACCATCTGATTTTGAGAGTCTTCCATCAAATTCAGCAAGCCTAATAGATTGCATAATTTTAAGCACTGTTCAGTTTAAAGATATTTTTAATCTCTACTTCAGCTCTATTCAGTAGATCATACTTTTTGTATACACAGAAGCTCATCATGCTTTGTGAAAACTGCCTAAAAGTTTGGTTAATTTCTATAATGGAGAATGAAGAACTTGTACCTTGGACACCTGAGTGAAATGTGTGTATGAGGTGTACTCTAATATGGGGAGAATCACATCCTTGTAGTAGAGGAATAAAAGTGTCACAATGAATTTACAGTTTTCATGAACTAGGTAGAGGAAACACTTGGGCAGGTCGTGTTCGTATTATCAAAGCTGTTTTCTGAATGTATTTGAAAAATTACCTTTTGGCAACCATACAACCTGGATTAAATTACAGTATTAGCGTAGATAATTCTGGCATAGATAAAGTATGGCAATGGATAAAGTTTGTAAATGTGCATCTAATTTTATAGCTTGAGGGTAAAAACAGCCAAAGTGAACTGTTTTCCTAGGAAGAGATCTCTGGCATCTGCCATTTATTTTTTTCTGCTAATACGAAAGGAAGTTCATGGATATGATAAAAAGCTTTGGCTTTGTTAGAAAGCTTGCTCAAAGAATAATGATAAAAAGTATTTAACTTACGATTTGGGTAAGTAGCATTTACTGTGCAAGTATATAGTATCTCCTGTAATAACTTTAATATGTCCCTGTGATTGTTCAGTGGGATGTACCAAATGAAAGGGATATTTAACACGTCTGGTTTTATCACTGCATTTGCCTAGTGATCTACCTCACGTGCATATCATGTGGAAGACATGGGCACCAAATAGACAGAGCTGGAGTAGGTAGAGGACTATATTTTAGGCAAAATTTGAGCTTGGGTTCAGAGGTAGGCTCAAGGTCAGCCTGAAATCACCTTTTCTTCTCTTGTAAGATTTCACATTGGCATGGTACTCAAAAGGCATGAGAGGACTGTTTTTGTCACTAATACTGAAAATTTCACTTGCTAGCTGTTGTGCTTGTGACTGTCTGCTGCTTGTCCCTAAGTAAAGGTATCTTCAGGAAATTCTGCTTGCATTTTTGCTCTGTGCGGAAGAAGCACTTTTAGGTTCCACATATTCGCCAGACCTGTGTAGGAGTTTCTGCTCTGAGAAATCACCCGACTCTTTCACCTAATCCTCATGACAGAAATTATTTGTTGTGCCGAGTATGACCTTGGTTCTATAGTAATGTGATATGATTATAAGGAAAGCAATAATAACCTTTCCTAAGACTCCCGCCTCTTCCTATTCTGTAACAAGAATATAATCCCCTGTTACTACAGGGTAATCCAGAAATGCCTCTGTTGCTTTTTACGGGACAATTGATGAAGATATGTTCTCTTTCCTCTTTTCTCTGGCAGAAATGCAGTGTGATTTCAAATAGAGTCCCTCCCTCAAACCATTAAAAATGAACTGGATGAGCTACATGACATGCAGTGCTATATAGTACCTTCTTTTAAACCCGGAGGAAATAGCCAGCCTTTCCCAAAATGAAAGCTTTTCTCGTAGTCATCACAGGGCTTTAAAAATATTTAAATCCTCATCAAAGGTGACTAATGCCACTTACAGCAACAAGTGGGTCCCTTTATCATTCAGGTAAATGGCAGCTCTTAGGAAAATGTAAGGCTTGAAGACTACTTCTAGTAGTGTTTCTTTTATGTTAAATTCCAGGTAGTCACACTGATAAGGAAATACCAGTATTCACGCTGTATCCTGTACAAGGCCAGTTCCCACACCTATTTGTAAGTTTTACCCATCAGCTGAACCATTTCCAGGCACATGAAAAACAAGGAGAAGTTTTTATTCTTATTCTTCTGATCCCTAACACATGAGCTCTCTGATTTAAATTTGATACTGTAGATGTAATATGGTTACTGAATTTTCCTACCTCTTTTTATATTATGGAACAAAAATGCTATTTTCCAGGGGAAAGTCTTGCAATTTCTTCTTCTTAGGAACCCAAGTGTGTATTTTTCATGCTTTATTGGTGCTTTGCATAATTTTAAATAGGTCTGAGTTTACAGAATTCTGTGAAATCTAGACCAGATTTTCCAATGATTAGTGGAAAGGTATCAGGGCAAATTCTCATATGGGCTGTGATCATCGTCAACCAAACCCAGACCTCAGAACTGAATATGCAGACCTACAAAGATTGCTTGGATACCAATGTGGTTTTTAAGTGGTATTGAGTTGGCTTGGAGGCTTTTCTTGGATTCTACTTCTCTGCTGTTTGCAGCAGGAAAAAAAGGGCCATGCAGGATCTGTCCTTCACCAGTTCGTGGGTATGGTTTTAATTCCTCAGGGCTGAGAGCTGTAGCTGGCATTAGGTTGCTCTGAGTATAGGAAATCAGAATGTAACTGAAACAGGAAAGGGATTAGAAGAATGGAAAAAAGGGAAAGGACAGAACCACAACTCTGAAACGGTTCCTACTGCATGCAATTGAATTCATGCCTATTGTATTTAGCTGCCTTTTCCCATGCACTTGTTTTTGATCTACAGCACACGCGACGGTGGTAACTACTAAAACCTAGGGAACATTTGCAAGCTATCAAAGGAGGTGGAGTCACTCAGGCAACTGGAAAAGGAAACTCTGCTATTTCTCAGGATATTTATAGAAGGGTACCCCACTGCCATTTGTGCTTCAGGGAGGTCCTTCCCTTGATTACTGATAATGTGTACTTTAGCCATGTGTGGTGTAACAGATTGGGCTCAGCACTGTGAGCCACAGTTCCCCTTTCCCAGAGATTCCTTTGAACTTTGCAGCCCTATGCAATAAACTTATGTGTGGTGTTAGGCTGGCCCACCCAGAAGCAAGATATTTCTTGGAAGCTGTCTTGCACTTCCCTATGGCAAGCTACTGTGAAAATGCTATGGTAGGGTCTCTGTGTCAACACTGCTTCTCCCTTCCCTCCTTGCTCCAGCCTGCCCACTGGAGGCAGACCAGGACTATCCCAGCTGGAGCAGCACTTTTTGCTCAGCACGGTTTCTGATTTGAGATCTTTCATTACTGTCCCACTCCATGTGGACTGCTGGAAAAGCAGGATGTTCACTGACAACATCACATGTGCCCAAAGCTATTGTTTCAGCTTTTGTTTTCAATTGCAGCATTCTCAATAGCTGGCCTCTTCTCTTCTTTTTTGATTATGAAACAGGGCTATGTGTTTCGTTATTGATGGTGCTGTTCCAATCTCTAACCCATTCTCAAAACAACAGTTGGAAAATACTTTTCAGGTCCCTCTCCCCAATAACAGCTGGTGCATTTTCAAAGACTTTGGTTTAAGATGAGAGAAGGGAAGGGAGTACCAGAAGGGCTAAGCAAGCCCGACAGCTCTCTTATCCAAACACACAGTCATTCCCATGATTGATGGAGTCCTTGGCCAGACTCTGGAAGGCTTTCAAACACACTGTTCTGGGGTGGTGTGAGTTTCAGAGGGTCATTCTGGCAGGTGTGACTGAACGCAAATTAAGTGTTAGCTCCCCAAATAAATACTAAGTCCGGGAAGATAACAAGTACCATTTTTATGACTCACTACCTTTGAGCAAAGCAAGTTGTCTCAGAACTTAGAGATATTCATGAAAAGTACTGAGAACCTTACAGTTGGTGAGGCACTGAGCATTATGTTTAATAAGTTAATACTTCTGCCTACAAATACATGTTTCACAACCAAAACTGTGAATGTATGTTTTTATTCCATGGCTTTAAGAAATAACAACAACAAGTAAAAATACAAAGCAAAATAAAAGAACAGCAACAAAAAACCCAGTAACAATGAAAACCCCAAACCAACCAACCAAACAGAAAAAAACTCCAAACCAAAAAACCTCTGCCAACCACTCCGTTCTCCTAAAATCTCCCAACCCTTACCATATATTTAGAGTAAAATTTTAGTCTGGTATCCAGAAAAGTGTCCTGTTTACTCAAAACATCTTCAAGGACTAGCTTATCAGCAGGAAGAGGCTTGTGATAGAGCTATCTTTTCACTGAGAAGTAAAAAACCCTGAATTCAAATGCCTTTAAAGAATCCCAGTCTGAAAGGGAAGCAGTCTTATATCCTTATATGTATTGTTCATGATATGTTGATACCCTTAATATGTATTGTTGATACAAGACAAGTATTTAATACAGTACAAAGCTAAATGCAAATGTGACTCAATTTGACAATTTCAAATGTACTTTCTAAATAGGAAAGTGAAATAGATATGCACATAATTTAAATGAAACTTTCAGTTTTAATGTCCATATACTAGAAAAACATTTTCTAGTGTTTTCTTCTACTGTGAGTTATGACTGAGAGTGTCTATCAGCCTATAAACGCCTTGCCCTGACAATGTTTCAATGTCAAACAAAAAGACTTTTTCATCCAGAAAGTGAATCACCACCATTTTTTAAAATAAACAATACTTTGTGCATAGAACACCTTCCACCAAATTTCCAGGAGTGGGAAAAGTCTCCCTATGCCTTTGGGAGACTGGAAAGTGTGAAGTGAGGATGAGAGAATGCGTTAGGTTCCCAGTGATGTGAAAGTCGCAGCAGATGTAAGGAATCAATTCCAGTTCATCCCTCTACTAATGTGTTGTTGTAACTATTAAACCTTACCCTCATCATATTAATAACAGTAAGTCAGTGAAGAGTCACCTGCCCAGCACGTGGATCTACTTTTTTTGTGTTTTCCCAAGGTTCTCCAGAGAGCCGTAGATTCACAGTTTTTCTTTAAATTGGCATACACAGGTTAAAAGACAAAATGCTCAAAACTGTATAATATTCATGTGTCTGTACAATTGGTGAGGCTCTTGGTTTTGCCAGCAGGCAAATGGGTAGAAATCAAAGACTTTATTCCATCACTCTATGAGCTTTGTGGCTGCTGCTGGATGAAATAATCCTGGAATTTGACTTTAAACTGGAAAATGCTGGAATTAATTTTGTGTTTACAATTGCACTAACTATGGTTAGTGCTTCATCTCCTGTCACTGAAGGACAAGAGAAGCTTTCTGCCATGAATGCATCAGATTTGTCATGTGCAAAAATATTCTTCTTGGCAGGTCTTCATAATCAAGCCCATTTCTTGCTATCATCGATGCTGCTGTGTGGTTTTCTCTCTTTGCTAACTGCCTCAGATTCCTGCTCCTTTAAAAGTCCCAACTAACTTGTCTCGGGACCAAACTCCTGCACATGTCTAAGACTGCATTTTAGCACTTTGCATCCTACTCAAATTGGCTCACTGTGCCTTTCAGTGTGCCCTGACACATGAATCACCCTTTAAATGAGGAATCTTATTTACCATTACACCACTTAAATGCTCTAAAGGCAACTAGACCTTTCATTTACAACTGGGTTCTGAATACTGGCCTTGAGGATTTCATTCTGGTTTTAATTTCTTGGATACTTTTGTTTTGAATATATTGTCAGTGATTGAAAGCTTATACAGGGTGGGAAGGGGAAAGAGAGCAGAAGAGTCACCACATTACATAGCTTGTGAAAGGCTGGAACAGGATGGCTGCTGTAGAACAATGCACATTTAGAAAGACACAGAACCCATGCTGGCAACTTTAGGCAGCTTTAAAGTAATGTGGATATAATATGTCCCCAGCATGAGGCTGCATAACTCTGCCAGAATACTGCAATGAGAAGTACTGCCAAAGGGTAGATTCGGAGAAGTTCCCAGTATCTCACAGAATAGAACAGCCGTGGAAAGCTGTCATAGAAGACACTTTGTTGTTGCAAGTACAGGTGGGGTACGGCTTCCCCATCTATGTCGACAGTATTTTCTCTGCCGTCCTTTTGCAGATAAGGGAGATAAATCAGCCCTCTGCAGGTAGTATGCCCTCTGCATACTAGGCTATTGGCTTGATGGCTATTGGCTATAGAAAGACTAGAGGACTAGCCTATAGGGACTTATCTACATTATAAGCCTTACCTGGCTGTAGTTAGACAATCTCATCCAAAACAACTCAGTGCTTCAAGGACATCTTCCACTCTTGCTTCACATATCCCTCAACTTTCCTGAGTCTTTTCATGGAGACAACCTTTGGTCCCAACATGGCAAATAGTATTTGTATTGCTTGATTGCTTGAGGTCTTTGAGCTGGGCTCCATGGCCTTTCCATAGGTCTTCATCAACAGATATTCCAGTGGCAGAGATTGAATTAGAAAAATATTTTGTAGAATACACACACACACACACACACACACGTTTATCTACAGATATATAGACAAAAAGTCAGGGGTTTTTTTCTGACTTTGGAAAAAGGGATGTAAATATGTAGGCACTTGGTTAATAAGGGCTCATTTAACCCTAGCTAGTCCTTCTTGCTGTCATTATCTGGGGTAAGTGGCACAGTGTTAGCACTACGTGATATCACATGGACCCAATGTGAGTCAAGGGTCACAAAATGCAAGAAGAGCAGACTCACACTCTGTCATACATGCAAAATTAATAAAACTGAAGAGCTGTTTCTTTTCACTTTACATACATAACTACTGATTTCCTGCCAAACTAGTTCCTTATGTGAAACATAATGCTTTCTGACACTGAATTTTGATTGGTCATGACTTACCATTCTAGAGTTCACCATGCTGTATTTTAAGCACTTGTTAATTTACCTTAAAGCTCTAATTATGTTATACTCCTATTTTATTTAAAAAAAAAAGAAAAAACAAACAAACAAAAAAAAAACCAAACCAAAAAAACAAGAAGAAGCAGCAACCAACCAAAACCAGGAAAAATCATCCTCTGCCCCCCAAAACCCCCAAACAAACAGGAACGTGCAAATTCAATTGATTAGATATAAAAAAATCAATTATGTGATAGCAGCACTATGGATATCCTTTTCTTAGGTGTTGTGGATTTGACTACCAGGTTGGACTGCTCTGAAGGTTGTTTCCAAATATTGGTTTTGATCTGTTGTAGAAAAACAAACTAAACTTACATGGGTTTCTAGTAAGGTATTATTACAAGGATTACTCAAATCAGGGAAACATGGTACCTGAACTTGTTGTGCACTCCAAAGCTAAGCTGAAGTCTACAGAAGATAATAGGGGTCAAGCCTCCATTAATTTCCTTCCACACCCCATTTAGTTTTCTTCATCAGAGTAGTCCCTCAATATGCTAGGAGTGGTTATTTTTCATAAAATGGGGTATTATTTTCGACATTTTATTCACCAAAGTGCACGAGGAAAGGGGATGAAAGAAATAACAGTTTCTGAGGAGGAAATCCGACAGAGAATTGACCTTAGAAATAATGAAGTTAAGTGGGGAAACATTTGCCAACATTCCCATAGTAGACCAAAATATCTGAGCCTCAAGGTGAGGTGTGAGGAGCAAAGGGGACACAGAGGAAGGAAAACACGTAAGCAGGAGAAACAGGCTGTTTGGAATGCTGTTGTTCTTAAATGGTCTCAATACCATGCTTCAAAGAACAATTTGATCTTACCATAAAATAAAGGAATAAAACCACACAGGGAGTGAGAAATTAGGGTGAGAATACTTTCTTCTTGCTCCTCTTACTCATGTGCATTAACTTCTGCGAAAACACCTACTTTCTGCTTTATTTAGAAACGAGTGTCTACCCTGAGAAGCATGTAACAATGAATTTGTTCTTAAGCCTAGGCAGAGACTTTAATAGATGTTAATAATTTTTATGGCTTTAGTGAAATCTCTTACTGTTTAGATTCCACGCAAATAAAAGCGTTTCTATCACCTGTCATAATACCCTATATTGTTCTAGGTTAAGATAAAAGTCCATTAGAGTGATTGGCTGACTAACTTCAAGGATTCAAAGGCTGTTTATCTCGATTAATTAAAGACCTGTAATTACACCGGTTTGACCTCGAGGACAGCAATTACTCCACAAAAGCTCTCTACAGGAAACCAGACATTAGCCTTGGCTAATTAGCTTGACATTCACAAGCTGCTTGTATCAGAATGCAGATGGTTTGGCAACACCGGCATGCAAACAGCACCTACAAATGCTGCAGGAACTGCCCCCAGGAAAGCAACTGCCTGTCAGTGATGGCTAAGAGTGAAATTATTTTCTTGGTGGATTTTATAATTTGCGTTTAGAAAAGTCCTTTTTCCCAGAGACAATTTCCCATGGAGAAAAATGGAAGAAGGGGATGGAAGCCTGAGAGATTGACTCAATTTATTATGGGAAAAAGCAGAAGAGTCTGGTTCTGTAAACTTTTCCCTGTGCTCCTGACAGTGATTAGTCCTCTCATGCCTATTGGCACACATTCTTCAATCCTTCCTCTTGTCAATGTCTATAGCGTTTATACTTAGGATGCTGTAGTCTCAATACATATGGTCCGAATACAGCAGCATATAAAGCAAAAAATTATCATTCAATTTACACTAAAACTTGCATCATTTGCACACCAACTGAAATGGAGTTTTGGTTTAGATTTGCATTTCCAACTTCCATAGATGTTTGAATAATGATTCAGTTAGTCCTATGGAGATGTTTTAACATATGCTCAGCATGTAGCTCAAAATAAGTTGTGAATTCACACTTTTTAAGAAAAGAGAATTTAGAATTATTTATTTCCTCATGTCTTTCCCAAGTAGTCAAATTCTAACCTGTATTTTTTAATCTACCAATTTTTTCCTTCAACACAGTTTTCTAGTGTATGTTTTCAATGTTATAGGTTTGGAGTCATTTACACAATGGAAGAAAAAATTTGACATTTGTCAGCATGGCAACCTATGATGAGCCTAGACACTGAAATGCCAAACTTCTTTGTATTTTTCTAGAAACTAGAGAACAAGGGGTTTATCTGTTACGAACAAGTGTTTCAGCAAATGATCACCCTGTGAATTTGGGTGGTGGCCCAATAATCCACATCAGACCAGACACCTTGGCCCGTCTCTGAAGTCATGACTGTGAGTCACTTGCTCCTCTCCATGTTAAGTGTGCCCACCACAATGCTGGGGTGCCCACTCCCACCATGGACTTAACTATGTTTGTAGTCCTTTCCTGTAACTAGCTTTTTACCCTCTGCAAGATATGAGATGGATAGGGAATGCTGGCATTTATATGAAAAATGTACTTCTCACGAATTTATTTGTCATTCACTTCTTTTCCAGGCTCAGCATAAGCAGTGTTTTATTGCTCAACTAACTGAGTAATATCTACATTTGTCAAGTGATGTTTGACACTTCCTGAAAGTAAAAAAAGAAGAAAATATATACAAAGGACATATTTATTGCAGTGAAAAATATCAGCTAGACCTGTGGAACAATGTGCTAATCAAATATTTGTCAATACTTAGGGAATTATTTCACAGCTGGAATGAATGTTCCTCCTTTCACCATTTCCAACACCTACACTTGCCCCAGATTTTTCCCTCTGTGACACTGAGAAACCTTTAGAAATGTCATTAAATTGTCCATTATTTTTACAGACATTCACAGCGTATCTCAAATATGATGCTTTCGCAGATAGGTCCAGAATGTCCAGAAGCACATCTACGTTGCTCCATGTCAAGCTATGGAAATGCAGTCAAGGACTTGATCCTTGTCTCAGGTCACATCAGTTTTCTGCTGAAATAATTCATCGTCACAAAACATGGTTCTGATGGTGTTACACTGTCAGCACTATCAGAGCTAGCTGGTGTAAACCTGTCTCAGGTTTGTCTTGTGATGTTTAAACTAATTTTCTGGTTATAGCACAGATCAATCTCAAAGAAAGGGTAAATACTGTAAAATGGTTAAATTTTGACAAAAGTCCAACCTGTTCACAATTCCTCTCAACCTCTCCTTTTGGGGGGATAGGAGGGAGAATGTAGAGTAGGCCCTCAAACACCAAGTGATGCATTCCTCCTAGCATGAAGCATTTCAGGAAAGTGAAGGTGTAACAGAAGCTATGGAGCCTCAGGACTACAAAGGATGATCTTGTATGGATTCCTGATCTTATAGGTAGGAGTGCCACCTCTTATACTTCCTTCATTTGGCCTTCAAATCACGTGGTTCATGACACTTGAAAAATCATGAATGACACCTTTGCAAACATGCAGACGTCAGTCTAGTGCATGGCGCTGAAAATTCACAGTGCAGAAATTATGAATTACAGTGTGTGCCAACACTGAAAATGAACATACTTATGAAGGTGCCTTTTCCGGTTTCTGTGTTTTGTTCCACACCATGAAATTTCACAGGCCTGAGCACCACTCAAGCTGCCTCCAAGGCCTAAGGGACTGTACTACAATGAAGTGAGAAAAAGATACATATCTACTTTCCCACTCCATGCAGCCATGTCTGTTTTCTAGATGCTCCAGCCCATGAAAAAGAGGAGGAAAAAGAAGCTGCTGTTTTGCAAACCCCTTCAGTCCTTATTCTCAACAATCTTTGCCAAAAGGCTATCATATACAGTGGTGGGGCATGGGGGGCTTGGAGATGGAAGAGAAAATTTGGATATGGCTATTTTTCCCTCATGAAACATACTAAATCCCAACAAAGAGCCACTGAAACCAAACCAGTGACCCTGAGTGTGCCTCCCTAGTCAGCCTTTGGAAAGGTAGCTTGTTATGCATAGGAGATGAAAAACTATATCCTGGAAAAACACAGAAAGTAAATATTTAAAGAAAAAGAAACACTGTGAAACAAATGCCTTGTGTTTATATTTCCGTGGACCAGTGCCAAGTATCTCTCACACTGTTACCCAGCTAATGTTTAGTGTACCAAATGTTTTTTAAACCAGTGGATTACTCTCCTCCATGGTTGTGAAAAACATCTATGTATTTGTTCTGGACTTCCTCTTCCTGCCTTTGTTGTTAATTTACAAGTTTCTCACATCCCTCTGACAATTTCTTTCTGTCTGTTTACATGTTTTAGATTTCTGATGGAATGTACACATTGCTCTTACCACCACACTCAGGATCTGTTGCCCATTATCCCCAGGAAAATAAAATGTCATTTTTAGTGGACATTTGAGAACACAGGCCAGGAGCATCTCTGGTGTCTTTTAAGCCCCAAGATCCTTGATGCCTGCTCAGAGCACCACCTCTCTCCAAGGAGAAAAGACTGTCAGATTTCAACCTCTGTTCAAATCTCTGGAAAGGTCTTAATCCAAATTATTTGAATGATGGAGAATGAAAACCAAAGACTCCTAGTTCTAACTTAGCCTTTCTCACAGCTATACTAGACCACTTTGTGACACCTGATGGTGAATCATGAGGTCAGAAGACAGCTAGGGAGCGGTATTTTTGCGCATTGTGATTTTGTGCATCTCTGTGTAGCCAGAGATGCATACCTCTCCTCAGCCTGAGAAGCTCAGCCCTCGAAGACATAACCAGCAATGCCACCCATTTTCCCTCCTTTCAGGTCTCTGATCAAAGCCTAGGCAGCTTGGTGTGAAGCAAAAGCATTCTTCTGTGTGGTTTCAACTTTCCTGGGAAAGTTATCAGAAAATACAAAGTACAGACAGAAATAAAGACTGAGAGGAACAGCAGTCTCATCAAACATCACAAATTCTTGGCTCCAGGAACCTGCATGGAAGGAAGTTGGTCAAGAGCAGTCACTTCCACCCCTGAGCAAACAGCCTTGCCCATACATTTCTTACACAGTTGCAGGTGTATAGCACTTAGATGGATGTTTGATCACTTTCACTCACAGATGTGGCTGGGCACCTCATGATGAAACAGAGCCCCAGCTAGTCCATGGGATGCCAGGAATGCATTCCTTAACCCTGGGAAAAACAATGAGGCTCTTGCTTTAAACCACGGCAGCAATCTCTTTCAGTGTTAGACCATGGGCAAGAGCTCATTTCAGATGTAAGGACAAGCAGTGAGCTGTGTCTAAATATTCTGAAAATGTACTCATTTACTTAAAAAGAAAAGCTCTGACTCAGCTTACGCAATGTGATAAATATTTGGTTGTCACATTACCTAGGCTGGAAAAGTCTGCATCTCTTGCTGGGAACAAAGGCAATGGGAAAAATGTCAGAAATTTAATGTTTCAAGTATGAAAACAAAGTCAAAACCTTCTCACAGATTGTGGTTGGGAGGAATATTAACTGGTGGTGCTCAGATACTTTAAAGTGCTTAGTACCAAGCTTCCACTAACTTCAATGACACGACTGTTCCCTGTGGGAATTAGACTATAGAATTTTTTTTTTTTTTTGAGGGGTTGCCCTGTCTTTCTTGTACCTTTTGGTTTGGCTGTTTTTGCTGCTGCCTAGCAGAAATGACTAGAAGTATTTCTGCAACTTTAGTAAAAATCAAAGTTGAAAATGATTGATCAGTCTCAGTGATATGTTAGGGCCTAGTTCCCATTGCTTTCCAGAGCAAACAGCAGTCCACATGCCTCTGTTGATTTGTTCTGTGCAGCCTGTACTGTTGCTTTTTATCAGATAGAGAAGAACCATGGAGGAAACCATCTTGTTCAGACCGCATCATCTCAAAGGCCAGTACCGTCTGATTTAGGCTTTCCTTTCTTCCATTTGTCTTTGATCCCGTTTTGCATGCCTTCTGTCACTAAAAATTATAGCAGCATAGATCCTTTTCTGGAGGAAAGTCTGAACATAAGGCCAACTCTTACTCTGCACTCCAGAGTGGTGAAAAAAATCTTGGTGGTCACTGGATGCAGCAGTTTTAGAGCAGACACATCACCATAGTATTTAGCAAGACAAGGTTTCCATTCAGTGTGACATCGTTCTTCTAAATAATCTGCTCTTTTTGTCCATCACAGATGGGATGCAAGTGGGTACAAATCATTGCAAGAGAGATTTGTACCTGATTTTAAGAAAGCATTTGCAATGGTGTAGTTGGTGCACTGGTGTGGATTGTTTGTGGGGGGGTGGTGGAAATTCTCAGCACTGAAGGGTTTTAAGAATGAGTTTGTCTAAGGCCAGTGAGGAATAATATAATTTTGTGAGTTATGTGGATCTTACCAGCCATCTCTGCCTAATAGTGATCTTTTTAGAAATAAGGCAAGTAGTCTGTGCAACTGTGCAAGGAAGGACCCAGGACCTTTGAGCTAGGATGAGTAACCTCTAATCACCAGACAACAAATCCTGCCAACCTTACGCCAACTTCCAGCATTTTCCGAGCCCAGCTGCCAGTGCTGCTGGAGCAGACACAGAAGCCAGACTGCTGCAGTTCGTGCAGAGGGCCCAGGGATCTGCCTCCTGCACTGCCCACGTGTGTCCGCAGCACCACTGCCTGAGTTCTCACTGGGTCCAGCCCCAGTGATGTCCCCTGTCTTATCACTAATGCACATATTTTGTGCATTTAAGGAACAAAAATGTACCTTCGGTCTAGACAGTGCCCACAGCTTCCTAACACCCTCCTCTCATGTTGGGTCTGGACTCACTCCTAAGAGGGAGAGTGTGCGGAGACTGCGGATTCCTATCTCAGTTTGTGTACATGTCCACATGTACACAAACATGTTCAAAGGAAGTTTGCAGCTGGACTATCCCTGACTCCAAGCCTATGGCATTGGATCCTCAGGCAAGAAAATTGCTGAGAGGTTGCAAGTGGAGTGTGTTTATGTGGTACGTGGGGAGGGACTGCATTGTGTGCTTCTTCGTAGAAATACAGGCTATGTCCTGAGAACACAAGTGTTGCCATCTTCTTTATAAAACAGCCATAGGAATGTAAAAGTTGTTCAAAAACTAGATAGGCAATGTCTGGTCAAAGTGCTGGCTGGAGAAATGGCAGGTGTTTGTTCTCATGGGACCTCTTCATGTCACAGCTCGTCTGAATATTAAAAGGGATCATTTGTATGTGAAGGGGTAAAGAAGGGTCAGGCCCACATTGTTCTTTGCTCTCTTTGTTTCTTAGAACAAAGCAAGGAGTCAAATTTGAATTCACAGAGTGGAGGGACAGCCAAACTGCGTGCTTGGGAACCTGTTTGCATTTGTAACTAGCATAGTGTTAATTAAGTTGAAAAGGATTCACAGACATAGTTTCTGTGCTGGTTTGTTTTTGTTTGAAAACGTTATTTCAAGGATAGGAGGGAAAGAGGAGAGACAACACTTTTGTGTGTGCACGTGACAACTGAAGCACAGTTACTTAACTCTCCAGTCTTCTCTGTGTGCATGGTGCGAATCACAAAAAGACAATTTGCAGAATATTATTATAGTTCTCATAATAACTATACTTTGGCCTTGATTTTTCACAAGAAATTGTAGAAGGAGGAAAATAAGATAGTTACACTGTCAGTCCAGCTTGGGTTTTAGCTAATTTAAAATGTATTCCTATGAACAATAGCTCCAAATTGCAACTGGGATTAAATTACGTGTTATCTCATTAGTATTCAGCATCATCACTACAGCTTTCAATTGCAGCTTCTTGTATAAACTGCCTGTGTGAACGCAGCATATAACAGTCTCCGTATTTCTGAATCAATCTGTATCGAGTTCGTTCAGTGATACACACACAGAACAGACTTTCTGCCTGGTTCTTTGCTACCAGTCTGTTGCTTGCAAGGCCGAGAGGTACAAACAGCACATTTGACTTCAATCTGTGAGACACACAATAAGCACATTTCCATTTTAAGGTCATTTTCCAAAGCAGGGCTGAACCTCATAAAAAGCCCCAAACATATTAGCTACTGAAAAAGAAATTTTAATAAAAAGTGTGTTGCTCCAGTAAGGAGAGAGATGTCATTTGGATAGGGTATGAGACAGCTAGCGCTGTTGCGTTTATTATAATGCCATTCATGTCTGATTTGGCTGGGAGGAGGGCTGTGTAACATCACAGGACTTGTACTGCTCTGGAGTGTTCACAGCAAAAGCCACGGCTCACACAGCAGGTCAGAAAGGTGAGGCCTGGACCCACTGTCCTGCCTGTCACTAAATCTGCGGACCGGCTAGGTCCCTCTATAGCTCTGACTGCACCCTGAAACCGGGAGCAGCTGACAGGTACTGCAGGACCTGGCCTCTGGGAAGGGACAGGGGGTTCCACCCTCTGCTGAGTCTCCAAATCAGATGGAGAAGGGATGTCTCCCTGTTTAATCAGGAGAGAAAGTCCCCTGTGCCATGAAGACAACAAAGGCCAAGAGCAGGGACCGGGAGCATTTGCCATTTCTATAGTGAGGACCTGGCCTCTGGGAGCAGAAATCTTCCTGCTCTGAAGGGACTGAGGAATGAGTGTGAATGACCAGCTGTGCCCTGCTATTCCCAGGCTTACTGTCTACTGAAGCTTAGTGCAAAATACAGAGCAAAAAACTGCCTGGGAAGTATGTTGAATTCAGTTATTTGTAATCACAGCTGTGGAAGCCTGACTACTGCAGCCATTATGATTCTGAAAGCTTTGAAATGCTTTGGGCCATAATATTTGATACGCTTTCTTGATTTACACTCCTTTAATTATGCCAGTAGTGGCTTAATCTATCACCTGGTGATGTTTTCCTGCATGAGAAAATCTGGGTGCTAAGATTTTCTTTGTGCCTTTTATTGGTGTTTTGAAGTTCTGTATTAAATGACCTTTTTTTTCCTAGTGGATATCTTTTGGTTGTTTTTTGTTTGTTTGTTTTCATTTGATTGGTTGGTTTGGGTTTTTGTTTGTTTGTTTATTTTTTTTGCTTATTTTGGTCCAAGTGAATGCAACTGAAAAATTAAACTTTACCTGATTTGGAGCAAAGGAAGCAGGAGAAATGAGATCTCATGTAACCTGTTTATTTCTCTGTGAAAGCAATACAATATTTCGTCCTATTATTTCAAAGGTTGCCTAAAATTTGATGAAATCTTTGTCAAATACAGGATGTTCTTTGGTCTACAAATAGAATATACAGCTATGATTTTGCAAAGTTGAAGGCAGGTCTCCAGGAACTGCTAAATATGATGGTATCAAGCACTCGTGACTCTGCAGTCAGTTTCTGTGTTTATTCACAGTGTGCCCTAAATTTGGTGTTGGACCAATTTTCTTTTATATTGCCTATTTGTAGAAGTGAAAACCACCTCCTTGGTGACAAGACCTCCTGCTGAGGACTGTGTGAAAATAAAGAAGTTGAATGGAAGACTAGAAATGAGTCTTACTTCTAAGGGCTGGGGTTTGGGGGTGGAGTTTTTTTGCTTTTTGTATGAGTTTCAGATGCAACCTGATGGAGTTTATGTGGTGGCAAGCACTGCTGAATCAGGAGAAACTCAGATATAAAAATCTCCCTTTAAGTTTCAGATCTTCGTCCTTAGAGGAATAGGAGACAACAGGTAGTATGATGAAACACGGTGTGATTTGCTGTGGCCTGGAGTTCAGATAGATTTCCAGTAATGTGTCTGTGCTCACTGGTGCCTCTCTTGAGAGATCTCAGGGGCTGAGACCTCCCAGCCTCTGGGCTTGGTTCTGCTGCCCTAGTTGTCTAACAGAGAGGTGCTAATAACTGTGAAAAGTGTCATTTTAGATTATTTATGAACAAGTGTAGTGAGAGACTAGGGAAATCAATGAAAGATCACTGCACCTCTCTGTGACTAACTCAAAATTTATGACTTGTTCACTGAACGAAGCACTCCCAGAAGCCAGTTTCACTAGGCACCCTGCAAAATCAAGCCATCCTTCAATTTAGCCGTTCTGCATTTGTAGGGTACATCTAGTGGTGGGGTTCTTCTATGACTTAACTCTTAATGTGGTTAATGTCATCAATCCAGTCTGAAAATAGGTGAAGGTGTTTGTAGAGGAAAGCAGAACCAATAGAGCAAACCCTTATGATCTGTCACCATTCTGTACTTTTCACTTAATTAACATTTTTTTTGCAAGCAATTTCTCCAGGACCAATGTTTCAGTGACAAACTCTGTTCCCAGGTAGCAGATAGGCCCAATGACTAATGTGTGAAGAAATAACTCTCATTAAATTAATTGCACTTGGTAGATCAGCATCAGAGAAGCAGTGCAGAGGCAGAAGACAGAAGAAAATAATTCAGAAGCTGATTTCGAAGAGAAGTTGCTGGGATTATTCTGATTTGACCTGGGCTTTTTTCTCATTGGCTATCTATGGAATTAAGGTTGGAAGGTCAGATTATTTAATGAAGTTTCTACATTTGGTGATGTGAATACCCACCAAGAGAAGAATATGAAAAACTGCATGCTGCCCCAGCCAATATGGAAAGCTCCTATTAACCCTAAAGACAGTCTGTATTGTAGCAGACATCTGTTTTCCCTGTTGTAGCTTAGCATCAAGATCAAAAAAAGGGGCAGTGGAGATGCAGTAAAACACAAGTTAAGGCTGTTTGCAATAGTGCTTGTGCATCTTTGACAAAACAGAGGCAGATCCACAATCTTGCATCTCCTTTCTATATTGCATACATTCCCTAGCCTAGGAAAGAGGCAAACTGACAATGGGGCTTCAAAAATTATTACTTTAGTTTTGCAGAAGCTTACCACTGACTTGGAAGTTGAAAGGTACATTTGGAAGAAACAAGGGAAACCAAGGTATCCTGTGATAGCCATTTCCCAGAATCTTCTTTCTGAAAGAGACAGGAAAGATGGTTTCAAAATCACCTCCACCATGGATTTCCATCAGAAGGCTGAGTGCTGACAGGATGTTGGGGACTCTAATGACACCATTTGGTCACTGATTATTTGTAGGTTGGGGCTTAGTGGGTGGCATTGAGCTCTCTGTGAACTTTTTCATCTTCTTGTTGCTTTTGGCTGTTTTCTTCTTTTTTTCTTTTCTTCTTCTTTCTTTTTTTCCTGGCTGTCCCCCAGAGTGGCCGGGAAAGGGTGATGGTGGGAGGACACAGCATTCACAGCTAGCCTGAGACACAAGCCAGTTTATTTACTTAAACAACAAACATCCAGCATGCCAGGAGAGCAGTGACAGAGGGCAGTTCCTGAATGGGATGAGACAGTATGTCTTCTAAAGGGCCCACCCACGTTGCCTGAAAGGGTTTAGCAGTGCTGACTCCTTGTGAGGAAATAACAGCTTGTGTGTTCAGAAACGTCACAGGCAACCCAGCAATGTGTGTGATGTGAGGATCTCACAAGCTGTCTGCAAATGGCCAGAGGCAAAACTCTGCTTATTTTCCCTTTATTTCCTTCACAGCTCTGTGTACCCCTCCCCCGGCCCTCTTTTTGGGGCTGTCATTCTTCTCATCATCCTGCATGCAGCTGGCATTAAGCAGCAGAGCACATTCTCCATCAGATGGACAGAGAAGGGGGTTATATAAACAAACAGAACAACAAGAACATTTCTAGGAGCAACATCAAACCCGACCTTTTGTTTTATGGCAAAAAGTAACAAAGATGTTCTTGGGAAAACAGTTTAGCTGAGAGAGAAAAAACACGAACTCTTGAACTGTTGTGCCTGTGAGGAGCTGACCAAGCAGTGATTTGCTTTCTTACCAGGGCTCTGAACTCTGCTGGACTATAAAAATGTACATTGTCGTTGTCATTCTGTAAAGCTTGGTAACCTCAGAACTCAGCTGAAATACAGCAAAACAAACCTTTTGCTATCTGTTGTTTTTCTAGCAATCCTGGAGTTGGATTTTTGCTGACAACTCCTCAGCATGGCAATGTGTGACACCAGTGCTCTGTGATCGCTTGCTGCTCGCCTGCTGCTTTTCCAGACTGAAGCAAAGGTGTTGACTTTGACCTACAAAGCCCTTGATGGCTTTGGACTTTCCTACTAGATTTTCACTCTCTGAAAGCTGTGACCAACAGAGGGGCCCCAGATGCTATGTTTAAAAGAGAGCTATGAGACAGGTTTCTCATTAAGGATGCCTTGTGGATGGCAGAAGCTCTTCCATACCCACTCCAAAATATTCTCATGAATTCTGATCATGTGAAAAGTTTGCATAAGAGCAAGCAATTTCCTCTGGCTCTTGTCAAAACTCTAATGCAGCCTTGAAAGAGGACCAGGGAATCCCAAGATTTCATCTTTGGTCTTCTAAATGCCAGCTCAGAAACTTTGTTAGAGGGTTTTTTGAACTACTTGGGTACTGGTAATGCAGTATCAACTTTCCTTCATTTTCAATGGCATTTGACAGGTTCATTACCTTAGTTAAAGGGAATAAAATTAATTTCATCTTAGTTCAGGTGCTTAAAACTTTATTTCAACATTTAGAATCTAATTAATGAGTACTTATCACTTAGTACTGCTGCATCTAATCTTCAGTTAATATGAACTATTAGACTGGACTTCATCAGCAGTCAATGGGGAGGATTTTTTTGTGAGCTATCTAGACACTGCCATGGGATTAGAGGAGCCATGCCATAGAACTTCCTTTTTCTCTTCACTGATTACAGAAAGTGTCAGTGAATACTCAAATGCATCTGAAACTCAATTACCTAAATACACTTAAATAGATAAATCTCAGATGGTGGTCACATCAAAACTGGTTTTTTTTCATTCCCTTTTGACTAAAATACCTCTCTGTGATGCGTATTCTTTCCCAAAATGTTTATAACTTCTTACTAGCACTGAGTTCTTTTCATCCACAACTCTTAGGCTGGAATCAACAGTAGTGGTTAGCTCTGCCCACACAGTATCTAGATAGCTTTCCAGATTTGGACTTTACTATCCTAAGTTACAGTTTATCTCATCCACTCTTGCCTGGCTAGCCTTGGCATTATGCAAAATCACGTGCAGACACCCCCTTCTAGAAAACCAAAGCTCGTTCTCAAAATACACATCCTTGGACAGTTTTGAAATCTCCTAGAACACAGAAGCAGCACCCACACGCACTCCACGTTTTTCAGGGACCAGTGAAATCATGTTCTGAAGTCGTGTAACAGTACAGCTTAGCTGACTTCTCTGAGAAGGGCACTTCTCTCCCTGCTTTTCCCACAAAACACTGTAGCAAGCTTGTAAATACTTCGTACATCTGCAACAAGCTTCACAGATAATTCGTGCAATACTCACAGTTTAGCAGGGGAAGAATGATGCATTTGGAACACGGAAGGCCAGATTTCTGTGCCTATGCACACCTGCAGTTGTGGACCTATGTCCTTACGTGTGAGAATGACAACTCTAAATGAATTAAATTAAATTATATGAATAAATAGGAAAGCTAAGCTCTAGAACTAGAGACAGACAGAACTGATTTTCTGCACTCTGACGAGGCCATCAAATCACATAAGTGTATGACAATTTGTGAAATGTACCTATCGCATCCACAGAAGTCTCTGGCTGATTGAAACTGGTCAAAAAAGTACTCTGCTTCTGGCATCTAGCTCTTCCAGAAGAGAACTTGAAATAAAGAGTGTCCTTCCTTTCCATGTGGACCATAAAAGGTAGCTTGTCTCTTCTGGTAAAACTGAGGTTTATCAGCAGACACAATCTCACTTGGCCACGTCACTGAACATGATTTCATGGATTGTTACCTGTGCTAGAGCTCACAGCTCATGCCTGGTTTAACCATCAATCAACTTGTCTGTTCTGTAGTCTCCATACACACAGCCCTATGTATTGAGAGCTGCAATCTCAGCTAATAACCATTTTGGGTTTGTGCTTCCTCTGTTGCTGTTTGCCTTATGTGGATACTGAGTCTCACACAGCACCACTGAAGCTTCGAGCTATTGCCAAATGCAGTCTTAAAAAAAAGGGCAAGGGGCGTTTTTAAACATTGCTACCTTGATTTGGGTCTCTGAAAGCATTTGCCCTGCACATTACACCATGCAGACAGTCATATGCTTGAACTCGGACTACAGTAAATATGTGCTTCAGTGTTTCATTAATAAACTGTAGCGCACCAAATCCCTGGTGTAATTTTAACTGGAGAATCACACTGTCCCTGGAAAACAGAGGAGAGGCTAGTCCAGATTTTTAAACAGACCTTTCCACTGTACTGTACTGCACCAAAGGAGAAGAAACAGTCCTGTAGTGACCAAATCGGAACAATTACCTCTAGGCATATGTTTTAATTAGCAAATTTTGGTCCATTTCAAAGTGAGCAGTAGGAATCACTTTTGTTCACAAGCCTCAAGTGAATAGCAAACCTCTAAGCTCGTATCATCAGTGGCACGCATTTTTGTTGTGCCAAGGGTGTCAACCCTTCATCAACACCTGTCCTCCAGGAGGAAAGAGACAGGAAGCATGTGTGAGTTAGTGGGCGTGGTGGTATTTGGTCAAAGGTTGGACTTGATGATCTTGGAGGGTTTTTCCAACCATGGAAAAGATTCTATAGTTCTGACACTCAAAATTTTTTTGCAGTTCAATAAACTGTTGCCTTCTGCCCACACTAGGCAGGAGGAGCAGAGCTTTGTGGAAAACATTTTGTGAACAAGCATTTGTCTCCAAAGTTTCTCTGAATATTTTTTGGTACAACTTCACCAATGGACCTCTGTAGACTGTGTTTCAGCTCAGTTTGTGGGATAATATGCTGCCCAAATTACCTAAAAAACTTTACTTTTTTTTGGAGCTAGCATGGAAAATCTTGACTTCAAATCTTGACTTCAGTAGAGTGGATACAGACATTAATGACAAACAGCTCTCCCACATAATAAGGATACTTGTGATATCTTTATCCTAAGATATATATAATCCTAAAATATATAGAAGAAAATGAAACAACATTGTATTATTATATACAAACTGCCACTCAAGCATGTGAACATATGAATGCAAGTATGACCTGCTGTCTCTTTTTCTGGGTATTTTAGTGTGATGGGAAGTCTGCTGAAATCTTTGTGGAATGCAGATACATTCCAACCATCCAGGTAGCTCTGGAACAGCCCAAGTGTCATGATTTCAAATAAATTCTTGTACTCCCTGAGTTTTACAACTGAAGGATGTGTCTGACACCTGGATGATCTGAAATTTCATTACGAAAAAGCTGATTCATCTGAGATTACCAGAATCCTCTTTTTGAACTATCTCTATTATGGATTTACGGTATTATCAAATTCAGACTCTTGAAGTCAGAGATACAATCCACTCATGCCAACCATCTGCCAGAAGAGAAGGAGGCTGTTTTCTGCTGAGAGATGTGCCACGTATATTGATTTTGCATTCTGGATTGAAAGTTTCAGGCAGACACTGGCTATCATTGGCTTCATTACAATTCTCAGAGCAATTATTACACACATGAAACTTCTCCAAATGGGGGACCACGGTATTGTAGGTGATGCAGGATTTTTTTTCCAGGGAATTACTACATCAAAGCAATAAATGAATTGTAATAATATGTTCCCATAGCCTTAAAATACATTAAATCTAAATAAATCTAGAAATAAGTGCAGATAGAGAGAGAGGAACTGCATTTTAATAGTTTGGAGTTAGTTTTGATAATGTTTGCTTTGTAAAAGTGAGCTGGAATTAATGTTCAACATGTTGAGTTGTTTTCGCCCCCCAGAGAAAAACAAAAGTTTTACTAGACATCCTAAATAAAAAGTTGAGAAGTTTGGTTTCACATTTTGAAGTGACATGCTGTTTAGAAATGGATCCATCTTTATTTTACAAGAAAGAAAAAATCTCTGAATGAAACTCTTCATTGAAGGGTTAAACAAAATGCCTTGTGCATTCTCTCCAAAAACAGTTTTACAACTTCCTGGTTTGTCTGTGGTTGAAAATCCAGCTGATCCTCCACATGAACTTTAAGAAGATGCAGTTTTTTAATGAAATCTGAAATTTGTTCTCAGGGACACATCTTTCCAGAGCACTGCAGCAGTGATGAATGCGTGGCACAGCAGCATGACAATGAACCTCCAACTGCACTCTTGGCAAGAGACAGAAGCTGTGGCACCCGATCTACTGCAGATGCCCTTTCAGATGGAAAAGGCAAGGCAGTTGATGAGCTTAGGCTGCATGAATTGTAAATACGTTTCACCTCCACTGTATTTCTAACTTATTGACCCTTATATGAGGAGAACAGAATTGAGACTAAAAGAAATTATATTATTTTTATTTTCTGCTGAAATAAACACAAGAAATTCAATAGGCTGTGTGTTAATTTGTCATAGTGTTCATTAGATAAATAAATAGCACTGACATTAATCACCACATGGGACTGCAAACCACTTGTCTGCTTCTGGAAGCTCAGATAGTCCTCTTTTGTATTGCTACTTTACTCTGAAACCATTTACAGGTTTAATAAGTGGGACTCCTGTCCACATCTCAATTAAAAAAAAACTATAATAGGCAATGCCTCCCCCCGCAAACTGCTTTAAAAAATTATCTTTTATGTGTCCTGTCTAATAGATACAATAATGGAAGCCTGTGAAAAACATGACAAATTTGCACACAAGGAAGACCCACCACAACAGAGCATATTTGAACAGCTGCTAAACCTATAGAAGTCACATTGTTTCCTGCACTGACTCTTTGAGCATCTGATCTTATTGAAGCCAGGATGATTTGGAACAGCTTAGAGAGGAACTATTGACTGAAGAGACCTTTTTATGGAAAACCATTGTTAAGTTAAATTTTATGACTTCACAGCTATTAAACTAGAGAAATTTTAGCAGCGAAAATTTCCTTTGAGGTTTCTTTATGAAGTGAGCAAGCTGAGTTCCCCATTTCTTCACAGATTAGGCTCTGTTCTAAGAAGCTCTCTCATCTTTCATCTACTGGAAAAAACAAAATGCATAGCTTGGGTTTAGCAATGCAAGCCCCTCATCATGAATGAATCTCGCCTACCGAGGAAGAGGAGGAAAAATTGTCAGCAATTCTATTGTTAATGTTATGATGGATTTTAGAGAAGCCTGCTGGTGGCCACCAGAGTTTCTCTTCTGGGTAATAACTACGTTATCAGGAATGCCCTCCCTATTGGCCACAATATTTGCCATCAAGAAGTTTCCCTTTACCTCTGTGTCGTTCCAATAGCAGCACAGGAGGAGCAACTAATGACTACCATGTCACCTGAAGTCTTGTCCTGCATGGCACTCAATTGTTCAGAGGTGAAGGATCTTTCACCAGGAGCAAAAATGGAGAAGACGTGGCCTATCAAAACACACTATCACATGTGTTCATGTGTTCTCTTGACTCACTCCACTGCTGAAGAAAGGTTACAATCTGTGGCAGGGCTTTCTTCAGTGGCTTGTTCCCAGGGGACAATCCAGCTCTTAAATCTGCACAATACCATGTGCATAGTAGCACTCATTCAGCTTTTCTGATGCAGTCACACTCAACCTGGAGTAGGTGGAGGGTGAAGCAGACACCAAAATATGTAGACTTCAAAAGTACCCTTATTACATTCCAAAGTCATATTAAAATCCACTGTAATCCTCCTTGCCAGGACCTTTCTGCCAGACCATCACTTATGGTCTTTATAACCCATTCTTGTAAACCTGGAGAATTATGTTTCATCTCTTGTTCATTCATGTTGAATGCCATTTCTAAAATGTTGATATATGTCAGGACCCACCCAGGACACTATCTGCTGAGAAACTACAGTGTAACTTTCTATTATACCTCCAAAACATATCTGAATTGAGAACAAGACTCTTATGCTTCTACAAGCATAAATGTATTCTGAAGTACCATGTTCCAATGCCACAGATTGTTCTTAGTGCTGTCCTTCTGTCCTGGTACCAGGGGCTTTTGCCTGGTTATATGTCCTATATGCTTCACTCTGTTCTTTTGGTTTTTTCCCCTGACTCAAGGAAACCTCATATTAATTAGAGTAAGTCAAGTTCAAAGCAGAGGATATGAGCATGACCAACACAGTGAAGACCCTTTTCATAATATTTTAATATCCTAAAGCTTCACACTTTGTAAATTGTGTCATTGTTGGATTTATTCTCCCTGTTTTTTCCGGTGTTTGGATTTGATAGCAAAAGCTAATTGTCTCGAAAGAAAAAAGCTGCATCTTGAAATGCAACAATTGCTCCCTATGTGACAGTGCACTCCCACAAGTACAAATCAATGTCAGTGCACCACATAGACTGCTGGGGGTAGGAGGAGGGCAGCTAGAAACACACCTCAGGATAAATGCCATTTATCTGTCATTCTGTTGTGAAGCAGCATGCAGAATCTTGCAGAGAAATGGCAGGTCCTTTGGCACTCTCTTTTTTTGTTGTTTGTTTTTTTTTTTCCAAATCATACACATATTTAGAGTAACACCACGGAAAATACTTGGAAAAGCCATGTGCTTATTTTCTTTTCTGGCATTTGAAGTTCTGTGCTCTACCAGCCGAGTGGAAATCTCAGAGAAACCGACCTGCAATGCCCTGGCACTGTGCTGTGTGGAGAAACTCCTGAATACTGCCATGTAGGGAGCAGTGGCAGCTACAGCGTCTTTCCTGTATGAGACCTGCAGTTGCAGTTCATGTCAGTTTGAATTTTGGATGTGATAGGTACTGCCATGGTTATCATGCTTGATGTGTGGTCTAAAAGGGAAAAGGCACTTCCTTGGGGGACAGCAGCACAGTGCCACATGCTTCAAACAAGACACCTTGGGGCTGCTGTAGTGTCATCTCACTTTGGTAAACAGGGGGAAGCTGCTTTATTTGGATCATTTATGACGTCATTCTTTTCAGAATTTTATTTTAAGGTATTTCCTCTGTTTGTGTTGTGACAGCCTTTAAAAGGGAGTATGCATTTTACAACTTAACAGAGTGCCAGGAACATGAATGGTGCCACAAACATAAGAGAGATATATTGTCCCCACAGATTATTATGAAATCAAAGGTATTATTGCAGCAGCAGTGAAAAGATGAGTTCCAAAGATTAGCAGTCCATCTCTTTCTTCAGTGCTGTTGTCTAGGGGCTCAACATATATTTGATAAGCAAATATTTTATCCAGCAATATTTCTTTAATCATACTAAAATAATTGTCACAATTCCAAAACCTTATGGAACAATACTGAAATTTTAAAAGAAATTATGGTAGAAAGGCAAATGTGTAAGAATTGGAGAACCACTATGGCCAGGTGCATGAGAATATTCATTACTTTATAACAGCTGAAAATAATAGTGAATATGCAAGTTGTGTACATGAATAATACTGTGTCTACTTGGTAATAAAAACCAAACAGCATTAAAAATGACCTGACAGCCTCAGAGCACTCATGTCATGCATATGTATCTGTGTGGGGAGATACAACATATGTTTCACACATACTTTATTTATATGAATGCTAAAGTGTCTAGTTCCCCCAGAAGTGGAAAAGGGCTTACATGGCCCTGAGGGTGCTTGGGCTTAGCCCAGTGTAACACTGACCTCCAAGCTTAGGTGTAGCCTTCCCTACATCAGTGCTACACGTGGTGCTGCTGGAACCATTAGAAAGTCACCCCAGCTGGGTGAAAGCAGCTTACTAGTGCCTAGAGGAACTCTGCTTTCTTCCTGATTTATATTGCCACATTCAACAAAGAAAGTAGTTTCTGAAGGTGAAATTAGCTGAATTCCACTTTTGTGTATACAAGCTGTGCCTCTCGGGCCAGGTGACTGGCCAGATAACTTGATGATTGGTGGAATTAGGGGCAAGACCTCATCCCTAGAGGGGCTGACCTGATGTGTCACCTCACATCAAATTACATGGCACAGATTCACATTGTTCAAGGCCAGGGTTAGCAGCACAGTGTTTGAGTACCAGGGACAAAGAGTAGTCCTGTAAGAAAGAGGACGAGGGATGCTCCATGCAGTTGCCATTCCCAGAGAGAAGCAGGCAACAATGCCCAGACCAGAAGGGAAGCATCTCAAATCCTTTCAGAGGCTATAGGTAATCTGCACTGCTTCCCTGTGGAGGGAATAAACATCCTACCACAGAAATTAAGGTTTCATGAGAAGATGGTTGATGGAGAAAAACGAGAAGGCCAAATGCAGGAACAGCTTTAAAGCAGGAAATAGCCATTTCCAACATAGACATGGATGCACTAGTTGGATGTACTACAGTTTAAAATAGGGTGTGAAAGAGTACTGAATAAGCAGTTGTCACTTTCTTGCTGTGTTTGTGAGCACTCCCACCGTATCAGACATATCAGATAGTGCTGGGTGGCCCTTCTTTTGCAGAAAAGGTGGAAAATTAATTCAGGTTAAAATGGGATTAAGAATATTCTCACTGTTGGACTTACATGGCACCTGGGGAGCCAGAGGCTGTCTCTACAGAGTCATTAAGAAGCTGTTAAGAAAAGAGAACCTGTTGCTGACACTAAACAGAGGTTTGCTTCTAGATCAGAGAATATATAAAATATTATAACTAAAAATTAAAACAAAATTTTGAAAATACATTCATTTTCATTTTTACTGTGAAGCCTGTAGCATTACAGATTGTAAAAAAAAAAAAGGTGAGATAGCTGAGAGTGTATCCTCAAAAACTCCAAAACAACATCTGAAATTTTCAAATAAGAAACAAGTGTCTGTGATTGTTGCTCGCAGGCATATGAATTCATTATACCAAGGAATGTTGTGTTGATGTAGCTGTGATACAGGGTACAAGGATAAGAGTGGACAGTGTTTGTCAGGAGAGGCAATATTTTTTATTACATTAGAACCTGAAGGAGGGCATACGTGTCTGTAAGATTTCCTGTTTCATCCAAGTATGACACTAAATCTAACAAAGGACTACCTTTCTCGAAAAATCTTGCTTTACTCTTATTAAAACATGAAGTTTACTTTCTTTTCGCCAGACTTGCTTATACTTAAAAAAAAAATTAAAAAGTTGTTTGTGTGCAACATTAATACTATCTCTCAACAGGCAGGGGGAAGGGAGGGCAGCAAGGAGAGAGGATGTTCTGCTGTAACATCTTTTTCTCCTAACAAACCATCACAAGTAATTTACTAGCAGTGGATTTTTCTGGACTGAAACTGCTAGAAACAAACTAAAACAATAGGTTCAGAGTACAACATGTTGTTCACGTGCTTGCCATATGCCTATGTTGCAAGCACAGCCAGATCCACACAGTTATTCAATATTGAAAGAATATCATTCAACTTTTACTGAAATTCTCTGTGATTTCATCAGTAAAATGTGTTTCTGTAATCCAGATGGAATCAGTGACACAGTTTAATAACAGAGGCAACTCTGGAAATTAAGGTGATTATCAGTATATGGGCCACCCACTCTGTGACATTGATGGGAATCTGCCAAACAGAACAGAAAGAGAAACTGGCATCTACTGTGCATCAGCAGCAGAGATATTTTGTTACTTTATTTATTGATCTATTTATTGATTTATGGTGTGGGTGGAGCTTTGGGAGAAGAAAGCTGCCTTTTAAAGCCTAGATCTATAAAATCAGCATGTGAAGATAGACAGTGTTCTGCAAACATTTGTCTCAGACACCAAGAGCTTCTGCTGGTCTGGTTTTTCTTTCGGTACAGAATTAATCATTAGACATTCTTCCTTTCAAAACTATTCCTGCTCTGAAAAAAAAATGCAGAGTGTGCTTTGTTTATCCATTCTGAATAACTCACATTGGGTGCAAGTGGTTAAGTGTGATATACATACAATATCTTCAGAATCTTTTAGTCATTGCAGTCTGGAGAACTTCCTTACAAAATATTCTCAGGCTTTAATTAAAACCATGGTATGTGGGCTGTACTACATTACCTTGCAGGAAAACAGCCCCAGAAGACTGACTGGAAGAAATACATTTAAAACTCAGGTGCAGCAGTGGCCACGTACCTTCCAACTCATTCCCATTATGTGAGTGAAGTCATGTTTGCATCACACACCAGCATTGCAGAGAGAGAAGAAATGGGATTGGTATTGGGCTTGCCCTCTGATGGCCACACATTTCAAGCCATGTAGCAGTGAGGAGTTTTAGGAATCAGTGAGCTGCTAGAACAACTCCACAAGCCTGCAGACTTGTGGAGAAGCAATGGGACAGTCGGAATGGGACAAAATTGAAATGTTGATAGATTTTCATTGCTTTCAAAGCACAGGAGCCAAAACCAAATGGCTTGTCTGTTGCTGCTTTCTCAATTTCCCCTCTACAGAAACTCCCTCCACTTGCCTTTGGGCGTTACATATTTACCTCACGAGCTGATTTCCACCTTCATGCCTACATTTTTTGATCTTCTAGGTCTTTGTTCTAGTCCCTCAACTGTGACACATTCCTAATCTTTCAGTCTGCAGCTGTCATCCTTTGGTTGTCTAACTGGAGGTTATGTCCAGAACCCACACTTTGCAGCCATCTCTCCAAGCTTCTTTTGCCACCAGGATCATTCCTCCTGTAAATCTCCCACCCCTCTCCCTAGACATCTCATCTCTAGGTTTCTTTCTTCTTCACTACATGCCTTCCTAATATGCATACCTTTATCCAGCAGAAGGCTTTCTTTCCAGGGGACCTAGATATTTTGCCTCTGTAAAATACACTAGAGGAGAGGGAAACTAGGTAAAAAATGGCTCTTGATTGAAGTTACAAAGTCTTCAACTCTTGCTAAGAAAACAGGTTTCATTAATCTTATTTTAAAGGGGCTTTAGTTTTCACAGATACCGGTCCCATCTAAGGACAAAAACAAATTGAAGAAGTCGAGAAACCAATTCACAGCACGACCTATCTATGTACCAGAGATCAGGGAAAGAATTAGACACAGACCAAGCTGCAGCAAGTCCTGGAGGAGCCCACTGAGATGAGCTACTGCAGTTGTTTGAGCTGAGTTGGATTCTTCACTCTAAAGCATCAGGAAATCAGTACTTACTTGTTTAAAACAGATATTATGTGTTCAGATGACTTGAAATGGCTGAATTTACAAGTTTTACCTGTCTCATAACTTTCACATAGGCTCAGAACTTCATTTATATTTTCAAAAAGTCATCTCTGGACTCTACAATTCAAGGGGATTTAGATTTAAGAATGCTTTTAAAATGGTGCTGTGAAGTCTGTGTGTGATTGTCTGGCTTTGCTGTTGAGGGTGGCATGAAGCCTGGCTCCATGGCCTTTCTGATTCCTGACTATGCCCAGAAATCCTCCAGGCAACTTGCAGCTGCCAGTCTGCCAGGGAACTCCACTGCTTAAATTCAGTTCCTTTTCCAGCCTTCTTTTATTTCTCCCACTCTGGCATGCACACTCAAGTCCCTCTGTCACTGTATGTGAGGGAGAATACTATTCTGATTATATCTGAAATATTTCCATCCTGTTCAAAGTGAAATATTTACTATAATCTTAAATCATCAGTGCTGCTCAGCACAGGCTGGAGAGTAGCGGGTGGAGTGGATTAGAAAGGAGATGCAGGTGAAAACCCAAGATGGAATAAAAAGGGGGTGTAAATACTCAGTTACATTTTCTTACTAAACCTTGTTGTTCAAAGCTGAGATAAAACCAAAGGCAGACAAACTACAAAATTTGAGTGACAGATTAAAGCAACCTTACGTGCTGTAAATATTAGACAAATACAACAATCTGTATGTGTAACAAAAAGGGCACTATAACCGCCTTTGATCAGCGAGAAGATATATAATATTCTTTTGTGTTCTTCAAAGGCAAAAAGATGTTTTATTTACCTAATGTAACTTATATAGTTGTTAGCTCTACCAGAGAAAGATCTAGAAGTATTTCTCCTTGTGCGAAGCACAGTGAAAGATAAGACCCCATAAAGCAGTCAGATGATCTGACTCCCAGCCATATGTTAGCCCGTGGGTAGGAGCGGAACAACACAGGGGATTTAGACCAAAGTCTGCAAGCAGAGCAGACATAAACCAGAACCAGGTGTGCCCCATGGGCTGATCTCCTGTAGTGTTGATCCTTCTTCAGTGCTGTGTTGACATCAGTGGGCTTTTGGTGTGAGCATGCCCAGTTGGCTGTTTCGGAAGTTATTAATGTGGACGGCATGCTGTTGAGAGGTGTACAAAAGGCAGGACTTTCTGCTGGATTGTCAGACCTTCCAGCTAAGTGTGGAGCTGCAACATGCTGTGGTCTGCGTATGGCTGAGGTCAGAACAGAGATCACTGATGCCTTTATCTGAGTTCCACTGAGTTCTGTCTCAAGAAAAACACCCTCAAAATCAGCATTTGATTTTTCTTTTATTTCTCCTTTAAAAAAACCCTATATAAACAAAAAACCCTCAGTATATATCTTGCAGTGAGTAGCTGAATGAGTGTACAAAGCCTGCAATGCCATTAGAAGACACAAAACAGGGGAAAAACAGTAGTCAAATCTGTCAGGATTTTATTTTGTGGTCATAGTGCCCCCCGGAGGTATCTGTTCAGATAGCTGCATGGCTCTCTGTAATTTTAAAGCTTTCTTTATTTAAACAGCAGTGTACATAAGGCCTAAAGGTCTAATTTGTTCTCTCAACCCTGGCTTGTTCTGCTTTTTGTACAACTCTGTGAGCTCTTGAGCAACCTCGGTTTCTGTAGGTTTTAGCAACATGCAATTGCTGTTCTCCACACACAAGCTGGCGTTGCGCTGCTGACTGTGTTTTGGTTATGCGCTCTCACAGCACCTCTCAGTGGTAAGGCCAACTCTTGGTTTGCTGCTTCCCAGGAGGCAGTTTCAGGCACCAAGCAATGCTTCTATTTTCCAGTGTGACATAAGAAGTATAGTTCCTTATGCCAGCAGCACAAAGGCATCCCTGTGTCACTCACCTCCCTCACCCTGCCCAGCTGCCTGCAGAGCATCCTCGCCGTGCCTGTTCCAGGAGTGAGACCAATCCACATCTTGTTCCCAGACACTGGCTCAGTTGTCCTGGCCTACATAAGCATTTAAAATCTGATATTTTGATCTCTTAGTTTCAATAATGGCACTTCAATGTTCAGTAAGAGTTATCAACTGGTCTGATTAACTCAGTCAGGTCACTTTCCTGCAAGAAATTTGTGCAGTTTAAAAAACCCTATTAGGACTGAGTGTCTAAATAAGACAGATTACAATACTATACTTTTGCTTGAAACACAATATCTAGTATCAGTAGTAGATGTCTAGTTTTATGAAGATTCATTCTGTCTCAGTAGGGATTGAGCCAAAGCCACTGAGGTCACTGGAAGCCTTTCTCCTGCTTACTTTCCGTGCTGACAGATCAATATGTTCCAAAGCACACTTACAGAAGTTAGCCTACCCTGGACAGGAAAATTCAAGCAGCTATAATCCTAATGTAGGCTGCATCTATTTTCTTCAATAAGTCAATTTAGGCTGTACAATCTGTAGGGAAAGGATTAAGCTTTCCAGCACTTGCAGTGTTATCATATTCTCAAGCCATTAAACAGCAGTAATACTAACCAGCTGTCCCTGTGTCTGCAATAAGTCTTCCAAAAAAAGTGGCTTCACGTCTTAGTATCTCTGATGTGGGATGAATGTTCTTGTCTCCATGGAGGGACACTTTGCCCCAGAGGTTTTAATGATCACAGATCCCCTACTGAGCCCTGTACCAGCATTGGTCCTCAGCCCAGATCATTCCCCTTCTATTGCTCCAACTCAGGCACTGGAGCCAGCCATCTTCCCCTCTCTCCCTCACCCCAAATAGGCCTTAGTCTACATCAGAACAGCTGCTTTTGACTTCTTCCTTTCCTTTGCTAAGTATTTTTGCAAAATACATTTTTATCATTGTTTCTTTCCACTATTTACTTCTACAGTAAATTCTAGGTCAATGTCTATTTGAAGACAGTGAAAAGAATTTGATATTTATTTAATTTGCATTGACCTATTCACCTAAGGTATGTCCCCAGCATAAACTCACACTGTGCTCACAACATAACAAAGTCTTGCAGCAGGAGGACATCTCCTCCTAGGTCACAGTGTTTCAGCAAGGTCTCTTATTGTATTGAAACAGGACTTTAGTGTCTTGAACAGTAGTAAGCACAATTGTTTGGCTGCACAGATTTTCCAAAGGTTCCCCGGGAATGGCCAATAGATTTTTAATCTGTTCATAGGGAGTAACAATCTTAGTTGCCTTGATACTTCAGGGCAGTACAAACTGCAATAGGTCATCCTCCAGTAGATTTTATACTCTCCCCATGAGCAAGCAAAGCTATCAAGTTGGGACTTTGGTGCGTAAAGCTGTGTTTGACCTTGCTCCCCACTCGCTCACTCCTGGACCATTCAACTTGGAAGTTTGCAGAGTAGCGGAGGAAAGAGAAGGGGAGAGAGGAATGTAATAGCCGTCTTGGGCCAGCTTCCTCTTCTGTGTTTTTCTTCACCAGGCAAGTAGCCAGGAATGCTAACCAGCCTTTTTTCTCATGTACTTTTCTTTTTGGCAACAACAACAACAAAAACTCACAACCAGCCAAACCCCAAAAAACTGTCATAACCAAACCAAACTGAAAAAAAAAACCCAACACAAAAAACCCCAACCAAACCCACTAAAATCAAAACTCCAAAACATTGTGGAGAGTCAGAACTGTTCTACAGGTGGTCTCCTTTTTGGTGTGAACACCTCAGATTTTCATGACAAATGCCCAGATTCAGTTAGATTTAAAACATCAGAAAAGTTTAGATCTCTTTAGTTCAAAACATGCTTTATATAACATTTCAGTCACTCTTGGTTTTAATCATTTCTGAAAGGTTAAAGTACATCAAAATCAATGTAGGAGGCTTTAGTCAGAAGTGTATTTTCCCATCACTCTCTCAATTCCCTCAGTAAGCTGGACAGCAATTTCGAAGTAGATCACATACGCTGTTCTAAAATGGAGACCTAAATGTCTAAGTGTGGGTGCTGGTATTCAGCTTTAATATCCAAGACTGAAAATGGGCCTTAGAAAGCTCTCATTGTCTTACAGCTGTCCTAGGAGATGCAAGGGGATATCAAGGGGTAGTTGACACCAGATGCCTGCCATGCTTCTGCTGCAACCACCGACAGTGACCAATGGTCTGCCTCACTTTGGAAAACCCTGGGTTGTCATGCTGAACTCTGCCTTTGCCTTCAGAAACCCAGGATATATGCTACCATATCTTAAAGACCGTGCAGAAGGTCTGCAAGTAGGCTCTTAACCAAGAACTCTCTTTAAAAAGAAAGGAGGCAGGAGGAAAGACAATCATCCCTTTACACATGCTATGATTAATTTGGGATTCTTGAAATGCTGCAACACTGGAAAGTTCAAAGTACGGAGCAGAATAGTCAAGAAACTATTTGAAGACTCTGGCTTTATTCTGTGTTTTGGGAGGACTGACATTTCTGAAGTGCATACTGCAGTCACTGTCAAGGCCAATCCCATCAGCTGCTCCCTCAGCAAAGCACCCCTCACATGTACAGCTCTTTCATGCAGCTGCCACATTTTGGGATATCATAAATAAATTTTTCAGGCAATTAGCCATGTAAAATTCTTTCTCTTGTGGGTGGTCCTTGAGAAAAGAAGAGCCATGTCTGTATTACCAGTCTTGATAACAGACTGTTTACAACATTAGGATTCAATGGTTTCGATTTTTTCCCTTGCTGTAAATTACTTGTCTAGACAGATTTGAAGCTCCAATCCTTGTGAAAGTAATGCTTTGACTCAACTGCTGATGTAATCCACTGATTGAATACAACATATTGTTAAAATCAATCCTGCAGTGCATAGTTCCTGTTTTCCTTAATCTAGTAGTCTTGCAGACTGACTAACTGGAGTGATTTTTTTCTGGAGTGATTTTCTTCTTTGCCTGAGCGTGTGACTAATGTAAGAACCCAAATCTATGTGAGTCAAAGATTTGCAGTTTGCATCCCCCAGCTGTAAATTGTTTTACCTTTACCCAAATAATAGTGATTTGGGGAACAAATCCAATGAAACAAGCAGAAAAATAATCAAAAGTAAAAAAAATAAAACAAAACAAACAAAAAAAACAAAACCTCCAAAACCCAACCAACCAAACAAGAAACGCAAAAAACCCCAAACCAACCAAACAAACAAAAAGTAGAACAAAACAAAACAAAAATCCAAAAAACCCACACAACCCCAGAAAACAAAAAAAACCAAAAAAACCCCACCAAACAAAAAACCCCAACAAACCAACAAAACCCTCACTCAGCTCTATACTGGCCTGCACACTATACATTCAAAACCCTTAGTGACTTGCACTGTTATACCTGAAAGGAGCCTCAATGACAAAAAGATCTGACTTTCTCCAATTTTTTTATTTTTCCGTGGCCCTTATGGATGACCAACTTCAAGGTAACTCAAGTCACCAACACTATGGCATCACACATGTGTGACTATGCACATGCTTACACGCTGGGAAAAGCAGGGCAATGTAACCATTCTGAGCATGTAAAAGAAAGTGAGATCCTTTAAATATTTTGCTTTGTGCACTACACTGTATTTCTGACACAATTTCTTTTTTCCACAGGTCCAGCAGTCTTCCTTCTATCTCTCTTCTGCTCTGTCATTGCATAGAAAAACAGGCTAGGTTTAGGTCCTTGCAGAAAAGTCAGGAAACAAGCCCTCTTTGGGAACAACTACAGCACACTCTTGGAGGGCCTACCATCCCGTGCCTTTTGCTTCATGCTTTTACAGTGCCATTATTGGGTGGTTGTTTTACATCCCCAAACAAAATTGTGGCTCAACATCCCTGGCACCCAGCCCATAAGGAACATGGCCATGGCCAAAGGCCTTCTTCCATGAAAGTGCCAGATCTGAGGGAGACTGGAACTGATAGTGGTCTTCCTGGTGGCCGGCCCCCATTGTAACAGGATCCACATGGAGTTTTCAGGATTTTTTCTGGTGCATGACTCTGGTTGGGGCCAAAATCTACATACTGTGTGTAGACAGTTGTTGAAGCAGCCCTAAGAAGCAGAAGGTGGCCAGATGGAGTTCTTCTTCTGGCTGAAGAGATCGCGAAATTTCCCAGGTTCCTGTCACTTGGGACCATTACTGGTCAGTGATATAGCGAAAGGAATCAAGTGCATCCTCAGCAAGTCTGTGGATTGCACCAAGCTGAGTGGTAGAGTCAACACACTTGAAGGAAGGGACCTTGATAGGCTTGGGTGGGCAAATGTGAACCTCAAGAAGTGCAACAAGGCCAAGTCCTGTACCTAGGCTTGGGCAGTTTCCTATATCAGTATAGACTGAGAGATAAATGGATTGAGAACAGCCCTGTG
>VZTE01006232.1:0-109400 GCA_013397775.1 Eulacestoma nigropectus
TCCCGGGGCAGGCGAGCGATACACTGCATGGCTAACAAGGCCTGGGACAGAGCAGGATTTTGCACCAAGCTGCCCCCTTGGGAGCCCAGGTTTGGTGCCAGCCCTGGTTTGGGCTGTGCTGCAAGGGTCTGTGCAGAGCAGAGGGCACAGCTGGGGCATGTGGGGGGTCTTTGCCCACTCACTACATCAGTCAGAGCGAGCAGTTACCTATGGGGAGCTCTTCCATGCACCCTGCAGACATGCACGTGCCCCAGGAGAGATGGAAGTGCCCAGATTCCTGGTTTTACTGACCATGAGATGCACTCAGGGAGAAACCTTTGCAAATACACTTTTTTGTTTTCCCCTTCTCTCTCTGCATTCCTGGTGGGACATGAGGTGACCGAGAGGCCCTATCCCTGCCTTGGCTGTCCCAGAGGAGCACTGGCAGCACCACAACACACCAAGGCCCCTCTGCCAGTGCTCTTTAATGACGCTCCGGTGATGCTCAGCCAGAGCACAGGGAAAATGAAGTGCTGATTTAGGCTGAAAAGCCAGTGCTAGCTAATATGGGAAATTACTCCAGCAATCATCACTCTTTTCCTGTCACTATGGTGACAAAAGAAATGAGAAAAACCTGAGCAGAAAGATATGGTGACACAAGTAGAGGGGGACAGAGCAAATGCTTGGCAGCTGTGGCCAGGTCGAGGCAGATCCAAGAGGGGACAGGCAGTACAGGAAACCTGTGCTGGAGCCACTGGTCACTGATGGCTGCAATTGTGTCCCCACATAGGGGTTTGCAATGTGACACAAGTGCTAAACCCATGTTGCACCAAGTGCCACAGTCAATGCAGCTACCACAGACCTAAAAAATAGAATAATTGCAGTTGTACAAGGCTTTTATGCCACAGCTTTAATCCTAACACACTAACCATTGATTTTGCATCACCTTCCTCTGCAGGACTTCTTGCCACCTGCCCTGAGGGAGTCTGCAGCCAGTCCAGCCTCCTCCCCACAGTGTCAGCGGCTGAACATCGTTAGAAGACACATTGAGGAACTCTGCTCTTCCCAGCCAAAGCAATGATCACCTGTGAGTTGGACACAGGTGTCCAAAATGAATGGGAAAGCACAGTGGGACATGCCTGGAGGCAGCCCAGGACCGGGAGGAGCAGCTGAAGTGACTCTGGCTGCTCAGCCCCTTGTCTCCACAGCACTGCTGGTCAGGTTTCCCTGAAGCTCTTCCAGCAACCCCCCCTCACCATGCACAGGTTGCTGAGCTGCTCAAGAAGAGAAATCTATCTCAAGAATATCATCCCAAGAAACTCCAGAGAAGAAACTGGGAAGTTGCAGCAAAATGTGCAGGTCCAAGGACAACTTTCTCAGGAGTCTCAGGTGGAGAAGGTGCCAGTGTGTTGGTGACCATCCTGCAGTGACACTCCTAGCCCTGGGGGCCAGGAGGAGTCACCAGCAGATCGGACAGCATCTAATGTCTTTGCCAATTTAAGTTGAATTTTTATTTTCTTGGAGGCACCTTCTAAAGGAGGAAAAAGGGTGAGGTGCAGTGGGGGAGCAGAAGAAGGTTCTGGAGAGAGCAGCAGGGAAAATCTTCATCCTGAAATGCCAAGCCAAACACACCCTCTGCCCCACCTCATCTTTTTTTCTTTTTCTTTCAGGAGGGAAAACTGTATTTTCCAGCCAGCTCTACTCATGAGTGATTGTGCAGAGCTCTGCTAATGGGCTCTGCCAAGCTGTGGTCACCCTACGGAGCTATTGGCAGGAGAGGTGGCAAGTTGGAGAGGACTACAAGGGAACTCTGCATGATATTTTTTGATGAGCTGATTATTCAGAAATTTCACAAGAGCTGAAATATATCACTCTGTTCTGAAACTCACAGCCCTGCCAACACACAGGACAGCTTACATGAGCAGCAGCATTTTCTCCTTCACAGCGTTGCTGGCCTGCATGTCAGGAACCAGATGCGGGAATCAGACAAGGCTTTTCAGCAGCCATCAACCACAGTGACAGTGAGAGGTGGGGAGTGGATAGGAGGACACAGAAAGCTGACATAGAAATTATTTTGGTACTTTCATGGCTGTCACTATTGTGTGTATTTGGGCTTGAAAGTTTTTCATTAGCTCTATGGGTACTGGGGCATTAAGATTTTTATTGCTTTACAGCTGGTATGAGATCACCCCGGATCCCACATAGATTCAGGTATTTTTATTTCAGGAGTGCTCAGTCCCTGGCCACATTTCAGGGTACTCACATGCCAGAAGCTGACCTTGACTCCCCCTATTGCAGCCAGGACCCGCTGTCTTAGCTTCGGCCTGAGTCTGCAGCCAAGTCAGGCTCCCTCAGAGACCAACAGAACATTTTCCCTTCTCTCCAACATTAATTAAAAAGAAAACACTGGGTTATCTGAGCACAGAATCAAAAGAGAGTCTGATACCTGGGGAGTGGGTGAATGTGTGCTGGGGGAGGTTAGAAGCAGCATAGATTTCTGAAATGACACACAAAGTCTTCAAGGAGCTGACAGGGCCTATCCCCAGCCCATTGATCTGTCAGCACACAACCATTTTGAGCTGCCTGGGGTGGTATCAGCTGTCCCATGGAGAACCTGGAGCTGGTACATCTGCATGTGGAGCAAGAACAATGCTGAATTGCTGAAAGACAAGTAACAAACATCCTCATACTGCACTCACAGCCTTTGCTAAAAGCGCTTCAGCTGCCTGGCATGGCAGGAAGTGGATGCATGGGCTGATGTGTCCCCATCAGATGTGTGCTCCTAATAACCCGTCTGTTTTCCTGTGCATGTCCTGAGACACCTCTTCTGCAATTTCTGTTCCAGGGCAGTCAGGGGACAGAGGACACATGGAGCCATATCCTGCTCCTAACCTGCTCCTACCAGTCAGTGAGAACTGTGGCTGAACTGATGCCTTAGGCTTTAACTTTTATATTTTTCAAATTCTGTTTCGCTTAGTGTGTAGCTCCGAAGTTTCTTGTAGCTTGCTAGCTGCTCTCCTAGGCCAGATAGACACACAAAAGCTTCTGTGAGCTTGCTATTCAAGGACACTCAGACTGTCCTAGGCCCAACAGCATAAACTAGGGCCTCAAGAGAGGTGGAGAAATTGAAGAAGTTACATCATTAGCTGAAGTTTTAATTGGCAAATTTATGCTGATATGCAAATGGACCAAACCTATAAAAGTGTGAAGAACTCGTGACTTGTTGTCCATCTTGGGGTCCATCTTGGGGTCCATTTTAGAAGTAGCCTCTGGCTCCTCAGGGTGTACCTTTGAAGGCCTTTCAAATAAACACCTACCTTTATTCCCTTACTCTTTTCTAGTCTCTTGTTTCTAGGTAGCCACCCAAGGCATCAGAACCACAGCTGGTTTACTCATGGAAATAGATGCACAGCCCTTGCAGCCCTTCAGAGGAACTGCTGCTTCAGGAAAAACTCTTAGAAATTGAAAAAGCCTGGAAAATTTTATTGTGTGTAAGGACAGGGAACGAAGCTCTGAGCTCTGTCCTGTTTTGAAGCCACCCCATCGGGACCACTCATCCTGTCCCATGTCCATCTGAGCCCCTGCACAGGTGATTTTTCCCTTGTTTCCTGCTTTGAGTGAGGGAGCTCAGTACTGCAGCCTTCCCCAGCCTAAAGGGGAGCCCCAGGCACTACCCCCATGAGAGCGAGAGATGAAGGCTGAAAAGGACAAAGATGGTTACAAAGGCCATCAGTGCCTTTAGCACAGCATCTCCTCACATTTCCAGCAACTGCATCTCTGCATACAGCTCCCTGCCTGTGGAAAATTAAGTGTGCAAGAAATATATAAATGATCCAGACACCATCTTCAAGGCCCACATCTTAAAAAAAAGGCAAGGGTTTACTCCACATACTGCTGCAGGATGTCATGTACTTCATGATTTGCCTTTTCTAATCTCTCCTTATCTCTCACTCCAATCCTTTCTCATGTCCCTCATCTATTGCAAATTCCCTTTTTAAGCTGGAGCGAAGCACATAAATATTTTCATGCTGCATAAATAGGTTGTTTTGTGCATAATGTCACAGGAGGCTTTTTTTAAAAACAGGACCTTTAGTGCTGTGATAATGGCCGCCTCATTTACACAAATGAAATCTTCCATGGAGCTCAGCACTCATCTGCTCTGCAGCCTCCATGCAAAATGCCTGGCGCAGCGCCCGCTCATCACAGGCTACAGAATTAATAGAGAATATTCCATACTAAATAGGAAGCCATTGAGGACCAGGTTTGAAAGTACCTTTCAAATGTAACTGATGCTGAGGTTTTTCTTTAAGTGTTCCCCAGCAGCACAACCGTTGTCTTCCTTCTATGTTAAATCACAGCTACTTGAAATACTAAAGTGCAAAAGGACAACTATTTGTGTTGGCCCATTTGCCAGCATCTTTGACCATTCTGTCTGCTCACCTTACCTTCTCTGTCGCTTCTTGCTCCCTGACCTTCATTTCCTGTTTATTCAGCCCTTGCTCAGGGTCTAAAAAGTGCAGACACCATCAAAATGGACTTTTCATTTACTCCGCACGAGAAAAGAAATAGTGTTACAATCAGTACAGTTTTTAAAAGGGCTAATGGAAGATATTGGAGGCCACACTGGGTCATGGTAAGTCTTTGAATCAAAGTGATTTTCAGGAGCAATATTTAAATAGTGCCAGAGTAAAAACTGGAATCAAACATCCATCATTTTACTCTAGTATTTCTATTTATATTTGACAAGCATAAAGATTTCAACCCAATGGATGGAATGGTTCTGCAGTACAAAGCAGACAGAGACTTGGCGAAAATTATGAGAGTTCATCCATTGTGCATTTTCATACTTCTTAGGTCGGGTTGTAACCCTCCAGCACAGACTATCATGGAGCAGTTTAATTTGTTCTGAACATGATCACACTGTGCTGCCAGGCAGGCAAAGCTCTGCCAGGCTCTGGTTTGGACCTGACCTCCTCAAGCACTCAGGTAGACTCTGCACCCTATGGCCTCCCTCAGCATGACTCTTACTCAAAGACTTGGGAGCATTTTGTTTTTCATCCTGAGTTTGGGGGACACAGAAAGCTTTGGTTGTTTGCTTCCCTGCAGTTCCAGAGAAGGATTATGGGTGCTCTTTTCATGCAAATCTTGCGGACTCATTTCTTCTCTCTTCCATCTGTTGTTTGACTTCTTTTCCTGTGTTATGTGTTAGCAATCAACAACTTACCCATGGTGGGTTTCTTCCTGTGTGGGGTTCTGAACACAGCGTTTCTTGCTGAGAGATTGTTCCATGTGGGTGGCTCCTACTCGTTATTTGTTGCTGGAAGTAGCCATTTGTGCCAGTCTAACCCTAATGTGATTACTATCCCATGAGCAACTTCACATATCAATTGTTTTACAGAAGTGTTTTGTATCACTTAAAGCTCCAGAAGCCTTGTCATAATGTATTAAAAGAACAGAGAAAAGAAAGATCTCAGGAAGCTTAATGTTTCTTGTTATAGAACTCATATGAAGAAAAAACAGCTCTCCAAGTTTATCTTGGCTAGTCTATAACAAAGCCTTGGTTTGCCATACTGCTAAAAGATCTAATTTTACTATGACAAAATAGCCTACATACAATAACTGAATCAAAGAGCAGAACATGGAGTAAGCACTTTATAATGTAACTAAACGCGGTAGCTACCTGATTTTCCTGGCAGTTTATTTCTATTTAGGCCAAAGGACAATTTAAAAAGATTCATTCCCAAGTACACAATTCAGAAAAATATGAGTTACAATTCAGAGCAATATTTTGAACCAGTGCTGTTTAGTTGTCTTAGCTGGAATTCAACCTTGACGATATCCAAAAGTCCAATAAAATTTTTCATAGAAGAATCCCATATTTGTAGAACATAATAAAATTGTTGAGCTGCAGCTCCAGGGCCATTGAAAACTGGAGAATGAGGTCGTTCTTTCTTGGGACTTTCTGATGTCATGGGATGTGTTCCAAATACTTTGTTACCTGAGAAATATCAAACATAACTGATCATTACAGATAATAGCAGCTTTGATCTTTGTTAGTAAGACAAAATGTGAGGCTGTTTATTCCTAAAGACTTAGGTGCTCATTAGTGTGTTCTGACAGGAGTCACTGACAGCAATAGGCAAAAGGAGATGTTCAGCGTTAAACCCCCACACAGCACATTGCAGCTCCTGTGCAACAGAGAAAGGAGAAAAGCCTTGCACACGACTATTTTAAAATTATTTACCAGAGCAAGAAAGAGATTTGTTTGATTTATTATTTGCTTTTTCAATAAACTGCACTTCCAGATAATACTAATGCCTGCCTTTCACACTGTGCTTTTCATTCCTAACTCACAAAGCACCCTTGGACAGAGGTCAGGATCATTTTACAAAAAACAAACATGAAGTGAGGCCACCTCTCTGATGCCCCTGAGTAAGACAGCACAGTCCCCAGCTCTGTTGACCGCTCCTCATAGGAACAAAGGATTAGAAAGTGCATCTTGTGTCATCAAATCCAGCTTCTTACTCTTCAAACCTGTTTTGCTGGAGTAACCTCATACAAGACTCTTTGGGACTCATGATCCCTTATATAAGCTGCTACAAATAATCTTTCAAGACTATCATCTCTCATATATCCTCATCCATCCTGACCCTGTAGTGGGACTCTGCCTACTGCCAAGGAATTACACACTGGTGATTTGGGACCATCACCCTGAAAATGCCCCCAGCCTCCCACGCTGGAGAATGAATGGGGCATTTCTTGCCATGTCTTCTCCAATTTTATGCATCTCTTAGTGGTCCATCCTACTAAAAGACCTGTAATAGGTGTGTAATGGGTTGAAACTTAGTTGATGGACAAGCTTTTAAGCCAATGCACTTTTGCGAATTTTGCATATTTAAACCCTGTGCAAGGGTGGGAAGTTCCTCTAGTTCCCGGTCTCCTGACGGAGAAAGGGGGGCGCCTCCGGGCCCGGCATGGGCTCCTGCCTGCCCCCCCCCACTCCTCTCCCTTCCCCCAGAGCTGCGGGCAGCTAAACTGCCATGGACTGCCCCAGAGCCGAATTCATCCAGCTCGGCTGCTGGAGAAATCAGGAGGGACCTCCCCTCCCCCTTCCTGCAGCCCGGGGGGAGTGTCCTCTCCCCCTCCATGCAGCCCACGCAGACCCAGCGGGACCAGCGGAGCCTCCTTTTCCAGCCTGCAGAGCTCGCACTGAGCTGAACATCAGCGCAGCCCGTGAGGGAGAAGAACACGGTGGCTGCACGGTCAGGGAGAAGGAGAAAGTCAGTCACGTGGGACAACGCTGAGATGGCGGCAGGAGAAAAGGGCGTGTGCGTTCCGGCGCCAATCTTAACAACCCTTCTAGCAGCTGCGGAGGACTGAACTCTTTAAATCATTTTAAAGTATGGGGAGATGAAAATCCATGCCTGTGAGAATTCATGTTGCAGCCTGTGAAGATGTAAGAGAATGCCTATGCTAGGCCATGTAGTTGTGAAGCAGCTTTTAGAGGTTTGTGAAGAAGCAGAGAGCCGTTGTGTCTAAACTGGAATAATTCATGTTTGAAGGAGACTGGAAGCAGAGAACCGTTGTGTTTAGGCTGGAAGAATTCATTTTTAAAAGGACTTGTAACCCCATGTGATGGCCCATGATTGCAGTATGAATATACTGTAGAACTTCATGGGAGAGATATTTCACTTCAGTAGATAGTTTCCAGGTGGACTACTGAGTTGTGAAGGATTTCCACAGCATAGCAGAAGGGAACCCTTTTTTCTAAGCGCAAGAAAGAGACTTTTAAGGACTGCAACACTGACCAAAATTGTTACCCTTTGTGCGAGGTGGTAAAAGGAGGAGGGGAGTGCTGGAGGGAGAAAAGGGAGGGAGGAAGGGGTTTTTGCTTGGGGAATGCTGGAGGGAAGAGAGTTTCGCTTTAATTTCTTATTATTTCTTGTTACTTTTAACTGTTAGTAATAAAATTCTTTATATTCTTTAAAGTTTTAGGCCTGCTTTGCGTTTCTTCTAATCCTTATCTCACAGAGTGGAACAAGTGTGATCAAACCACTACAAGGTGCCATGACAGATGTAGAAGGTTCCTGAAGCAGAGAAATAGAAACGCTGAGAGCCTGACAGCTGTGGAAGCTGTGTGTGAAATCCCTGCACAAACTCACGGCACAGTTGCTACTGCAGTGGTAGCTGAACGCTTGCAGCAGCCCCAGGTGCTGACACAAATGGGGCAGTTGAGTTTATGCCTGCAATACCTCTGCTTTTGTGTAGAGACTGAGATCCTGGCAAACAACAGAGCCTCAAGTACACTCAGTCCAACATATTTCCAACATCCATCAGCCCCTTCCTTTCTCAAATAACTACTTACTGGAGGAGTTATTAATGCCTTTCCACCTACACAGCTTAGATACCAATACTCACACAAAGGCAGTGTTCAAGCTTTGAGGTCATGTTCGATTTGCTGGTTTGAATGTCTCTGCGCAGGTCTATTATGCAGCAGCTACAGCAACAGCATCCCACGATACAAATCTTTGCTAATAATTGAGCGCGAAATGGGCTTTTGGCTTGGTATCTTCAGTTTTGTACCTTTACTTCAGAACATGTTTAGAGCTGGCTTAAATACTGGGAAAATTATTTCAGCTTATTAAACATAAAGCTGTTACCCAGGAGTTAGACATGGGCATGGCCCCTGAACTCGCTCCCCAGGGCTGCATGCAAGGCTCGGATCTTGCTGCTGTTGTGGCTGCAATTCCCCAGCCACCCACTTCTTTCTTTGATTGTCTTTTCTCACTGAAACATATGTTTCCCATTCCCACGGCATTTTGAGCAACAGTTTCCATTGTAAGCCCCTCCTGACTGACAGTTCGATGGCAGCCTGTGAATCACTTGGCATGTGTTTTGTGAATCTGCTTCAAGGAGGGTCTGGCTGCTCAATAGGAGCATCCTCTGGCAGCTTTGGGGCAAGAGATTAGCACCATTTTAGCACAGGTTTGGGTGTAAAAATACCTAGCCACAACTGATACCAGCCTTACTTGAAGTTCAGCATTGTCCTGCACCTCAGCTCTTTTACTCCAGATTCTGCGACAAATGTCCATCACTTATGCTTGGCTTTCCCTATTTTCCTCTCATACAAAGTGGCACAGAAAGCCAATGATGAATCACGAACTGATCACACTGACAATATTTGGTCTTGACAGTCAGCCCAGGTAGGCAGTCAGGCTGCTAGATGTGCAGGTTAAGAGAACATTTGGCTGTCAGCTTTCTTCACCAACAGTAACGCATTTGCTGCTTTGTCTTTATGCTGTACAATTATGTCCGTGTCTCTGGCCCTGATGTTTCTACTGTAGCTTTAATCACAGCATCCAAGCAGTGCTGTATGGAATTCATGTACGGGACAGCTGAATTAAATGGCCACCTATAGGGAAATGAAATTCCAGAGAATGAGGTGTATAACTTTCAGGACAGTACTACTGCCAGCCTCAAAACAGACCCTTGGAATGGGTGTGAGGGTGACATTATTGCCTCCCACGAAAGGATGACATTTCATTTATAACTCTAGTTAGCTCTCCTGTAGCTCTGTTTTCATAAGAAATAATTACATGCTTCAACCAGAAAAATAATCAACCTCGACACTGAGGCTGCTGTGCATTAGCATACCACATTTATTTGGGGAAGCCTTTTGCCCTGAGCTTTCTAGTCTGGGTGTCACTGCTGTACACAGTCACTGCACTACTTCTGTCAGTTTACACCTTCCCTTGAAGAGGTGATGTAATTCCTGTGTATAAACTTTCTCCCTTCTGCAGAGTTGGAGGGTCTGGATATTTTACAATTAGAAAATATCAACAAGGGCTAGATTATATTTGTTGGATTTGTGTTGATAAGTAACTTCCCTTTCATCCCATTGAAATGATAAAAACATTACTTTAGATGTACTTACTGCAGAAAAAAGAGAATTTTGGGTGGAAAAGCACAGACCCTGTGATCTGATCCATCTTCTCTTTGCTATTTCCAACTGCATAAAGCATAATGTCATGCTGAAATGCACACTTGGAGTGCTGCATTCTCTTCTGACAGATTGTTATGATGTTTTTCAAGGTGACCTTAATAAAACATGTTTTTTTTAAGCTTATACTTCATTCTCGGGTCATAATTGTTTCACACAGACAAGCAAACTGCCAGCTCCTGCTTTCTAATTAATGCTTCTTGGAGGCTTCTGAGTGGGGGATATAATTAATAGCACTTAAGTCTGGAGTGCAGAGAAATCTATAGCAGATTACTGGGATGTGTATTTACTTCAAGATTACACACAAACAGCTCCTAGACCATGCACTCTGGGAATTGCCCAGGCCCTGGCACCACCTTGATTCTAACTCCAGTGTAAGCACTCAAAAAGTTGCCCTGCTTATGCAATGAGGCTCTGAAACTATTGAAGGTCTCTGCTTGCTGCACCCCTTGTTCCTGCTCCCACGTCCCATAGCACAGCATGTTGTGTTTTTCACAAGTGCCTGGGGATTCTGCTTTGCCAACAGGCAGCACCTAGTGCAGAAAATACCCCTGACCATGCCTGTGTTGTCACTGCGGTGCCTACCTAGGGGACAACCTGCTCTGTGGCCCACAGTGCAGGTACAGCATCTTCTGGAGTAGACTGTGTCCTCACTGCATCCTAGGTCCACTCTGTGGATCACAGGCATAGTCATTATTTTGTGGGTTTATGCAGTTTAAAGTACCAGAAATAATAGGAGGGTTTTTCTTACAGTAAAACAAGCAAAGATGGGTGTTGCAAGTCATTTTGTCATACTTGCCTAAATTTAGGGAAAGTGATGGGATTGCTCTGGTGTTCACTCTCATGTATGCAGCATGGATTGTCACACTCCAGAGGTGCTGGAGCAAAATCAGATGCAAGTCAAATTGCCAGTTTAAGTTCCCCCTGGCCAGCTGCTGCTATCAGTGGTAATTTCCTTGCTGAAGTCAATAGAACAGCATTATTCCACACATGCCGAGATCTTGGTGCAGAACAGGCAGCTGTGAGGCAGAATGAGTGCTCTCAAAGAACGAGTGGGGGAAAAAAAAGAATAAAATTTACACTGTCCTGAAAAGCTGGAAAGACTTATATTATCCAGAAACATAGCCAGAGTGGGGACAAGGGGGAGAATTCCTGCAAGCAAAAATCCTGCAAGACTGTGCAGGACACATTATTTGGAGGGATTTTTACAAGAATTTGGCATGTTGCAGAACACAAAATACTCAGGTGGTTAACCAATTAAAAAGCTTTTGGATATTTGTAACTCCAAGCACTTGGCAACAGAATATCACTGTCAACTTCTTTATGCAAAGGAACATTTTGACATTGTACTTAAGATTGACTACTTTTCTAATGGCATAAAAGTATTATTTCAGTTACGCATAAAATAGGAAAACTTTTACTGAAACTTGTGCTGCCCGGTTCTTTCTTCAGAAATAACACCACGGAGTGAAACTGCCTTTGAAGAGAAACATTTTTCACATACTATCTGAAGGTTAGGAAGTCTTTTAATCTTTAGCCTTTTTGCTGGCATTTGCAATTTGAAATGCACAAAACAGACTATCAAAACACCTAGCTATACATAGTTAGAAAATTCAAAAGGTGCATCTGAAATAGGCTTGGAAATTAAGGTGCTGCATCAAATCCTGCTCTTTGAGTAAGGACTTTTTCCCTGTGGATCCACCTCAAAAAACAACCAAGTTATCAAACACAGCTGACCATAGGACAGCCAACACAGAATGAGAAATAGCTCCCAAAGAGATTCTAAAGAGGTAAAATCTTGGTGCTACTAAGCAGGAGAGTGACTAACTGGGGAAATTCTGTATTAAATATCCTCCCTCCAGAAAGTTTTTCTTCCCTTTTCTTTCTCTCTTCCAGAGTCACATGAAGTTTTCCCGAACTTCAGCTCTGCAGACAATTCTGTGAGCAGAGCCTGCACTTGCTAGGGCTGTTCAAGAAGTGACAAGTCCTTCTAATGAGGTGGGATACACTGGCATGAGGACACCCAGGGGAAGACCAGAAACACATGGAAAACACAAATTCACTCACTGATCTCAGTTTCATACACTCTAGGCAACTGTACACACAAATAAAATATTTAAAGATAAGCAGTTTCCCAAGGGTGGAATCTTAGCAAGGCTAAATGGGTTCATTTCTTTACGCAAGGGGGTGGATATTTTGGGTCATCTGGGGACTGATGTAGAAGCACTTAACTGCAGTTAGTTGGCATCAGCAAATGAAGTGGAGAGAAAACCAAGAGCTTCTTGCCTTATTCAAGTATTTCTTAGGAGAAAGAAAAGTTACTTGCAAGTCCTTCTTGATCAGATAGTCTCTAAATACAGGTAAAAGGTGCTATTGTACCCAGTCCAGTCATATAGGAGTTGTGGCAGGTGGTGAAGGACTTGTGATAAATTAAGGGTAGCTGGAAAAGACCTAAAACACAGCTTGGTCTGCCCAGGCTAATCTAGCTAATCCGGGCTTCTTTGAACAAAACAATGAAGTAGAAAAATAATGAATGAGGCCTTAAAAATTGCTATTTATTGGCTGCAGAACACCTACATTCAGCTCTTTCTGACTTTCCCTGTGCTGCATGAAGAAACCTCAAGTCACGTGTCATTCAGGTAAACCTACAAATGGCAAAATAAATCCTTTGTAGGTGAAATAAAAAAATAGCTTCAAAGAAGGATGCATATAACCTTGTTAATTTGCCAAAAGTTTTCAATCTTCATCACTTTAGAAGCCAGGTTAAGAGAGTAGATAAAAGCTGAGAAATACACAGGAGGTGCAGAGAACCTTTGTCTCAGGTTCAGAGCCTTAAACGTCAGAAGCAAAATAATGTCAGGGAGAAGAGATTGACAGTGATGCCCAGTGTTGGGAATCAAGGGTTGGAAGGACTTCCTGTACTAGGCACTCTCATGATAATGATGCCAGGAAGATTTAATTTACCAGTTTGTTCTAGGAAAAGTAATGACCTTAACATCACGGGAAACGTTATCAAGAGGTCATCCATGCAGACACATGCTGATTCATTTTCATATTAAATGGAAATAGATGTCCAGCCATATGAATTTGCTTGCAGGAATGAATTTATATATCCAGCTTTGTGTTTAGTATCAGAAGAGATAGGGAACATTTTATTGATATGTGAGGATTTAATTCCAAACCCTTTGAGAATCTCTAGCAAAAAACGCATTTCCAATTCATTTCTGACCAAACCAAAAAAAAATCCTCCCGAAACCTACCGAATCAATAAAGGGAAACAATATCACACTGGAATAGGGATGTGCCATTTTCCCCTAAGTACTGCTCATTTGTTGCTGTCCCATAGATGAAGCACCACATAATGCCTCTGTTAGAGAAGGGTGCTTACACATGTGTTACCAAGGATATGCTCTTCCTGGCTGAGTAATTCATTTTTGAGCAGCATATTTCTGAGAAGGTGAAAAGTGGGTGTCTAAAAGCAACTCCAGCAGCCACTGCAGAAATGTGACTGTGTAGCCCAAACCCTGCTGCTCCAAACCCTGGAGATCCCAGCTGCTGGGGAGAAATTTCCTTCACAGATGGGAATTAAATGTGTTACATGGCTTTTTCTGTGCCCATCCACAGAAGGTTTGGCCCAGCTACTTTGGCTGGAGAAGACCAGAGCATGGTCATGATACAAGAAAAAATGGAAGAGGAAGTCTGATGAACTCCAAATGGAGTCATCCAAAATGCCATCCTGTGGACACTGAAAAGCTTTAGTAGAGGGATTTTTCGGCGTTCTGCAGCATTCTGTGAGAACTCTGTGTCGCTCAAGAAAACTATGCAAAACACTGCTGTGGGTTTTTGTAAACTAATTCTTTATCTTTGCACCTGCTGTTGTTCAGTTAGTATTGTTATGGTACACTGAGGAAAATATTTTGGAATGGGTGTTGTATAGCCTCCACCAATCATTCTAGGAGGTGGTTGACCAAGGGACCAATAGTACTATGCTACTCTTGCGAATCAAGTTATATAAACCGATTTATAATTAATTAAATAAGCCATTTTCTCTGGATCTTGCTTGTGTCGTTTCTCACCGTCCTGGGTACAACAGCGACACCATCCAAACGGCAGAATGGCACAGGAGATGAGAGCTGCCACATAAGTGTGCCACACATACAATGCACAGTTTAGCTCAAGATTTCTCAAGCTGAGCTGCAAGTAGTGAGTCACACAGAGAGAGGAGGGTTATTTATGGGATTTTGGTTATTAGAGGAAAAACATTAAACAGTCAGAAATGACAGAGAAGTGAGAGTGCAGGATGATGGCAAACAGCATATGGGAAGCAGGGGAGAGGGAGCTTTTGGCATCCTTGATGCATTGTTACATCCCAGCCTAACTCACATTGATCTCCGGGGGCCAGTTCATTTCTGCTGGAAGAATCTGGTTCCCGAGAGTCCAGGTACAAAATGAAAAACTCTCAATTTCTAGAGCACCAATGTTAGTGTTTGCCAAGTGTTTTCTCTTTTCTATTCCTCCCTGCAAATAATTTTTTTTTTCTTTTAGGGCCAGTGGAAAATTTAGCAGAACAGGCAGTTTTCCATCAGGCTTAGTTTAGGAAGTTGAACTGATCAGATAATTTAATACTTGACAGGTGAAGTTAGTATTTGCTTATCCACTCTATAGTCTGAATTCTGATGCAATTTTGTATGTATAGGTGCATATGCATATGTGGTTGTACACAGACACACCAAGTCTAGCTCTTCATAGAGGTACCAGGGCTATTTTCTGTCCTAAAAACAAAGGGAGAATATGTTAGGTTAAAGACTCCTCTTAAGTAAATGCTGATGATTCTCATTTCCAGATACACTATTATTTTTGCTGTCTGGAAAAAAAATGCTCTAGGATTGTGCTGGTTGTTCAAGAAGGAGCATGTTATTTCAGGCACTGTTGGAGTGCGGTGTCCTTTTGGAAACCTAAGAGCTTTGGTTTCTTTTGTTCCATTCTAGATATTTTCCCTGTTGTCCTCAAGAAGCCTCTGGAGGCTTGAGCAGAGTTTTGGGTGTTGCAGGAGTAAGTCAGTGTTCAAATCATTACCTCTAATTTTCCTGGAAATACTTCTTCAGAATTTCTGCTTCAGCTGCCATTTCTTCTTCTGTCCTCCACTTGTCAGGGGAATCCTCTTTGTCGTGTCGTTGCAGCTTTTTGAGGGAGAAAGAAGAAAAAAAAGTCTGTTGGTTTTTTTTTTCAGTTTTAATGTCAAAATTAGAGCAATCAATCTAACTATTCCATGTGTCTTCAGCATGGAAGGAGCTGGTGATGAAGAGAGGAAGGATGAAGGTTGTTGGTTTAGAGTGGTGACAGTAGTTAACCGTCTCTGCTGCATTTACAAGGACAACACCAGGTGCCAGCGTGAGTGACAGGCAATGACAGGCTCAGCTTTGTGGGCTGATGGTCAGAGACCTTGTGAGTCTTTGATGCAAAGCTGGCACGTTAAACAATAGGATAACGTTCAGATACTTTGAAGCACCCACCACACCAGTGGAGTGAGCTGGACACCTTGTCACAATTTCCTGTAAATTTTTCTCTCCGTCTTTTCCTCTGTCCATGGGGCCACCTTTCCTATCAAAGACCTGTTGTGATAACAAGGCCCTGTTGCAACTGTTTCCCACCAGCAGTTTATACTAATATTTTTTTCATTCCCTCTCTGCATGCAAGTTATTAATCCTTCCCTGCCGTTGTTGAAAGCAAGACACATCCCTGGTCTAGAAACAAAACCTATTGTTTTAAGCCTAATTATATTTCATTGATTTCTTGGAAAAGAAAAGTATATGAAACATATAATTTTTGTGTCCAAGTTGCACACTATGACCACAAAAATTCACTCTATCCCATATACAGTAACTATTACATGATATTGTCCCAGACATGGTAATTTCTTCCTTTGCTACTCAAGAAAAAGGGAGAAGCTGACGGCTTTGCTGATTTCCTGAAGAGGGGAGTTCCATATTATAGTAAATACTGACACTTGAGTGACTATTTGTGCATATGTCCAAAGAACGCCTGACACTTGTCAAGTGAAGGCAGCATTTACACCAGACAGCAGAAACATTTACTTAATGGATTAAGTAGAGATTCCAGTGGTTCTCGAGATTCAGAGCACAGCACAGACTGCATTAACAGCACCAGCGCTTCTAAGGAACTTCATAATATCAAGTTTTTGTTAATATCACAAAAAAAAGTTGAAAACAAATGAATTTACACCTTTTATTCCAGGACAAACTTTAGTATAAAAGATGAAGTGGTGAAAAAACAAAGATGAAGCCATCCTGAACCTGCCAAGCAAAGTGCATTACTTTATATGGCATGTTTAGCAATAAACTAGGATTGGTAGCATACCTCTAACTCACAAATACTTTTATTTGTGCTATGTTTCTCCTACTCTGAATTTTGCTGCCAGCTATAGTCCTATGCAGTTTTACCCTCTGCAGCTCAGATTTCTCCCTGCTCAGCAGATGAAGCTGCATTAGAAAGCCATTTCCTTTCATGCCAATACAATGCAGTAGCTGTAGGCAAATTAAAGTGTATTACTGTTCGACTCAGAGAAGACTAATCTTCATTGTTACATTAGCATTAAGTGTGTTACAAATCCATCTTGTAATAATGCCACAGAATTAGAGAGAAAGATTTAAAAGCCAGGGACTGGTACAGTATACACACTATCAGCACATGCCCTGTGTCCATGTGTCTGCTCTCACCCTCTGCACACACCCACAGGATGCGTAGCTGACCTGGCAATGAGTTATTGGAAAGAGTATTCATCATCTGTACTTTCCCCGGACTGGGAATGCTCACACTTCACAAGAGGATGCACCAGGACAAGGCAAGTGTTGGTAAATCTGACTAAGGTGTGAGCTGTTTTCTGAAAAAAGGCAGTGTCTTGCTCATTCAACCTAACACTGGTGGGAGGTACAGCAGGCAAAAGCTGGAAGGCAAGGGAGAGCTGCCCCTGTTCCTCAAGGTCTCCTTGTTGAACCCACAAGAATTGCTTTTAGTGATGTGATTTGGCTGCTGTTCTCCTTTGCTATCTTGTTTCTGCACATCCAGGTGAGAGCTGGCTCCATGTGGAGGCTAGTAAAGTGGGGGTGTGACTTGTAGTTTGTGATTTTTTCCCTGTTCAAAGAAACTGAAGTGAGTAGTAATAAGGAGGGTTAACCTGCAATGGCTGTTGTTGTTGTCTAAATTAAAACTATGCAGTTACAGACCACAGTGACTTCTTAAAGCTGGCAAAGGCAAGGATTTCTTCTGCTATATAACAGATAACCTTTAAAAATAATCAATCTCTGACTGGAGGTTAAAACAGATGTATAGGGAGCAGCAATGAATCTTGAAAATTTCCTGGAAGCCCAGCAGCCCTGGCTGCCAGTGCACAGCTCCCAGGACACATAGCAGCCCCAGCCTGGACGGGAGCTCAGCGCAGGCGTCTCAAGCCTCTCTCAATGAAAAGGTGCCTCCACATTTTGTGGGCACACTGAGAATGTCAAACAACAGCCTGAGGTGTTAAATCACTGCCACAGCCAACATATTCATTGTTCAACTGACTTATTAGTAATTTTATAATTTCAGTATAAAATTGCTACATCTACCCCCAAACAGGATCCCAGGACTACTCTGTGCCCAGAGCTCTTACTGTGCCAGTCATTTCTGAGGTGCAATCAGCAATTATCACCCCAGTGTCTCTTAGTTTGTGACATTACCAAACAAACACTGGAGATCTTGGGCAAACCACCTCTGGTGGCTGCCCACCCTTCTCTGACATCACCATCCTGCAGCTCCAGTACAAGCCAAACCACAGAGCCAGCCACTTTGATGCAAAAGACTTAAATTATGAATAATCTTGCTAGATGAGGAGTCCAGAGGAGGCCAAGAAGTTGATAAGAGGACTGGAGCACCTTCTTTACGAACACAGGCTGATGAAATTTGGGCTGTTCAGCCTGGAGAAGAGAGGTTGCATGGAGACCTCACAGCACCTTTCAGTATCTGAAGGAGGCCCACAGAGAATGGAAAGGGACTCTTCATTAGGAATTGTAGTGATAAGACAAGGAGTAATGGGTACAAATTGAAATACGGGAAATTTAGGTTGGATATTAGGAAAAACATTTTTACTGTGAGGGTGTTGAAATGCTGGCACATGTTGCCCAGGGAAGTTGTGGACGCCCTAACCCTGGCAGTGCTCAGACACACTGGATAAGGCCTTGAGCAACCCGGTCTAGTGGGAGGTGTCCCTGCCCATGGCAGAAGTAGTTTGGGACTAGGTGATCTTTGAGGTCTGTTCCAACCCCACAACATTCCATGGTGTTCCTGATGCTAAACATTTTGCAGGTTCAAGATCAACAGCACCAACAAACAGATGACAAAATAAAGGTTGCTGTTACCAACTCTAGCTCAGGGATTGCACATACTACAAATCCATGGAACCTGAAAAGCACAATACAGGTCCACCTGTGCACCTTCCTGGTTCTTCAAATCTCCTGGATCTGCTAGGGATCCCTAATGGTGACAAGGTGACGTGATCATAGATGGGTTTAGTCTCACCTGGTTATTTAATGTGTTCTTAAGTAAAGTACTTTTCAACCAGGTTGAGGGCCTCTGTAAGCTAAAGCTACTTTCTGTAAATTTTTTTTGTTTGTTTTAATAAAGAGCGGTTAAGAGAGTCTCCTTAGTATTTTGGCTAAGTTGTAAAGCTACTTCCAGGAGAGAAGAACATAGATACTTCAGTTATAAATTGTACTGATTTAGGATTCAGGTGGGAAACAAACATAACAGTTGATACTTGTTTCTTAGGGACTTCTGTGCCTCGGAGTGTGTTCATATTCACATGCACATTCAAGTCCCAGTTGTGAATCTTTGCAAACATCTGACTTGCTATTGAAAGTTTGGATTAAACTGAGGAAGCTATGCTCTCTTGCACCTCGAGAACACTCCAAGGTTCTGCTCAAACTAAAGGGAAAAAGAGTGCCTCTATTTGCCAGATAACCATCCATAAAAAGTAGTGACTTACCCATCTTTCCTACCCATCAGACAGTAAAAGCTGGATAAGTTGAGCTGACGTTCTTACTCAGATATATCCAAACACAGACTAGCTTGAAGTTTGTGATACTTTCTGTACAAGAATTCTACTTCTGCAAACTCAGTGCACACCAAGGCAAGGTGAGTCTATAAAACCTTTTCTGTAGGCCTCCAAACCAGTTACCATTTCAAAGCAGCTGGTACCTGGCCTGTTTTCATAAGAGAAAGGTGATGCAAAAGCATCGCACCAGGTGGACAAAATGTTTTACTGCAAAACTCAGAAGGGCCCGAATTCTCTGAAGCCAAACCTGTTTGTAGACACTCACTACAGGAGTGTCTCTGAATCCTGAGCATCAACAGGAAGGTGAGCAACTCCCTCAGCATAGCTTGGATAACCCCGAAAGGAGGGAACAGGATGAGAGAGCATGAGCAGCTCTTTTAGACAGTCTCTATTATGCTAAATTTTTCTTTTAATATTCTGAACAAGCAGTGAGACACACATTAGTCAATTCTCTAATCGCAGTTGCCCAGCAAATTACAGACTGTATCTGCTCCACATTCTTCAAGCACCAAGACTCTTGTTTATAACTGCGAACATCTTCTTGCCTTGCTGTACAAATAAATGCACTATTTCTAAGATATGCCCTTCTTCAAGCAGATCATTACCGATGTCTGACTTCTTGGGCTCTCTGATAAATTATCCTCTTCTTTCACCTTAAGCAGAAAATGCTCTTCCGCTGATAATCTATGACTGTCAGTCTTGATCACATGTAAACAATGGAGCTCTTTGAATATTTCTGCTTGTGAAAAGTGTTCATTTTCTCACTCATGTCTCCCAGTGTGAGATGCTGGCAGACCTGACAGCTGTGCTTTATGTTATTTTATTAAAGTTGCTAGTGCTGCAGAATGGTCTATGTTTTTATCACTGCAATTCTTAAGGGAAACACAATATTGTTTTATAGCACATTCACATTGGGGGACCTCTCCTTCATGCCCTTTGTGGAGGAGCCCAGAATTCTCAACACAGCAGACTATAGGGGACCTGGGTCTATGACTGGCTGTTCCTTGAAGTGATATGTATATTATGTTTTTTTCTACTTATGCCATAACACCATCAGAAAAGCAACCTGTGGAAATATACTGCACTAGCCAAAACTATTGGGAAAAAGCTTTTATGGTAGCTAGAACTATTCTCACTCCCCATGAATATTTATAGTTGATAGTTAAGAGTTTATAACCTCCAATGCATTTAACTAAAAGAAAAATTATAGTGATGGAGAGTAATTACACAAAACTGCAGCAACATAACAAAACTCAGCTGCTTCAGCAATTATAAAATATAGTATTATCAAAACCAGCAGCTAACAAAAAAAAAGAATGAATTTTTGCCAGTGGCTTGAATCAGAGATTAGGCATTACCCAGCTGCTGGTGTTCATTATTACCAATACACCTTGGGATACCCAGGCATCTTTTCTGTACTTAAATCCTACACTGTGGTGAAATATTCAGAGTGATATCTCAACATCAGATTAACACATGAACCATGAGGAGGCTGAAAATCTAATTTCTTCTCACCAGTAGCAACCCCTTTCCAGAGGCTGGAGACAAACTTGATCCCACGGCTGCTACACATTGCTTCCCCCAGCTCCCTTATAGCAGCAGAGTTGTGTGACCAACACACTCCGGAGCACACCCCTGCTCCTCTTCTTGCACTGCAGCTGTGGTGGAGCATCCCACCCCATGGGAGACAAACTCCAGGGCTGAGCTGGCTGTGGCTCCTCAGCCCTTTGGTGATATTAGAAGTCTCCTGGTCCTGGTGATGACTTCCAGCCATCTAAGCCTCCTCTGGTACTGCTTTTACAACGTAACTCCCAAATTGCTTTCTTTGCCCTGTTCCCCCTGGTCTTGACCTCCTCGCTCTTTTCCCCCAGTGCTTTCTTTCCTTTCACTTCGCTTTGTATTTCACTTATAACCTCCTAATAAGAATTCATTTCCACCCTACCCCACAATGTGCTTAAATGCAGCATTTACTGCTATTATCGGTACCTCCTGCTATGCTCCAGCCTTTCCTCACTCTCTGCTGTCTTGCTGAAAGGAGTGTGAGCTTTTTGGTAGGTGCCCTCCTCTGCCAGTCTGAGCCTCCTGCCTCCAGCCCATTTGCCTTCAATTGTGGCTCAAGTCTCGATTTGACTTGCAACGTAAAATGAAAGAATAATGGATGAAACAGTGGTTTCATGAAGAAGCTTCTCAGAGATGTTGGAATCACATGGCCTTACACATTCTGTTCTACCTACCTGGGGGAAATCATTGCAGCAGCTCCCAGCCCTGGGCTTGTCTCCCAGCTGAGCATCGCCCCTGTTCTGCTCAGGGCCCAGGAAAAGCAAAAACAAGGCAGAGAACAAGCACAGCAGGCTCCCCCTTGACCACACAAGAGACCTACCAGACTTTGTGTTAATACAGCGCTGGAGGCCTCTCTGCCCCCATCAGCTGCTGTGGGATCAGGACTCCTTTGCAAGCCCCTTTTCCACTGCTCCCCCTCACAGCCTGAGCAGCTCAGACAGTACAGTGCTTCCTACATCTCTGGGCCCGTCTCCGTATTTAATTACAGCTACAAAAGTGCTGTAATTTAATTGCTCTAATTTACAGTGAACACTGCAGAAAAAACCCACATCCTATAATTTTCTCATCTGCTGACTTTGCTTATGATTCTATATCATACAGATATTTGCATTTGCATGAATCAGAAATCCCTGATTTTGGGGTGGGTTTTGCTTGCTGCATTAAATTTGAATTATTTAAGGAGATGGGAAAAAAGCCTAAATTATCTTCATTTTATATGAGACAATTTTTAAACTATCTACTGGAAAATCCTTCTCCAATTGTTTTACTGCTTCTGCATGAAATATGCTTCTACCTCACAGCTGCTTATATTGCTGTAAAGCATATATTCCATTGGAAACCTCAGTTTATCAAAGCTGTGTTTTAGAGAGTGGTGGTTCTTTCCCCTCCTGTTGACTCTTTGTCATAGTGACTGCAAATATTTCTTCACTTTTATTGTTGTGCTTTGGGGAAAGACTTGAACCTCACACTTCACATGGACATATGAATAACTGCACACTTTTTAGCAAAGCACTTAGATGAAGAGAATTTTGTGAAAACACATAAAGGTTAAGTAAAACCCTTAACCATATGTGTTTAAGTGCTTTGCTAAAATAAACTCTGCAAACCCCAGTTTCTAACAATTCTGATAAGAAAAGAGAATAAATATGAAAGGAATCTTAAGAAATTTGCTTTTGGAAATATAAAAGACAAGTAAGTCCACAAACAGAATGACAGTTGTATAGAAAACATGTTTGCCATTCAGTGAAATATGTAGATTGCACTCTGAAGAGATCAGATCTTGACAGACTTCCAGTTTGGCTCCAGCTGAGATAAAATTCTTGGAAAGTGAGTACATTATAAAGGAGATATTTGAAGGAATATCCACTGGAGTAAGAAGTCCTGCCAAAGACTTGGGGAACTTCTATTTACAACCTGATTTGAATCCAGGCAAGAATCTATAGAAATGTTTAGATACATTTTCACCATGCCCATTATCCTCCTAGTTAGCAGATAATGTTAGAAACACCTCTGTAGTCTTCCTCATCTGGGAAGAGAAGGTGGATTTTTGTGGAGAGCTTCCTAATGGCCTTGGCTACGGAGGGCTGTCTGCACAAGAGAAATGTGTCACACAGAGACTTGGTTAAGAAATGCCAATGTCATTAGTGTGATAATGTTGAAGGAAACCTCATCCTGCGTGCACAGCCTGCCATGCAACATTACTTATTTAGAAAAAGGCTATTTTTAATCAAGGAAAAGCACTTTAATCAAGGATAGAGTCAGTGATTCAAAAATTTCATGCAGGTGCATGTATTACTTGACGGAAAGCCTCTTCCCAAAAGGTCAGAGCTGCAGAGAGATATGCATGTCCCACTCCAAGAGCAGAGATAACCTCAAGGTGCCTGTATCAGGGTGATGTATTCTGGCTCCTGCTGCAGAGTTTCAAAGTCAGAACTTCCCTTAATAATCTTCTTAACTTTAGACAAATATTTGCCATACCCTGAGCACACTCAGTAAGATTCATGACATGCCAAGGAAAACACATGTGAGTTAAGGAGGCTGATTTGGTTTATTTGCTTTCTTTGTCTTTTTCTGACAGCACAAAGGATATCAGCTGCAGGTCCTATGGCATTGGCACAGAGCCACTATGCAGGGGAATGGGAGCACGCCCTCATCTCCAGGGGGGAAATCCACCTCTCTCATCACATCTCTCGGTTGTGCAGGAAGAGCCAACAGTGGTCAGAGTGTATTTCTTCTTCTCTGGGGAATTAGCTTCTTCATATTAAAAAAAAATCCTCAGCCTCAGCAACACTTGCTGAAATTAAGATGAAAACATTCCAGCAATGTGTTCTGGAGTAACTCATACTCTGAGTCACTCCCTCCACTGACTGTAGGAGGATTTCAAGAGGACTTCAGTGTCTGAAATGACACAAACTGCATATTTGAGGTGAACCACAAGGGCTTCAAAGCCTGCTTTTGCCTGTGTTTCTCAGGGGACCCCTCACCTGTCAACAGACCTTCCCAGGATGATCCTGTCTCCTTTCCTTATAGTGCTCAGGATCACAGAACTCCTGGATAAAGTTACATCCCCGGGACAGCCTTTTCCCCCAGGCATCTCTCAAATACTTCTTTAGCTTTCAGCCTTGCACATGCAAGGCTACTTCACCACCAAGACTGTCTCCTTGGGATTTCGGCAGCCAATACCCTCTAGTAAGTAGGTAGTAAAATAGGTTGAGGAATAAATTGCTCTCATTTAGCATTCACTCAAAAAAATATGGCTGCATGTATTATACAGCATATTGGTTTATACACTGTTTTGTTATAATAAGTCATGTTTAAAATGTCATGACACTTAACAGCAGTAAGAGGGAAATGCTGAAAAACCGCAAGATGATCAAAAAGAATCTGAAAAATCCTAGTGAGACATTAGACACTCTCATTACAGTAAAAATAGTCACAAAAGAGCTTAAAACTCACCCGTGAGAAACCCAGCATAGAGAAACCCTCCCTGCCCAGATCTCTGTGTCCCTGTGGTGTCCCCAGGTCTGTGACAGCTGGGTGGTGGCGGCTGGCTGTGGCCAAGGGACTCGGGCACCTGCTGCCAAGTCCTCCTGGTGCTCTGCATCCCCTTGCAGGTTCATCCTTTCTCTGTGCTGATCTTTGCCACCAAGCCACTGCGATGCTCTGGAAAGCTCTACTGCACACACACCCTTGGAACTTGTTAATGCCATTTGGCTCAGTGAGGAGCTGGGCTTCAATGTCTGTGCTGTCATATAAACGAACTTTACAAAAAATACAAAAGACTACTTTAAGGTGGCTTCATAGCTTTTGAGGAGACACAGAGCCTACCACATCTACTACTGATGAGCCACATGCATAATGGCAGATTTTCATCAGAAGGACTTTTAATGTTAAGAAAGAAAAGAGTTTGGATCAAAGGAGCTACTCTGCTCCTGCAGATTCACTGCTCTTCTTTTCCATCAGGTCTGGACCCATATGCCAGCATCCCTAGTGCTGCCTCCGTGCTCCCTCACCCCCCTCCAAGGCAAAAAACAACAACAACTGCAACAACAAAACAGATGGCAATGCAACGAAACATTAAACCTGAGCCCAATACCGGAGCTGTACCATGAATATTTCACTGAGGCATGGGGTAGAAAAGACAACAAAATGACCTTTTCTACCATCTTAAGGGATACTAACCTTGTAATTGCTATGGACACACTGAAGAAACATAAGAGAGAGACAAAGACTATTTAAAAGAAGTTGTGTATATTTTTAAAAACTACTATCTTAATGTTCCCATTACAACCTGCCAATATGAATGACATTTACTTTTGCTCTGAGAAATGAAAGAAACTCTAAAAGACAGACTGCATTAAGAATCTATTGATATTCCACTGACCTAGTGGGATAAGAACCAAACAAGTTTTGTCAAGGGCAAATGCCCCAGAGTCTGTAAATCCATCTCTTAAAGTAGTAGCAGTAAAAGGAAAGAAAATCTTCAATATCTAGAACAGTTTTTAAACCCAGTGGAGGCTCACAGGTCTCGATGATCCAGTAGCAGTGGATGGCATCAGACCCATATATGGGAGCAGAATTGGAGATTTCAGATGGTCAATTACCTCATCCAGTTTTTCCATTTTTCCCATTAATATTGCTGTAAAACTTATGCAGGAAGTTGTCTTATTAAGAGACATCACAGGAGGTTTTGCCCATGTAATTTCTTTCCCTATTGTACAAACTTCACAAAGATATATATACCCACAGCAAATATGGTCCTAGATTCTGTTTGGGATGGATGGATGGATGCATGAGGTGTAAGAGGGAAAGCAAGGAACAGCAAGGAACAGGCACTGTTCAAGCGGACTCCTTCACCCCTCAGGTGAACCTCTGAACTCATACATGAAACCAAATGATAAAAAAAAGTCAGAGATAAGGGTCTCAATCCAGAAACCCTTATTTACTCAGGATAACAGTGGCTTTTCAGGAGGTGGAGGGGCACAGGCTGCCTTCACCTTGAGGAGGAGGAATCTTTTTGTTCCTTTTCCAAGCTGCAGTGTTGGCCTTCTGCTGAAAACCTTTTTCTGGGGATTAAGACCACAGTTGTACCCACATAATGCCCATGCAGAAAAATAAGGATGGCGTAATAGCCATGGAATAGAATATTCTGAAATTAATTTAAGTGAAGGGACTGTGAATTTGGGGAGAATTAATTTTAGCTGGATAGACATGGCAGTTAATTAAGGCTGATAGCTTCTACTAGTAGAAAGGTGTTTTTGATGAAAATATATGGAAAATATTATTAAACTGCGTAGGAGAAAACAGTTGCTATTGCCCATGCTAAAACCTCCCAGACATCCCATGTTTCTATACAGAAATCGTAAACTGATAGCATTTGCATAACAATTATTATTTAATATGTAATCTTCAGTATCATTGCTTTTGGACAGAATTAATATTAAAACCTTTGAGCACAGATATTTTAGAAATACTCATCTGAAAAGTCACAGGAACTTTTTTAGTTTGCAATATTTTTGCAAGTTCTGTTCTGGTGATGATACCCTGGCAGAAGATCACCACCTTCTCTTTGCATAATCCAGAGGACACACTCCAGAGCTATGGAAAATCCCACACTGCTTGGAGGGGGAGAGCACATGACCATGCAGGATGGAGGGTAGGAAAGGTACAAAGACAACCTAAAGCAACCCAAACACTCCCAATTTTCAGAGACAAAAAGTAATTTTGTATGCTTTCAGTTCAATCAGTTTGTTCATGCCTTAGGAAACAATGAGATCAGTGGAAATGAAAGCAATTTCCAGCAGACAGGAATAAAACACGTGGCTCTGCTGAGAAGAACTTGTACATTATTCCAGAAGTGCAGTCAAACACTTGCGGATTAAATGCTGTGAGAACGGATCATGCATGGACTTGCTTCATCTGAATTTACCAGACTAGGAATTTGCAGGTTTCTCATTCCTCCTTCAGGCGGGGGTTGATTGGGGAATCAGTTGTACAGTCACACACTTTGTGGAGAACTTGCAAAATAATTTTATTTATTTAGACACATTTTGAAGTTGCAAGCAGAACTTCTTTCACAGGTCTGTTGCTACATTTCTCTCCTTTCTTTAGGTCTTTTTTCTTTAAACTGTTCTTCAAGAAAAAGTTGAAAAAAAAAAAAAATAATGTTCTCAGGGTGTTTCAGGGTTTTCCTGTGCACATACTGCGTGGTACAAAGGCACACTAGCTCTCCCCATTCATCCTGACCCATAATCATTATTAAACTTAATTGCAGAAGACACTCTCTTCACAGCTTTATTTCTCATATGACATCTTGTGAATTGCTTTTAAGAAAAGCCATTTACACAACTTCTATATATATGTAAACTAGTACTCTAATGTCACATTCTTGTTTGCACATACCCTTGTATTCATGTCAGCTAGTCCTAATGCAAAAGCAAGTGGCCCTTCATGTATTTCAGTTAGGAAACAGTAGCATGGATTTTCATAAAACAAAAGTTTGACTGATACTATGCAAAATCTGTTCCACTGAAAAATTGGCATCTCGCCCATCATCTTCCACAAAGTTCAGTATCTTTGTCAGTGCACATCTACTTGACTTCTTAATTGTCTGTGTTCACTGGCTGTATCAAATGGAGCTTTCTTTTTGCTTTTGCTCACTGCATATTACATCTTTTAATCGGTATATATAATTACTTACCACAATCTGCCATGCCAGATTTTCTAAGCATTAGTCTAATTAACTTAAGTTTGATAATTATGTTTCAGATAGCATAACAGTATGCACAGAACTTGCAGATTATGCTGCTGGTTTAGCTGTTTCTGATAACACTTTTCTCCTATTCTTACTTTTTCCTTCTGCTTTTTCTCTTTCTGTACAGGGTGGGAGCACAAGCAGAAAGAGGGACTGTTTTTCTCTTTAAATGACTCCAACGTTCTCCACAAGCAAAAGCTGGCTGTTTTAAATAAGAAGCCATCAAAAGTAAGTCAACACAAATGAGAATAGATCCATAACGCAAGGATTTCCTCTTTTTGTAAGAATAAAAGATAAATATGTCACTGAAGAAAGAAACTTGAGCTTCTGATAGCGGAAATTTGTAGAGGATTCTAGCACAGACGTACAGCATTTATGGGACAATTATGGAAGTACTCAGACCTTCCACAGGTCTCCAGCCTGAGCCATTCTAATTATCCACCTGTTGGCTACACCCTGTCGCCAGGGAGGCAATAAATAAGAGATAACATGCACAGGACCTGGCACACGCACCTCTCCAGCACAGAGAGATCATCCTTCACAGAGTGATGCAGCCCATCTGGGCAAATGAAATATGCAAGTCTGAGACCCCAGGTAAGAGTAAATAGATGCAGAGGACACTTATGCCACAGTCATAAATAAAGGACAGAAAAAAGAAAATCTGTGAAAATCTGTGACAGGCTATGGGTTTGTATTCGGCCTTCTGGTGTAAATCAGCATTTCTCTTCATTCCTGACAACTCACTTGCTATTCTGCTTTTACTTGGAGAATATATCCTGCAGTATTTGATTTGTCTTACTCCTGGATGAGGGCATGGACACTGTGTCCCACTACACTGAATGGCCTCTGCCCAATGGGACAGAACCAGAAAGACCAGACCTCCTCTCCCTGCTTCCAGAGACCATGGATCTGTCCTGTTGACTGGAGTGCATCAAGTCCTGTTAGGTTCCAAAGGCATCCAGACCACAGTTTGGGTACTTAGGCTTCAAATCCACTCATGTCTATGCCAAGAGACTATTTGTTGGAATTTTGGGGGCAGCGGTGCCTAAGTGCTGTCAAGCCCACACAAAGAACCACACCAAAGGCATTGCATTTACTCTGGAGTCATTGGTGAGGATTCAATCAGCTATGAAACACTGAAAGACTGCTCAGCTGCTCCTATATTTTAATAGACTTCAAAGATAGAGACAGGGACAGGCAGCTCTTGCTGAAGTTCCCCTCATTCAAGCCCTTATTTTCAGATGATTGAAGGGCTGTCACCCTTGACAGAAAATATTATCAGCAGTCAAGGAAGTAATCAGGGTGGCAAGTACATAAACAAGCATAGTATAAATCTGAATATTGGTAATTAGCATTTGATTCAATCAGATTAAAAATGTTAGATCACTGTAGCAGCAATTCCTTATAGAAAACTATTTAACATACCAATTATCTTTAATGAATTAACCTCAAAGTATGGCTGAGGTGCAACACCCTAAGAATCCCTTTGCTCATCTACAGTCCACTTGCAACTAATTTCACTTCACAAGCCTACCTCAATTAACATTTTTTCTGTATTTCACACGTCAGTAACTGCAGTACTGAAATATGCACTCCTCTCCCAAATTTAATGTCTGAGATACTTTCACTTTTTTAAATTCTACAAATGAAGGAAAATAATTTCCTGCTACTATCTCAAACCAATTAAAATTCTTTTAATATTGGCTTTACATCTCTTTGATACATATATGAACCAAAAAGTCCTACATTTTTCACACAATAATTACTTGGAATTGATCTGCTATGCAGCACTCCAAAGACAAAGGGATTTACAATTAGCAAATTTTAAAGTTTAGTTTACATTTTTCATCTCTAATGTTTTAAAAGAATGCTTTTTGGTTGGAGGTTTTATATTAGGAAAGAAAACTCAATCAGTAAAACTGAATTATTTTAATTTAAAAAGAAAAAAAATTGGAAAATGGACAGATTAATCTATAGGCCTGGAAGAACACACTGCCTTTCAGGCCACTGTGGAACTACAATTACACAAAAAACTATTGTAAAATAAAGAAAACTTTTGTATAGTACACCCTGTTCAGTGTGTGGCACTGGTAGAAGAACAGATCTCTAACTGAGATCTCACAGAGTTATCAAATGCCTCTGAGACAGGGAAGCCACTGACCAGTCTCAATATCAGGGCAACTGCTGAGCCTCATGGCTCTTTCCTTCTACTTTCCTTGTTTTTCCTGGTGAATTTTATAAAAAGACAGTGTCATTTAATATCATTCCCACTTTAATGGGGTAATATGGCGAGAAAGCTCTTGCTCTGCAGCACGGCTGTGATAAAAGGAGCAGCATTTGTGAACAGATTATAAATCTGATGTTATTTTCCTTTTCACTCCATGTTTGCAGCATTATTTTAGAATTAAGAAAAATGAACACACATGTAAGATAACAGCATCCATGCAGCAATATGGCATAGCTGTTATTCCTCTTACAGGCGTCTAATTTAATTTTATAATTAAATAACACACAGCACCAATTCCTATGTTCTATTCCGTACTGCTTTTAACCTCAGTGTAGAGCTAAGCATTTTGTGCTATGCATATCATCTAGAGCTCACTGTGAAGAAGAGCACTGCCAGCAGAGAGACATGTGAAGATACAGTACATGGGTCCTTCTCATATCAGGACTGCTGGATTTTCCTTCTCCAGCTGAAGCACCCACATGATGCCACAGAGCTTCACTGCCATTCCTTCTCTGAGCTGCTGAGCCCTGCTATAATTAAGTTATGCAGCTAGGACACAGGCATAATATAGCTTGCCCAAATAGATACATAAAATTTGTTTTGTGTATTAATTTTTATAATAAATAGGGGCATGCATGGCCTATTTGGTTACATGAACAAATCCGTGCCCTGAAAGATGATGTTCTCGTTAAGAGTAGCTGCAAGCTCAAGTCTTATCTAAAGTGCTGTTTACTTTGCTGGCCGAACAGTCAGCATGCTGCAGAGCCTATATCTTTCACTATGCCACTCAAAATGAGAGCATCCCATAATAAATCTTGAAAGCTAAAAAAAAATTAAATAAGCCAGTAAGAGGAGAACATATATTAAAAATCAATAAATGCTTAATTTAGCTAAAATTATAAACTAACATTTTAGATGGAGTAAGTTTTTTTTATCACACCATTTGTCTGTGATATTTTATCTACTCTCAGAGAATACTGAATATTGTAACATTTTGCCCTTACCTGAATTTTAACCAGCCTTTGGTTTTTATCGCATACAACACTTTGGAAAGTCTACATAGTAGTTAAAAATAAACTCTTTGCTAACATTCTATTTCCACTACTTCCATTTATAACCACCACCACACTGCATTTATGCATGAATCTGTTCTTATGTCAAAACGTGCTTCAAGCCTGATTTTACTCATACTCTTTGTCAAGTGTCTCTGGGCTCCTGCAGTGGCTCTGATTCCCTCAGCCAAAGGGGATCCTTCTCCCTGGGGAGAAATTCTTTACATGAAGTGGGCACTTTTATCCCTGAGCAAGTGTCCGGGACCAAACCTTTGTGTGGTGCTTCACCTGAGCAAATGCAGCCTCCATACCCCTTCCTACATTTTCTCATGGCTTTGGTGCCCAGCCAGGGCCATCCTGCTTCCAGGAAAGCACTGGGAGGAGTCTCAGCTGCCTTAGAGCCAGAGAGAGCCCAAAGGGTAGCAATCCACTCCCTCCTATCACAGCTTATTGGCACTATCTGAGCTGATAATTTCGTATTTATTTCCATAAACACTTGCTGCAGATGACAGTGCCCACAAACTGGAGACATTTCAGGAGACAGCCTTGAGAACATTAGGAAAGCTATAAATTCTCTGTTAGGGATTGTTTCAGTGGCACAGATCAAGTCAAGAGTTTTGATCCTTTCAACTCATCTCTGGGCTTTTGGAACATCTGTAAAAATTTGGAGAAAACTACTACTGAAAAAAAAAAAATCCCAGTTTACACTTAAAAAGCCTCCTGAAAATTAACATTGAGAAGTATCTCATGTTCATTCTTTAATAAAGGGAGTGGGAAAGGCTGACAATGAGCTAAAGGAAGCAAAATAGTGTGTGCCAATTTGCTGTTTACGATGTGAAGACAGATTTTGTGCTGATCCTGGCACCAGTAGGAAAAGGCTATTATCTCCAACTCATCTAATAAGATCCTAGGTAGGAAGGACACTCTCTCTAGACAAATTTGTCAGTAAATCTGATTCTGACTCACATCTCCATTCAGCAGGGCATTTAATTTCTCTTTCAATGCTTAAGAGCTGTTTGAACTCACTTAAGCTGATCACTTGCTTAAATGCTAAAATGGGATTGCAGTGAATACCAGGAGGCACATCTATAAAAAAAACACCCTTCTGAGCCTAACAAGCATAGCTGGCTGTGTTACTCATTGTCCACATCTGAGGGTAAGGACTCCTGCTTTAATTAAAAGTGATCGACTGAAGACATCTGAATGCTCACAGAGCATTAAAATTAAATTAAGTCATCATTTGAGTCAGAAAATTGCATATAGAGCTGGATTAACACTAGTGAAAAAAAATGAGACATTAGATGAAATTCTTCATGAAAATGTAATTTGCTAGTTCAAACCCAAACATTCTGACAAATTTTAGGAAAACAACATTTCCTTCATTCTTAATGTCTCTTCTCTTGCATCTTCAGAAACCTCTCTCATTATAACACTTCACTGCTGTCATGTTTCAGTTGTTTCTAATGAACATTTGGTCTTTATAATAAAAAATACAGGAAATATGCATGGTGCTTAAGGTGTAAAAAGAGCCCCAGCAAGAAATGACCACATCCTGCAGTGTTTACTCATAAGCATTTCAATAGCATGCCCTTTGACCTGCAGTGATCATTGGGGTCTGCAGGTCTTCCATAATAGTTTCCTTCAGCACAGGGAAATGCGAGGTTTAACACAACAATCTGGAAAACTGTAACAGTCAATGCTAATAAAAACAGCACAGGAAGGGAGGAGCCTGCATTCATCCAAACAAGACAGCTTTTTATATAAACTCAGTATTGTCATTAACACAGGATAAATTAGTGGATCATAATTGGCCCTTCCACAATTACATTAATTTTCTGAAAATTAAGGTGAATTATACTGACTCTAGTATTTCCATCTCACTTTGAAGCTTCAAAGAGGCAGTGTGAGAACAAAAGGGGTGAAGCAGGTTCCAGAGGAAGTGAGGAGAGTGCTCTTTTCTCCTCCAAATATTCAGTGTCAGTCACAACTTTACTGAGACCAGCATACTAGTCAGGACTGCTGCTCTTGAAGGAGTTCCACCACCATCCTGGCCATCCTTCCCTTCCTTTGTCTATTTTTCCATCCTCCATTATGGTTTTCTTTTTCTCTCACTTTCAGTTTCATCTGATGCCCAAGCAGATGCTGTGCAGCACCCAGCACAAGGTACCTAATCCAGCAATGATGAGAGGACAATGAGGGCATCTGGGATTTCCAATGCAGGAAGCAAGAACTGAGAACCATCAATTCCCAATCAAGTTATGGTGTCCATAGCACTGTTTCTTCTCAGAGACTATTTCAAAAAGCATGTTCAAGTTAAACTCCATGCTCTGTTTAACACTGATGTCAGAATGACATGTGGACCTAATTCGATGCATCTGTCTGGGAGAAGAGGTGTGGATCATAATTGGCCCTTCCACAATTACATTAATTTTGTGAAAATTAAGAAGATAGAAATAAAGAAATTCCATTTCTATCTGCCACTGTAAAGCTGCCCTGCAAACTGAGATGAAAAATTCCTGCTGTTTCTGCATGCCTACAAAGTGCCCAATATCCATGAGTCTTTTCTCTAAGGACACCTTTCTAGCATGGATTGAATGAAAGAAATTACATATTTGCGTATTTCCCCCAGCAAGCATTAGATCAGCCCTTGGCTGCCTTGGCAAGGACTGAAATCGTAACAGGGCTGAGAGAAAGCAAACAGAGCTCATCCTGCCAGGCAGCTGCCACTGCTCACGTCGGAGCTGCTGCAACTGGGAGACGGGGGCAGGTCTTGCTGTTGGTTATTCTGCATTATCCAGGATAAGCCCTGGAGCCAGCATGGTGACTCTGGATCTGCAGAGCTGTAATGGGGCTCTGACCTAATGTCACAACAGGAGAGCCAGGCCCCATCGGCAGCAGAATTTGACTCAACCAGGGTCTGCTGCATTCAATGGAAAAACATCCATTGGCTTCACTGGAAGCTCGTTCAGTGTTTCGGCGCCAGCAGGGAAACAAAGCTCAAAAGGTCATGCAGAGAAAACATAAAGAGGAAATTGTTTCAAGGCACAAGGAGCTGCTTCAGGTTTTTTTTGTTCAAGCTGGTGTATCAGCTTGATTTTCAGCAGAGCACTGTGCCTTACCACACAGTTAGCTCCCCTAACTAACTAGGCAGGAGCATGATCGGCTTTAAAGAAAATTATGGGTTTGTCTGCAGACAACTCAATATTTCTTTGCATCACGCCCTGTTCTCATACTATTTTTTATTGATCAGAATACCTCAGGCTATTAAGTTTATTAATTAAATGATAATTTTTTTTTCCTGGTGAGTATACAAGGAGATAAATGTCTTACAAATAAACTCAGAGCTTGCAGGCTGAGTCATGTGGTGATTTAGAAGTAATTTATCTTTTTCTCTCCCCCTCAGCAAAAAGTAATCATTGTCACAATACTCTGCAAGTCCAATGTAGCTGTGAAATGTGCAACATAAAGAGATATTTTTCATTTCCAGCACAATTATACCAAGCTTTTATGCTATAATAATTTGTAATTGCTATGCTAACAAGAGGATATGGATAACTGCTAATCCATTTAAGCACAAACTACCACCCTTTGAAGTAGGTTGTAGGGAGTGAAGTAGGGTGAAGGAGGGAGGGAACTGACCCCATTGGCTGAACCCAACCTCTGTAGAGGGTGAATTTAGATTCAAACATCTCTGTTCTTCAACAAACCCCCTGCTTTTATATGCCTGAATTTTCATTGCTATTTTGAGCCAGGCCTGAGGTTGTCAGGTGATGCTCTAAAGCTGAGAAACAGTAGCTCCCTGAAGAACTTTCCCCCAGTGCTGTTTTTCCCTGGCTGAATCAGACTGCAGAGCAGTTTGATGGGAAACAAGTGCGTTTTACCCCACCACCTGCCCCATAGCAAGCGGAGAAGTTGATCAGGTGCCTGCTAAGCATGAAAATATCACATTTCTTGGATCAAAGCCCTAAGCAAACTGTGGCTGCCCATTGACACCAAATACAAGGGTCAAGTAAGAGCAGAAACTCAGAGAGCGATTAAAATTAATGATTTTTGCACTTTTTGTTCTAAAAATTGAAGCTTTCTGTCTATTCCAGAATAGGTTAGGATATTCTTAGAAAGTGAGATATATTGTACAACACAGAAAGGGACACAGCAGAACCAAAGAAATGGGAAATAAATGGTAAACTCTTGAGTAAAAGTCAGACTCCAGACTGGATCTTTTTTCCCAGGCCTTTTTTCTCTGATATGGTTTTGCCCAAGTAAAGACAGACTAAAATGTCTCATGATTTAGCCCATACATTTGAATACAAAATACTAAATATTAGTTTCTTTTCTTTAAGATTTACTAATCTCTTAAAAATCACGGCATTACTTCCCGTTGATGGTACCAATGGTTTTGGGCAGGCTGAACTAGTTTGGTCTAAGTTTTGAATGAGATATTGCAAATCAGCCAAACACAAGAAGAGCCACATTCTCCTATGTTTGCAAAGTTGCTCTACCAGTTTGAAAGGGTGCTTAGCAGAAAGAGTCAAAGGCAGAAAAGGCAATGTTCACAGAAACATACTTTAAAATAAATGGCACATCAATACAGGGAAAGCCTCTGACTTTTCATCCTTCCTTCTGCAAGCAAGCAAGCAAGCAGCTGCCAGAGTACCAGCCCACAGGCAGTTAAGGTACATCTGCAATTCCTTGGGGAGGAAAGTGGCTGTTGTTCCAATAACAGCAAGCTCCAGAGACCTTACTGACATTTTCCAGCTGGAAAGTAGGGCATGGTGTTAGCAGCATGCACATGTATACCACATACAAGTCCTTTGGCCTGAAGCACAGAGACCACACTCTCCACAAATCCACAGCCATCACACAGGTCAGGCTGCTCCATGCACTCTAACCCAGGCTGCCTCCATCAAAACACCTCAGGGGAATTCCTGCAACATCCCATCCTGCTCTCCAGAGCTGTTTACTTACTGTTCCAGGTCAACATCTGATACAGATTAAAAGAACCATAAAGTGTTTAGAGAAATCAAGATCGTGCCTGTCCTGTGACAGCTTCACTGAGAAGCAGTGATGCTGCACTAAGTGCTAGTTTGTCAACCTTTGCTACTTACACAATTCACAGCCAATTTAATTAAAAATGTAACAGATCTGAAAGCTGCTAAAATGCTTGCAATGAATATCAGTCATTTGATAATAGTATGAAAGAGCCATTAGAAGTGAACTGTAAGCAAACTTTTTCAAGATTGAATAACAAGGGCATTACAGTTCCAGCCATTAATGTCATGATTTAAAAAAATTAGCTGTCCATCTTGCCTTAAAAAACTAAGCATTTTTATCTCCCACACATTTACAATCAAAATATGCTTATAAAAGGAACAGCAAATTTCATGGTTATGAGCTGCACATTTTGCATTCTGAACACCAAAACAGCCTCTACTGACTCACTTCATCGTTCTGTTGATTTAATACAAAAGCTTTTTCTCCCCTTTTCTGCTTGTTGCTAAGATGAATACTCTGTATTCTTTAGTAATCAAATACAATGGCAAATGTAATACTGTTGCACAGATGAACTCTTTTTATTACCAACACTCTCATGTTTAAATTGTTTTCTTTAAATAGTTGTCTCTTGTTATTCTAGTTCAGCTTATGAAGTTCTGACAAACAACAGCTTGGAAAAGGATGCAAAATCAAGTAAGTGAAGAAAAAAACCAGAATCAACACATATTGGTTACATCATTAATATAGTAATGTTTAGCCATACCCACAAGTCTTCAGGATTGCCATTCTGGGACAGTCCTGGGAGGACTACGAGTAGGATTCTCCGAAACAAAACATGCACAAACCATGCTCAACTGCTTTTGTCTCTAGAACACTTGAATTCTGATTCCCTTTACTTTGGGGCATAGATTGGTCCCAGCAATCCTGCTCAGCCCTAAAGGGCCCCCTGCCAGCAGAAGGTACTCTCTCGATCAAAGTCAAGCATCTACAAGTTGTGCAATCCTGAGGGTGTTGGAAAACCTTCTCAGATCTTTCAGAGGTTTGAAGAGCTGGAGACTTTCAGCCCCAGGAATGCACAACTGGGAGGTCAGAACAGCTTTAGTGCTGTTATTTAACTGACGAGATTTCTGAGAATCAAATTTTGAATTTAATTCTCACTTGGACAAACAAAGCCACAAATACTTGTTTTATGAGTTACATTTCTCAAATCTGTCTTCTAACTTGCGGAATTCAGATTACCTGCAAAGAGAGGCAAGCAGGTTCAGAGTAGCTCAGGTGATGTGCCCACAGCAAACTCCGGCACAGAAGTGCAGATATAAAAGGTAGTCTGTGCTCCTGGGAGCCAAGACCGTCAGATGCAGAGCTTCCCTGGTGAAAGCTTCAATTTTCAAAATTGTCAAAAAAATGAACCAAAGGAAAAAAGAAGAAAGCAGTGCCTTCCTTTGATCCCAGAGCTCGAAGAACAGAGATTTTTAACAATACTGCATTATATATAAAATATGTATGTACACACAAACATATGTACAAATATACATTTAAATATGTTATATATAAATACATATTAGTACATATTACACATATGAAAAACAAAAGTTAACAAACCTTGTGCTTGACCCCTATTCTTAAAGGTCTCAAGTTCTGTTTTGAAATTCATTTTATACATCTTATCACTTAATAATTTTTCTGTTTAGAACTAGCCCAAATTATTTGCTTTCTTGAAGTATTGCAAAGTTAGAGTATTTATATGTATAGCAGCAGATGTGGCTGTCTCTCTCACAATATAATACAACTTTATAACTTATACTACCTTTCATACCAACTGCATTTCCAGATGGACAGCATTAAATACAAGGAAGAAGTGAATTCAGGCAATACACAGTAGATGTGTGTATTGCGATATAGTGATATAAAGTGTTGTTAAGACACTGTTTGATGAATAAATTAAGGCATTGAGCAACAAGGCCAATAAAAGAGTGAGAAAAAAAATGAAAACAGAGGCATACGCAGATGAGAAAACCTACTTGAGAAAAAAAGACAAAAGTTGAAAAGATGGAGAGTTGATGAGGCAGAAAGATACACAGAGGCTGCTCCAGATGGCAGAAACAACAGCAAAGGTTCTTAAGCTAGTGTGGCAAGACAGTGCACAAAGGAGCATGTTGTGGTTGCAGAATCTGCAAAAAGACAAGCAAAGGCTGCATGCATTGCTGAGATGAATCACTGCTTTTGAAAATAAGGGGGGACTCTGAAAACTCTGCAGATTTTGGTCTCAGCATGGTCAGCTTGCTTAAAGGCACCTGGTACTATGGCTGTGAGAGGGTCCTTTAGCTCTGGGGCTTGAGGAGCCTCTATTGCCCCATCAGGAAAGGGAACACGTTATTACACAGTCTGACAACCACTGATTAACAACTGGGACACACAGACATCTCCATGAACCACACAAGGAGTACACATGCACACAAGGAATCACTTATCTACCACAGAAACACTGTACCAAAAGTTTGCCCAAATGTAGAGCTGACCTGACCTCTCCACAGTACACACTATATACATATGTTAGATTTGCCTTATGGGCTCCCTGTATTTCACATACAGCGTAGAGAAGTCAATCTCTAAAAATACCCTGCCACCTGAGGAGTTTTTAGCACAGATTGAAATGATGCAGAGTATTACCATATTGTTTTATATATTGAGAAGTCAAACATAACTGCACTATGCTACACTGTTTTAAAAATATTAATAAACAAACACTAAACAATCTCAAATTTAGCTCTTAGGCCTGAAGCTATGATACATGAGTGGCAAAGTGGCATAGATGTGTTGGCCAGAAATTACTCAGTTCTAACTAAGTGGCAAGAGTGCTACTTGAAATCACCAAGCATACGCATCCATGGATGCCTTTCACTCCCAAGTTGTTAGTGTGAGAACAGTGCTGAAAATAAACATCCCTCCCTTGACCTCCGCTAACAAGGCTCCACAACCTTTAGGCTTTCAGACTAGCAAGGTCTAGTGCTCACACATAGCTTCCACAGTGGCTTTTTCAAGCAGAGAACGACAGCAGTGACACATTTAAACCTTGTTCTTTTCCATATCCAGCTTTGTTTCCTTGCTCATCATCTGTAGTCTCTGCCAGCCCACTCCAAAGAAGATCCTAGTATATCAAAACAGGATTTAGCTACAGTGCTTGTACATGTAGTCTTGCTTACCTCAGAACACCCAAATGTATAAATGCTGTGCTTAACATTCATCAGACAGATCCAATAAAGCTGTAAATGAAAAGAAATTGAAGCAACTTTGTGCCCAGGAATAAAGCTAAATTAAGTAGCAAGTGTTTAAGGGATCAAGATCTAAACCACTAGTTCCTACAACATGGAATCAGTCACTCTGGCACATCTGGGTATTCAGTGGCCAGAAATGAGCTTGACTCTTATGCAGAAACCCAGTAAGTAACCTACAGGTAATTTAAAAGCCCTCAAGAGGGCACTCAGAAAAAGCCCAAGTCACGTAGTGAATTACTGGTGGGACTCTGTACGGTGGCTAAACATCCATCTCTCTGGTGTCAGCTGTGGAAGGCAGTAAATGTAATCTATCCAGTGTACCCTAACAAAACAGCATGCAAAGAATTGGTAGCAATTCACTCTTCTGGCTACCTCTTCTTTTATGCTCAGATTCGAGGATGATGGGTCATTACAAAGGATTTGCATTACACAAATAATCTGCGATGTGCTACTGGCTCATACTCATATGAGCATGATGATCCAGAATATGAAATGCAATGTGGATGGATTCACTGAAAAACAACAAATCAAACCTAAATCATCAGTCTTCATGTCGAAGACAAGACAGTGCTGTTTTATAGGAAATAGCCCTTGGAAAAAAGTTACATTGTTCATATATAACCTACCTAACACAGCATTTAAATAAGCTCCAGTTCACTATTAACACTCACACATCATTAATCTGTTCTGCTTTCAGTTTTCAAGTAAAATTCTCATTAGTGGACTACTGGATTGACTAATTAATGGCACCCTCCTTTAAGGAGGATGTAAATGTCATGTGGGTCCAATGCCTGTGCAATACAAATACAGAACATCCCCAGGACCAGAAGAATTGCATGTTTTCATAACAAATTTAGGATACTGTCAGTCACGATCCTTTGCTGGGAACACCATGCTGAGATGCCAGCTGAGATCCCCAGACTGAGCAGGGGCTTGGGCTGTCAGAGCAGACCAGATCTGAACTCTTTGAAAAGGATTAGGTCTTCCTCGGAGTCATGGGCAGGAACTCAGCACAATCCCTTAGGAAATCAGAGCAACCTCTGTCCAAGACTACAGAAAAAACAATGTCTGCCAAAAATAGAAACAAGATGCAAACAACCATGGCTAAGTGCATGCACAATTTGGTAAAAACAAATCAACCACCACTGTAGGTAACCTAGCTGCATTTATTCTATCTGATTGAGCAGAAAGAGCATTATTAAAAGAATTAACACATCCCATCCTGAGATTTATTTGTATGGAACCAACTTGTGGGTGAGATCATGTAAGAATTGATTTTTCTGCCTGACTTTAAAAATAAGGTTATGGAGAGACGAAAAATCGTTATCTGAGGCATCTAGAAAGTCTTAAGCAAAACTAAATCATACCTAAAATTCACTCGGTGCATGTATATGTGTTACCAAGGGGTGGTAAAAGTTGTTGTAATGGATAAATTATTAAATACTTTTTTTGAACTTTATTTTTTAAAGTACATCACATATTTTGAAGACACTGGGACTAACATTAATTCATTTACTAACTAGGTCAATAAAAATTGCTGTAGCCAAGAGCTCTATTAAAAGTCCATAATGTTATCTTAATGGAGGAAAACTAATAGAGTTCTTTTGGAAGTTTTCCATGAAATTAATATTGTAGAATTTCACTGGATGTCTTAAGTAGTTTAAATAGGCATTTTTATGAACAGACTTAACAATAGAATTAAAACAAATTAAAATCATTACTTTCTCTAAGAGGAAGTATTTACATTCCAAGCGTCTTAATGGAATTTATTCTTGAAAGAATTTAGAAACAGTGCTCATTATTCAACATTGTGAAGTGGGAATTGGCTAGCTGGCATCCACACATAGAAGATCAGCCAATTTGCAACTACTGCAGCACTTACTCGGAGCCTCTCTGCCTAAACCACTTTGCATGGCAGCCGTCCAGAACCTTGACCTGCAATACAATCCACCTCCTTGTCAAGAGCCTTTCTTATTGGAAAGCATTAAACTCACCCAGCAAGCAAGCAACAAAAAAATAGCAATTAAAAAAATAATAGAAACCTGGGTAATATACAAGGCAAATAACTGAGAAAGTTATTGTATCAATTACCTGCTCATACCCCATTTCTCTGGGCTTTCACCACTTACAATTATCCCTTTGGTTTATCTCAGGTTATCCCGTGTTCCTTATTTCTGTGGCTACCTGCTTAATGAAGGTCTGTGTACATTTTCAGCTGAGTGAAATCTTCCTATTTCTGTTGCACTTACTACCTGCTAATAGGGTTAAAACACCCACCAGGCAATGCAGATGAGCTGTGTGAGCCTCAGAGGGTTGTTGAGGCTTAAGGGCAGCATTTACAGTGCTGGAAATGACACATCCCACAAAACCAAGCACAGCACTGGAGGCAAGTTTTTGGCAAAGGGAGGGAGCAGGAAGTGCTGTGCGTCTTGTACAGCTGGAGGAAACCCAGGCTCAGGGGCAAAGCTGTTCTGGTCACCATCCTTAACTTACGGTGGTGAACAGAAAGCATTAATTATGATATAGCTACTGTGGCCAAAAGCAGCCATGCAGCCTATGCCTGGAACTAAAACCCACAGAATCACAGAAAAATTTTGCTTTGAACTCATGCAGGTATTTCTCAGGGAGTTCATGGAGAAAAGGGAAGCCTTGACCTGACAGGAGGGTACTGAAACAAGTTTACCTTCCTAGTGAACTCAGCAGATTTCCTATTCTATTCCTAAATGAACAAACTCCTGAATTTCTGATGAAATCACTATATTTAATATCCAAGTACTGTACACAGGCAATTGAAACTAATGCTTTTGGAATGGAAACTAATGCTTATCACTGGTGTTGGGTTAGAAGAGTCCATTTTCCTGACATGACAGATGTGATTATAAAAGGCATCACCGGCACCAGTTTTGGACACCAGGGTAACACATCCACACGCCTTCCAAAGCGATCAAAAATTCATGTCCCACCCACACCTTCCTCATCTTCCCATCAGTCAGGGGCGAGGGGGAGGTCACCATTGCAAACACAGCCTGCATGAGAGCCAGCAACAGCTCCCAGGCTGGGCACCTTCATTGGAAATTTTTAACAAGAGCACGTCTCCTTTGTGCAAGTTGTGTCATCCGAACACTGACTTACTGCCATGAAAACACTGGATTGTATAGAAGTTATTTGTCATTGTGTAATCAGTAGAGATAACCAGGCTTTGCTTCTTGTTATCGAGGTTAGGCTGGAATAGACATGGGTAGGAGGTGTAATATCACATTGCAATTGCCCCTAACACTGGAACATCTCCCCTGCCCCCTCCCCGAAATGACTTGCCAGAGACTTAAAGCCCTTTCACAGAAATTGGCAGCATTGTGACATTCAGAGAACAGGCCAGAACACTGAAGCTATTTCAACCATTACCTTACCAGACATGTTAAAGGACCAGATCCAAAGGCCATAAAAGTTCCAGGAAACTTTTTGTAGTCTATAATGAGGTTTGTATCAGGCTCCAGGTCCCAATCAGCCTTCCCTAGTTTTGGTATTCATGTTTGCTAAAATTACAAAATGTCCTTTCATTCCAGAGAATCTTATCAGAAAATTGATCTCTTTTTATATAAAGTCTTCAGCCAAGGTAAAGTCCTTTCAGGAGTTTTATGGTTTCCTCTCATTCTTTTCAAAACCCTCTGGAAACTAGAAAATATGCTGATACTGTTTCCATGTTAAAAAGAATGGTTAAATAAAATAGAAATATAGTTCTCAAGTGTTTGCTAATATCCAGCCTTTTATAATTTCTTTGGCAAAAATGGCAAAGGTTAACATCAAACAGGTAAAAACAGAATAATTCAGAATGACACAATCATTTACAGACGTATCTATCTGAACATTATCTCATTCTCTTATTTATAAAACCTACAACTGTGCTCTCTCTATGTATTTAAATTAAATTATCTAATTCAAATGTTTTATATGAACAGCTCAGCAAGACACTGTATTTTATCAATACACCTTATTCTATGTAAAAGCAGATTGCTAGTTCTGGGATTGTAAACATGTCGGGCAATAATTTTATTGCTTTGCAGGTAGCAGAACCCCCAATGTTCTTGTTCCCAAATGGTGATTGAGTGATAGCTTTTAATATTGTCTAATGATCACAAACATGTGGAGTCTTATGTTAACATCTGGTTTATGGGTAAAGTCGCACACAAAACTACTCACCAAACAAATAACCCCCTGCCCTCCGAAAGCTAGAATTAACAGAACAAGGACGTGTTCTTTTATTACTGAAGAAGAAGTAGCAGGGCATGCTGCAAACATTTATAGGTGTGGTTTATGTAGTGCAACTAACTGAACAAATCACTTTGTTAAAAAAATTCTTAGAAGTCACAAGCTCTAAGGAGGGGAAAGGAGTTTGTCAGGAACACTGGAGGAAGAAATAACCACAGAAACAAATCTCATAACTCTGAGCATGGCAAAGCTTTCACTGCAGACAAGGAGAGCTTTGCCTAAGGGCAGTCTTAGCCATTAACATGTGATGTCCAGGCAAGCTCAAGAACTTCTGAAGGTCAAAATAAAAACCCCGTGTCAGTTGTTCCATCCTTATAGCTCATCTTTTTATCATGAGCATCACATAACAAATAAAGCCTCAAGGACTTTGAGAAATCACCTTACTTGGTCACAGCTATTACAATTTTACTTACAGATCTTCTACAAAAGTGTGTTACACTGGCCCCACTGTGGACTTTCCAGTCTTTTCACATTTATTTCAATACCTCAGAAACTGCACTACCATACATTTTTCCCTTAAATGGTTTTACTTTGTTCTAGCCCAATTCTTTTGTCTGGCTGGACTTTTTCCTAGGTACCTTGATCTTTACAGATGTGAGTTCATAGCCCAGAGCCCCATCATGGTATGGCTTCCACAGAAGTCACTTTGCCTGCAAGGCCTTTACTCAGGGCTAGGAGTGCATGAGAACAAGCCCCTCACACCTCCTTTCACAAACCTTAGGCCAACTTGCACTACTTGCTGGGCTCTTCTGGAAGGGACAGGAAATATCTCAGCCCTGGGGGAGCAGAAACTGCTGCATTGCAGAGATGCAGAGGATGTAGAATAATTTGTTGTGATTGTTTAAGGACATTGTAGTCATTTTGCAGGCATTTACAGGGAACAATCTTGTGTTCAGAAGGCTTGGGAAATCCAGCCTGCAAATCTACTGCTCTTAGTACTGAGATACAGAGAGTGAAATCCCCTAGTAGAGGGTGTACACAAGGGCTATTCATTACACACACCCCTATGCACCATAAGTCTCACCTCAGCAACACTCTCACACCTGGGCCACAGGTGCCTTGTAAGGATCCAAAGCCAGTTTAAGTACCAGTGCAGACGTGGCTACACACTGCAGGAAATTACAGGTTCTCCCCGTCCTCAAAGCATCTCTTTCAGACAAGTTTCAGAAGAAAAAAAACCATAGTGTGAAGAATGCTCTGGATGACACAGAGAACAATGCTCAGCATCACTGAAACTGTCACCACCCAGCCCGTTACCTGGAACGGCAGGCCATGACTGCTCTCCCACTTCGGCAGCAAACAGCCCTTACTGCGCACTGTGTTCTACGGAGGGTGGCTTTTTCAAAATCTAAATCTTCCATAGCTGAGATTTGGATGAGTCTCAGAATCTCTGTCCTCTAGACCCTAACATATGCATATATTCCCTTTCATGCTCTCACCCCTACAATTAATTGAAGAGTCATATATTTTAACAAACCACTTAATTGAACACAGCTAAGTTGCAAAATTTAAGAAATTTGCCACATTTACATACATAGTAATGAGATCAATTACCTTCAGCTCATGTAGACATATTGAGAACTAATGAGGTACTTAAAACGTGTATGGAGAAAGTCTACTTTCTATTTCCACGCTGTAACTTAGAGATTGTTAGGGATTTAGCTCTTTATCAGTTTGAGCTATGGCACTTACATTGACAGAAGGCCTGTTAGCTGTGGCTCCCGACAGCATTAAAAACTCCTTTAATGCAGTTTTGTAGTGGCATACATCTCATTACACTGCAAAAATGGGCAAACACTGAAGACCACTTTGTTGGAAAATACTTTGTCTGAGAACACAGCAAGCAGAAGGCTAATCCTTTGAAGGATAACATCCACCTCACTCATAATTTAGATAAGTAATCCAAAGACCTTTAAAATAAGAAATCCTTTATCATCATCTAAATCTATTGAAAAAGACCCACGAAGGTAAAGTACCAAATTCTGGAACTGTTATCTTTATGGGTCAGTTATAACAACAAAACACTATTTCTCCCAACACAAAACACAGTGGTAATTTATTTCTTCAAAGAAATTGCACCGAGAAAACATCTACAACACAGTATACTTCATACACCGAACTCTGGGTTATTACATAGGAAGCCAATTTTCAGGCAGTGGTTTCAACATCTGAGCACAGCCTTGGATACAGCTCCAGGCAAATCTGAAGTTTCACATTAAGTTAGACATGTGATGAAAATGTTAGAAGTTGTTTAAGGGTGAGGAGAAAATGGACAGAGATATTAGAAAGGTACAAGAAAAAACAGAAACAAGCAGAGAAACCATTGACTCCAGCATCGAGAGTTACAGGTGAAGTCAGCCCAGCAGAGTCTCAGCAGGTCCCTGTGACTGCTTCTTGCACAAGCATGCTGGCTAACCCACAGCAAAGCTTTAAATCTTGCTACCTAGCAGATAGAACCAGCTGCTTTTTAACCATAGTTTGACCATGTTTTCTGCCTATCAAATCCTCTAGACATTTTATTTCCCTGGCCCAGATATTAAATGACACCCTATGTATGCAATTGCCCTCAGCCATTAGGCTGAGATCAGTGCAATGCCTTCCCCCGGGGACAGGAGCTCCTTATCCATGGAGGCTATACTACTGCACACATGTCTCAGCCTGGCTCCCTGGGGTCACTCAGGTTATCAGGGACATCTCTGCAGCATGACGGTGAGCTTCAGGTTTCCAAGAGATGCACAGAATAGCTTTTTACAGCTTTATCAATCTGAAGTCTGCCTTTCCCTCTTTCAGTTAAAATGTCTCAACATTTTAATTTTATTTTAACATTTCAACATTTTAATTTTACTCCTGCATTTGTTCTCATTCTAAATGCCCATTTACAACATGACAACTTCCACCAGGACAGTACTCCTTCAAATGCCAACTGAATCCTGGGTGTGAGGCTGAGGGCAGAAGCCACAGGGATCACCTGCACTTCGAGCAGAGATTTTCAGATCCAACCTTCAGCTGCTGAGGGAAGGAGAGAAAACACTTACCCAGCCATGGCTGAGTGAAACAACCCCTAGACAGCAGGAGAGCAGCAGCAAAACCTAAAGCTGCCAAAGGAGGAGTTAAACAGCTGTCTCAGGATGCAGCTGTGATCCCATTGCAGTCACCTGCCTCCAGCACAAACTTGATCACCCAGCCTGAGTGAAAACATGACCCTCTGGCACCAGGTCTGTTGTTGTGAGGCAGCAAAGCAGCTTATCCCGACTCACTCCACCTGTGGATGTGTCTGAGGCTGGTGCTCCTCAGCTGTGCCACGACTGCCCTTGGCTTTCATCACTCACCTCTGCCCCTATCAGGCCAAATCAACTCTGTGGGATTTTATGGGCTGAGAGCTGGGCATCAGGCCTGGCTCCCAGTTCACAGTGAGAACTGGGAGCAGGTATGGGGGTCCCCCAACTGCTCCTCCCCACAGGAGATGAGAATCTGCAGAATGGAGGAGGAAACAGCCATGGGCTACATCTGGTTGTGGATTTCCTTACACTCAGTATGCATGTACTCAAGTGCAGTATGTTCAGCCTGAATATACTGCTTTCTGTACCACTGATCATACATTTGCTTGTCATTACAGTGCTTATAAGTAAATACAGAGAAATAAATAAGAATACTTAGCACTTTAAGCCCATTAAAGCATTGGCAAAGTTTCACATGAGATGGTCTTTAAAGCTTGATGTATGGCAATAAAATTAGTTCAGAAAGAGACAGCGGCATAAAAACAATGTATGCCTTCACATAAAACTGTGAAAAATATTTTGACTGGCACAGATTTTAAGGTAGGCTTATTTATTGGCGCTGTGCTTCAGTAATTTACAAAATACAGAATGGGAACAAGAGGAGCATCGGATGCTTGCAGAGGGACAGTTCCAATGAGCACTCATTGCAGCTGATGAGTCTGAAATCACACCAGGCTGATATCAAAGATTTGTACCCAATGCTGGGCAATGATCATGTTTTACAGAAAACTAAGAGCTAATGAAGTAAAATTAAAAATAAGTGGGGTAGCGGGTTGAAAAGATAATCCAAAAATATAACACGAAAGGAATATCTGATAACTAAAGAGTAATTATTCTCTAAAAAACCTGTGAGCATCAAGTTTGAATTAAAACTAATACATGTTTTTTTAAATTGTGCTTCTGTACTACATGCATCAGAAAAAACCCCATCCAGTCTGCCTTTGATCCAGTCACCAGTAATAAAAAACATTTTCCCAGAGATGCAAAAGAAAAACAGAAAGCCTCTACTTCATGAAAGCCTCTACTTCTTATTTATAGCTTTATGCAATTTTTATCTCATATCCTTCTTCCTGTCCTTTAATTGAAAAGCAAAATTTATACCTAAGAGCAACAGTGCAATGAGAGATGGTGCCTGCAGATTGGATCCGAGTCTCTAAAGTGAACAGAGTCACATGAATGATGTAGTGTTCTAGTTTTGGTGTGCTCTTTGCTATCTGTTAATGATATCGTGAGACAAAGACACAGGACCAGCAGCAGTAGGCTTAGGTTGTTCTTTCTTACCCTGTTTTAAAGTGCCGACTGTAGTGGACTCAATTCACACAGGCCAGAGAAAAATAGGACATCTTACTCTTTATAAAATGTAAAATGAGACAGAAAATTCCTATTTTTAAACAAATATTAAAGATTTCTTTCTTTTGACAAGAACTTGGGCTTAAGAAAATAGATTGCTTTGCCTTTTCATATCAGATAAAAAGTTTCAAATAGTCAACGACAATTTGTACTGGTTCTCCACTTACGCCTGGACTACCACCGAGCCTGTCTTGCATGAGCAAGGTTCTATTCTCTTAGTTGTCATATAATGAATTCTCATTACCAGTTGAAGCCTGTGCAGCCATATTAAAGTCCATTTATGTTCTGATATGTACATAGGCATCAATTCAGATTATATACCTCTAATTGCACAAATTAATTGCTCTCTGATGAATTTTACAACACTTCATTTCTAAGGGTTTCTCCTGAAAGCAGAGTGAAAAGGTCAACAACATGATCAAACACTACCCTGTTCAACATGCTTTGAAGATTATATTTACATCCAATTAGAAGTTTTTGCAATTATTACATATTGTAAGTTTTACATTCTAAGAACTAATAAGATCCTTTTGTATTTATTTACCCTGCCAAACATGTGTGCACACACCACCCAACTACAATTTTTGATGGATTATTTCAGCTTAGTGGGGACAATGGGATGTCACTGTTATTTGCTGTTCTTCTCAGGCAAAGATCTCCTTCTGCCTGGAAGTTTATCCCCAATGTCTGCAGCCTGACCAGGACTCTGGGGACAGAAGAAGAATACAAATGAGCTGATATTTAATGTCACAAATATTGGTAGTACTTTATGCCTGTGTGCAATTTTTTCATGGAAACATGCTAATGTAAGGAGAAACTCCCCAGGTATTGAGTTCTCTGTGGTGACCACTGTACACAGCCTCTGAGCAAAGGAGAGGCACAAAACCAATGCATTTCCCAGTCTGCCAGAAGGCACATTTTTCTCATTCAGAAGGATACAGATAACAGATTTGTATTCCAGGTACTAGTTGATTTTCAGCTCTTCTCGGAAAGCTACACATGCACTTGTACCCCAGAGAGCAATATAAGACCAAGACTGTCAAACTTCATCTTTGCTGCAGACTAATTACAAAACCTAGGAGCCTAGTTTGCAAAACTGGGCTTCCTTTGCTGCCTATCCATGCTATTTTATGTATCTTAACAGCATGGGGTTATTTTATTACGGTAACAGATATGCTCAGTTTCTGGGTCTCTTCAAAACAGCAAAACAGGCCAGTGCCAGCAGCACCATCAGGAGGAAAAGCTGGCAATGTGCTAAGCTTTCCTCAAATCAATTACCTGCTGAAATCACAACAACAATTAGTTTGTTGATTTGAATTTTACCCTCAATACAAACACAAAAAGAAGAAAAGTTTAAAAAAGCAAAAAGCAGTAATGGTGAAATCGAGGTTTGGTTGTCAGGATCTCTCTCTTAACACTCCAATACAAACACACATGGTTGTGATTGAAAGCTCATTGCTCTCAGGAAGATTTGATTACTTTCCAAACACAAGAAGGATGCATCATTCCTCAAAAGCCTGTCTTTCACAGTATACCTGGGGCTTTCCCATCACCATTAATTTAGGGTAGCAACTCTCAACATAGCCTGTCCCACAGCAGCTTCATATCCAACTTCATTCAGAGAATGGCTCATCTCTAAGTGTCTCCACTGGCTGAGTCTGCCCCAAACTGCCTAGAGAGCTAATGACTAATTTAACGAACAGATTTTAATATTCCTGAGCTGCCACCACATCAACCTTTTCACTGGACTGGATTCACACGTTCCCTACAGAGCCATTTCTATATCTACTTGTACCTACTCAGGCATATTCTGTGCCAATTTGCTCACTGTCTTGGATGTAATATCTCTTTGGAGCACAAAGACCTCATTATAAATATAAATAACAATTAAAAGCCTTTTATCTCTCAAGGCAAGTTTTCTTTGAACCTACATACATTTAGCATATGTGGGTTCCGTATCTCAGCCTGAAGAATTACAAACGTATTTACTGCGTGTTGGCAAAACTCTTCAGATTGGTTTATACTCCTAAAATGCACATCCAACAAAATGAAATCTTTTGTGAGATCTATCTTCCTCACCATCAAGGGAAAGATGAGTCAGGTCTCTCATCAGAATTTTTTCATTAAATCCTTACTTATTCTCCCAGAAAATTCAGGAAAATTGAAATTTCATCCATTGCTTGGCTTCAACCAACTGTGACACAACTTTTAATTGACCTTGATATTTGAGAACTTCACAAGATGGCAAATTACTAAGAGGACCTATAGGTCAGGCCAGTTAAGAAAAGTCAAATAGTGAATAGCAAGAAGATCAACAGATGCAACAGTATGTAAATTAGGAATTGTATTTAAGCCAACATAGTGCGTTATGCATGAAAAGGTGAGTAATAGCAAATAGTTTAAGAAATCTGTCTACAATTAATGAATCCTAAATAGCTTTATTAATGTAGGTCAAATTCCATCTTCTTGTGGGAATTTGACATTTACTAATATGCTTCTCTGAATTATTCAAAGATATATTTAATATATATACAAAATTGTATTGAGTATGCTCTTCAAAAAGGCTACATTATATTTGTATTACAAAACCTATAGGGACTACTTAATTTCTAATCCAGTAATCATCAATTAAATAATATTTAAATCATACTCTAATATATCTAAATCCAAATATTATACAGAAGTCTGCAAAATATTGTTTTATTTGTAGCCTGTAGCAGAATGTCATCACCCATCACAGAGCAGGTATTCAAATTCTGATTTTTGTTCTTGTAAAATATAAACCTAATATCAATTCCCATTGTGAAGAAAATCTGTGATTAGTAATTAAATTACAGTGCATTAAATTTACTTAAGTTCACCAGCTGGGAAAATTCTATGCCTCTGGGCTTAACAATAACTCCTAATCTTGCTGTTGCCTGTACCTAATTTTTTAACTTGTATTATAATTTTCTTTATTGGAATTTCATTAAAAATGGTAATGTCATTACTCCTCTTAATGCTCAAAACCAACACCATAATCCTGAATTTTAATTAGTAATTATAATTAATCATTATTCATTAATGAAATGTTTAGTTGCTAATTGTCTTTGAGCAACCCAGTCCCTAGGCTTATATGCATTTCACAACACTTTCAATTTCTCACAGTTTCTGTATAAGTGGAAGCATCAACCTGACTCACTTTTAACACTTTCGTGTGGTGCAGTACTTCAGGTCTTTTATCCCCTACTTACACTGTTCAAATGGATGGCTCAGAGTTCTAATTAGTGTTTCATTAGGGAGACACAAATGCCTCAGGTATGCAGCAGGAGAGACAAAGATATTTGGGAGATAAAATTAGTTCATCCAGCACTCTTTCCACTCTGCTGTAACTGAAGCCTTAGATCTCAGTTTTCCACCATCTCACTGTCAAACAGGTCTGCGTTCATCTACCTGACATTTGGCAACACAGGGAATGGCTGGAATGAGCATTTGTGCTGCCTCCAGAAGGACAGTGAGTGCTGGAGGGTCCCAGGGTCTCCATGGGCATGGGCAACTGCACCCCTGACTGCAGGAGCTAGGGTTTCTGGAATTAGATGGGGGGATCTCAGGGGACTCTGGTTAGATGCAAAGCTGTGCAGACACAGTGATGATGTGATCTGCTTTTAGAAAATCTGGCTTGATCCTAGAATGACTGTGGGGAGAAATGTGCCAGTGTAGCATCTGGGATCCACACACCTTGAATTTGGGGACAGAGAATACAATGTGCAAAATTTTGAAACATGTAAGTTATTGAACTATTCTTATAAAAATATGTACCAGCTCCCTTTTGGGATTAATTAATAACAGACACTGGCTAGCTGATGCCTGGGATAACAAACAGTCTCTTGATGTTTTCAGGTGGTTGGAGGATATCAGAACCAAAGAATTTAAATGAAATTACTTAGTTTATATCTGTGTGCTCTAAGAAAATTAACCTCTCACTGGCTATACCGAATTTGGGCAAATCCACAGGGGAATGGTCTGAACCACAAATACCTCCAGCCCAGGACTTGTCTCCATGAGTGAGTGGTACTGGGTCCCGAAGAAAGCGTAAAACAGCAGGTTGACCATATGTTGATACTTCCCCAAACTCTTCTCCCACCCTGAATTTCCTGCATCAGGCTGCTTTTAGAAGTTACTCACAAAAGCCTAGAAATGGTTAACAGTTATTATATGTATACTAGCGACATGAATATAATGCATTAGACATGGTCCTAAATACAACAAAAGAAAGCCTTAGAGATGATGGTGATAATTATTTTTTGAAGCTGTGGGGCTGTATAACAACTGGCTCCCTGATGAACAGATATATCACTGCTAACACTAATATATTAACTTTTAATTTATAAATGGAACTCCATATGGAGTGTAGCCAATTTGATCTGCAAAAGGGGCTGTGAATCTTACAGGGAATGACTGATATTCTGTGTCACCATTTCCCGAGTTAAGGTTTACAGGTTACTGACAGCCTGTGCAGCCCTTGCTGGAAACCTGATCTGGCCCACAGAGACATAACACCCTTTGGGTATTTTAAATTTAGTGCTCCTTGATGAGTCTGCATGCTATCCCTAAGAAATTATGGGGACTGACAAATGGATGCTGGCCCAAAAGGCTGGAAAGCCAGAGTTGTGGGTTTATGCTGGCATTGAAGAGTATGCCAAGCCAACATTCAAATCCAACCCCTTAGAAAGTCAAAATCAGAATTAACCTGAAGTTATGGTGAAAATCTGATACTTTTATTTCCACACAGATCTTATTCCAGGAGAAGTAAAATAACAGAAATAAATACCTAACATTTTCATACCCATGTATTTTACAACAATAAAATAGTATTCCCTTAATTTAAACAAGTTAAGTATCTGCTTATCTTGTGAATCCACACAGACACACACAGAGCATTCTCGGTGGGGGCATACTTCTGTAATTTATTTTTTGCTTATTTTACACTAACTGTTGTTAATCATTTGCAGTCTGTTACAATGAAGTACAAATGACATATTTTCTCCTTTTCAGAACACGATTCTAGATATTTAATGGCTACCCATGAGACAGTCAGCAAACGTGTCTAGAAATATAGAGGGATTTACATATAAACAAGTGCTGGATTTTGAAAGGGACACATTGTGCTCCAGAAGGCATCTCACTAAGTTGGTCTTTAATTCCATTCCACAAGTTGAAGTCGGAATATTTGTCTTAGAGATGAAGGTTTAGAATGGAAATCTCAGCCCCAATGCACTCAGGGACAAGAACTTTATGAAGTACAGTAACAAAAACTAGACTTCCTACTGGTTCACCATCTGGATATTATCTAATTATTAATTAGGAGGCAGAGGACACGAAGGAAGCTCACTGTCCATAAGGTGTGGTCTCCCCCCAGGAATATCTGACAACACACACTTCCAAACCCATGATGTTAGCAGACAAGGGCATCTACTTGAGATTTACACCATATTTTCTTGGCTGCACAGAAAATAAACATGCAGAAAGCCAAGAGTGTGTTTCTGAGCTCTGGCGGCTGAAGGATGACAGAAGAACATTTCTACTTGCTGCACCTCTAAGAGTAACTGGGAAGGTGCGCTCTGTATAATGTTATGTTACTAATGTAGTACTTGATTCAGTGAGAGAAATTCTTAAAAGATCATTTTGAAGCAGATGGGGGATCAGTAGTTTCCTGTACAGTCTGTACTCTCTATAGACCAAATAGTGTTCATACATTTGAAGTTTAGCAGATGGTGTTTTTGCATTAATTTTCCAAACTACCAACTGTAGGATACTCTGTTTTCAGAAAACCAGTTGCCTTAAGGCTTGAATTTTTTGAAGTATTTCAAATGTTTTCATGTGTTGTAGGCACACCTCTTTCTCAGGTTCTCTCTCCCAAAGGTGCTGTTCTGATTTTGGATCTCAAAAAACCGAATTGGCAACAGGCTCAGGCATGCAGATTCACACCATGTTTGTAACAAACCACGGAATATGACAGCAGCATCTCACTGGAGGACATTTGCTCCTCTCTGTCTGGACACAGAGCCATCCCCTCTGCCACTGCAGCACTTTGCTGCTTACAAGGAGGGAAACCAAACTGCTGGAAAGAACAACAAAACCAGTCAACATTCTCACAAGATGCCAAGGACCATTTGCTTCTGTTTCAAATCAGTCCCTAAAGCCCACTCCACACATGGAGCACCTGTTTTCATCTATGTGCATCTCTTTCCTGATTTAAATTATTTATGTAAACAAAAAAAAGAGAAGTTGAGGAATTACGAGAGGGCGTAGTGCCTCTGAATATTAAAGAGACTGAAATCTTTTTTGGCCAGCTGTTGCAAGCAACACTGTTGAAAATTTGACTAGAGGTGTGCATATATCAGGGCAGGAAAAGTTGCATAGAAGTCACCATGTCATGGATTTTGAGTTCCCAAAGAACCCCCCAAAACTGAGATGCCTTTGATCCACACCAAAGGGGGAGTAAAAGAAAACTTCAAAGAAGAATGAAAATCCTTCCACTTTGCACTTGCTTTAGTTGCAGCCAGTGTGTATGATTTATTGTCCTCACCTCACTTCTGCATTGCTCTAAGCATGCTGAAGTCATTCAATTTAACTTTAGCGTTTGGTCAGCCTGCCAGGAAGGAGTAATCTTGCCTTCCCCTTCTCCAGCCCTCTTCTGAACGCAAATATAGTGTGACTGCTAATTTGTTGATTTACACAAGGTTTAATCCACTAGAGTAATAAAATATTAAAGGAATCTTTCTTCAGTAAATTTACAGCTAAATAAAATTGTAGCTCTCAAGACTTGCTAGAAACTAGAGTGACATTTCATTTGCTTGAAATCCATTTTCTGATTCAGTGAGGTGGACTGACATGGGCAGCCTGCTTATTTAAACCACACCATGTGCAGGGTGCTTGGGTGGAGCCTTTCTGAGGAAGGAAATATGTTTTCTTATTTCACAGAGTAATGCAGCTAATGCATTCATCTCATCTTTTATTGTTACTACTAAATAAGTGTAATGAAAGACTAGCTACTTTCTGATACAATTGATGCAAAATAATTAAGAGAAAACCCTGAGTTAGTGCGAGATGGAAGCTTGTCTGACATTGGTTGAAAATACATCCCCAAGCACCCTGGGAAAACCTGAAATAAGATCTCTCCCTCCTCCTCCCAATTAACAACTAGTGGAGTCAGTATCCATGTCAACTCCAAAGTGACGACTGACAGAAATACCCAAAAGACCAGGTAAAGGTGATTAAGTTTCCTGGAGTGCATATCCAAACACTATTTCTATCAGCGTAAAATTCTGCAACCAGCAACAATCTGGGCAGCCAAAAAAACCCATTACCCCCTGTATATTTCAGATTGGAGGGATGTCAGAAAAGGCATAGGAAAAATAATTTTATTTTACAACCACAAATTTAATCTCAAGTTACCCTGCCCATTTTTATTTCCATGTTTTTAGGCTATTCCATTTTGCTTTCCTGAGTACGTTACAGGAGGTCAAACAGAGGCTTTTCATCCGTGAGCACCTAACACTGGAATTCCATTACACAGGGTTATACACAGACCTGTTTAAAGGGAAAGAAAATAAATAAGGGGTTACATTTTCTTTTTTGACTAACAGAGGACAGGGAAACGCCCTCTGGATTTTAACTTCCTGATAACAAGGTGGACTATACGACATCACTTGTGAACTCCAGAAGTCCCCTATGTAAGTGCTCTGCATATTTTTTGCAATTTTTCTACTGGAAACCTGCTTAGGCACTTGTGAGTTCTTTCAGGCAACAAAAATTCTGGGTAATAGGCATTTATGGAGATTCAGTCCCTTACTTAAATGCCTAAAAATAAGATTAAAGAACAAGTCAAGCACCTATACTAGATTCGTTGAAACAGATTATTCAAGAATATCAGAAAAATATTAGAGAATGAACATTTAAATATGCAGTTTATCAATGGGAAAACTAACAGCTTCCCTTTTCAAAGATATTTATTCAACAGTCTATTAAAAAAATTATTATTTTCAATAAAATATGGTATTCATATTAGAATAAAATATTTTAATTTGCAAGTATGTTTTAGTTTGAAATCAGAATTGATCCTTAGCATGGTTTGGAGGCTGTTATTGACAAACTTAAAAAATAGTGAAACGTTTTAAATCTTTCTGTGTGGTAGTGTGGCTTTGCTGATTTTCAACCTACAAAGCAGAACACCTAGTCCTTGCAGAAGACCAATTAACAAGCAATGCCCAAAATCCTGTATTTTCTATGCATTTTCAGAATCTGTCAGTTTCTGAATCCCCAAACTTTGCAGCAGTATTGGGGCAGATCTATTCAAAGTAAATCTGTGTTGCTCAAGATAATCTCTTTGATATAACAATACCACAGCAGAAAACAAACAAAAAAAGTCTGCTTTCTCTGAAGTTTTTTTGTAAGGGGGATTAAAAAATTACCATCTTTAGCTGCTCTTCTAATAGAAAGCCTGCATCAGAAGGAATAATCTCCCTTGCCTCTTCATCACAGAAACAAGAGTGCTTCCTTAAGGCTACAGTGCTGTGGGTATAATCTGATTTACAGAGGAGACCACTCCAAACTTTACCGTAAGCTTTCAGAACTTGCTGCAGTTGCAGGTAAAGTGCATTTGCACACTTCTGCAGGCACGGAAAGCCTCAGCACTGTCCCTGTACAGCTCAACTGCAGCATTCTCAACAGCGTCCCTGCCGGGATCCCCATGGCCCTGCTGACCACACCCTCGGCCACACTGCTGGGGCACAAGGATCCTGCCCAGAACATGGGGCACTAGGAAATATTTAAGCACTCTCTCATCTCTGAGGCAGAATTGGCAGTGTCTAATGAAAATCCACCTCATTTCACACTCCATATTTATTTTTTTTAATTTTTATTTAATCTCATTATTGACCTTAGAGATCATTCAGTCCATCCCCTGCCACAGGCAGAGACACCTTCCACTAGATCAGGTTCCTCAGAGCCCCATCCAACCTGGTCTTGAACACTTCCAGAGATAGGGCATACACAGCTTCTCTGGGCAACCAGTTCCAGTGTCTCACCACCCTCATAGTAGATAATTTCTTTTTATTATCTAATGTAATTCCTCCTGCAGTTTAAGGCCATTCCCCCCTTGTCCTATCACTCCAAGCCCTTTGTAAGAAGTCCATCTTCAGCTCTCTTGTAGCCGCTTTAGGTACTGAAAGGCTGCTAGATCTCCTCAGAGCCTTCTCCAGGCTCACCAGATATCTGGGTTTCATACAAGTATTTACATACAGCATTTAAAGCTCCTTTTTTCCTTCCATCTTGAGATTTTTCTGTTCTCTTCCTGTACCCTGATGCTCCTGTAGACATTGCATGAGGAGCAGTATATCAGCTGGTAAGTCAGCTGCAGAACTTCTTAAAACTGAGTTTCTCAGTGCATTTTCTTCTGGTTTATCTTTAAAAATCTACCATTTAGCAGTTATCCTCCTGTAGGTCTGCATGCCAGCAGGTCCACTGCCCTTCATCCAGACTGTTTCACCATTCATTCCCCTCTCAGACCTTGCCTCTTTCCAGAACGAATGTTCCTATAATCTCTTTTATTTCATTCTCCTAAACCTGCACAGGAACTTGCCGTAGTTTCTGCGAACACCAGCATAACATTAGGCATAGCTTTGAATTCACCTGCTGGCTAAACTCTGCCTTTTTGAGCCAAAAGCCCTGGGCCAGTGTCCCTCTGCTCTGGCCCTGATGAGTTGTTGCAGCCTGCTGCAGGTCCAAGTAACCCAAATTCCACCCTTACATGGTCCCATCCTCCTCCAAAATTTAAGCATTTCACTAGTCCTAAACTCATCTTCACTTAAAATAATGCTGGTTCCTCCCCTGAGAGACTCCAGCCACAGCTCTGCATGCAGGGGATGATACCTCGTTCTATCAGACACTTCAGCTCTTCACATGGGTCTGCCACATGGCAAAGAATTGCCAATACATATTTTCAGCAGTGCTCAGCTGCTGAGGATCCTGAAACTCTGTAAAAATTTCAGGAATTCATTTGCAAATCGACATGTCCTCCGAGCACTGCTTCTGCTATCAGTGCTTTCATTGTGCTTTTCATTCAAACTGTGATTTATTTTTTCTCTCGGAGCCTTCTTCTCCTACTACTGGAGTCACAGCTTGCTCTGACACCATTTCCATCATGATGCCCATCACCTATTTACAAACAATATCGCAGCAAAGATTGTTGGAACATCCAGCATTTGGGTGTTCTTGCAACAGAATTTAACCTCCAAGAGAAAAACTTGATTTATATGTTGCAGACTTTACACCTTCAGTTCTGTTTTGGCATTGTCTTCATACATTTAATATTCATTCCCTTCACTCTTATCCTGGGAGTTGTTGAGTTTATAAATCCTAATCTGTCTCTGGGATGGTGAGGTTGTATTGCACCTTGTGTGATTCTCTGTCTCTCTTGAGATTTGTAGCATTTATTAACTGTTTTCAAAAACATGAGATTGGAGAAAAGCTTTAATCCAGGGACACGGATTAATATGGTTATCAAAGCTCCTTTTTAAAATGGATAGCAATAAAGCATATACACACAGACTGCACTTAAAATTGAAACTGCATTACAAAATTCCCTTTTCCATTTATATATAAATTATGCATCTAAACAAAAATGTTAATAATTTATTAAGTTGCTCAGCTTACATCAGATCTCAATTAGTCTTTAGAATATTTACAAAGTAAAAATATGTTGATTAGAATATGTAAATTTATTATTTGCCTTTTCAGCTCTTAGTACCAAGTGAAAATTTTGGGTTGGTTTTTTGGGGAGAGTTTAGGTACCCCATTCACCATGCATACTTGATATTTTGTCAGTATTTTCTCTTACAGGCAAAACACAGGAAAGACCAAAAGAAAGAAGAAAAACAAAAGAAAAAGTAAATATTTTAACAAATTGAGAGTTTTACTAGTAACAGTGTTTGGACATGCTTGGGACTTTCACTGTGAAACACACTCTGAGTGAATAATGATTTACTGCCATGGAACTGGCTGTGAGGAAATAGTCTGGGGCAAAACAATACAGCTGTAACAGAAGGATCGCAGGTTCAACAACACTGGGGAAATAATGATAGAAAAAAAGGCACTGAGCTAAAAACTGGAAAAGTGTTTTGAAAGTCACTTCCTTTGCCTTCACAAACCCAGTTAATTCAACAGTCCCATGCTCCTTCTTTGTTTTCTGACCAACAAGAGATGCCTTGGCTGCTTGCAGTGGACCTTCTTTTATTTACATATCCCACATTTCTAACGGGTCCTTATTCAGCTTCAAGTTTTATTTGAGGATGGAGAGGGCATTTGTGAGGACTCAGAACCACCACGGCTTTGGTTGGCGTGGCGCCTTGGGAGAGACGGGTGGGTCGTGTCTGGCAGGAGGCAAGACAAAGGGCAGGAGGCGAAACCAAGGGCAGGAAGCGAAACAAAGCGCAAGAGGCAAGACAAAGAGTAGGATAGTTAACAGGAGATTAGGAGAAGAGATAGTTATCTGTGGCCATTGGAGATGCAAAAAGATGTAACCGTAGAAGCCGAAGTTTGGAGCTGCTGGACTGTTAGTTTGTAACAGCATAGAAAGATGTGGCTTCTAAAATAAAATTTGGCTTTGCATGCACCCGGCGAAGTCCGTGTTTTAATCACCGACAGGCATTAATTTAAATCCAAATGCACAAATGTTATGCTTTGAAAGAACCAAGGCATGGTTCAATAAGGAAAGTTGAGAGCAGGCCTGGTCTTCTTATGGTTAGAAAGTTGAGCATGGGGCTAATAAATATGAGCAGAGAAGCACTGTGTGTCAGTGCAATGTCACATCTTGGGAGCTCCAGCCACGCGCTGCAAGATGGTGACATGGCATCCAAAGGGATCAGTGAGGCGTGGGGACACCTGAGGATGATGGAGCACACAACAGTATTGTGAATGGGCACAACTTGCCCTGCCATCCTCGGAAAGGTCAGCGGCTGCTGGGAATGAATCCTGTAAGCTGTGACAATGGTGATGTTGAGTGTCTCTAATGTTAATGGCTCAGCCAGGTGAGGCACTGAAGCCTGATCTTGCATCCCAGCAGATACAGTCTAATCCTGGATTCATTTTGCACTTTCATGCTGGCTCAGCTGGACCAGGTCCTTTCTGCTCCCCCTCCAAGTGCAACTGTTGCTCTGGGAACCTAAAGTCCATTTTCTATTTTCCTCTTTGCAGTCAGTCCTGCAAGTCTTCCCCCCTTGGAAGCAGCTTCTCTCACAACATCTGGAAATACATGTGGGATTTTGGTTTTTTTTTACCTTTGTACATTTAAGGCATTTCTGTGGACTTGTGAATTGCATTCTTCAGTACAAAGAACTTCTTGGTGAACTATTAAGAGCCTTTGTGTCCCAGCCCTGCTTCACCCACTACTGGTACTGCTGCACTTTCAGAAATTAATTTTTCATCCTCTCCTTTCAATACTTTTTTTTCCCACAAGTTTGGAAAAGACATAACTATGGAAAGTTTCTAGATACTGCTCTGCCAGTTTAAAGGTATATTGCATCTCTTTAGTGCCTGACTTCCTTCCCAAGATGTGAAAATTATAGAAACACCCCCCACACCCCTCAATAAGCAACCGTGTTTCTCTGCTGAAGAATATGTATGTGTACACACAGAAATACATCTGGAAGTGAGGAAATGAGCTGCACTCATAGTTGTGTGAGGATGAAGTTTTCTAAACTAAATTCTCTTTGACAGAAGAAGTTCTTCAGAGAAAAAAAAGTAACAGTAACTGTTAAGACAAAGCTGTCAGGATTTCCATGCAAATTATGAAAGAGGAAGAGCAACCATTAGCATCCAAATGAGAGAAAACTGCCAGCCTTCGTCATCTAGAGACAAACTTTTAAATTTGAAGATTTTGCCAGGAAGTTTCCAAACAACAAATACATCCCCTTGCCAGTGTCCACCTTTGCTCACTGGATGGTTGGTATCTCATGGCTTCAGAATGTTTATTCATGAAGCTGGACATTATGAACAGAGTCCTGTGACTTTGCTGAGCTCCCCCATTACAGTGAAATTCAGATGCAGTCTAACACTAGAGGACCTCAGCCCTTAGGAAAAAAAAAAGTACTTATCTTCTCACAAATTACTGAAAAGACAGGATATCTGCCTCATCAAACAGCACAGAGATCCTAGAGGCTGAGTTATTGCAGCTAATGAGGCAGTCTCAGAGCAAGTACCCTAACCTAAGAGGTCAGAAATTGAAAATGTGCCTGTAATTTGCAAAGTTTTTAATTTAATGTTTCAATTAAAACCCCTCCCTTGCATGTCTCTTGCGGATCAGGGCGCTTTGATCCCCTCAGAGGACAAACACGTGGCACCTCTGTTGTACATGAGCAGGTCTCTCGTGTGGCACTGGCCGTGCCAGCCTGGGAGGAGAAACCTGGACCTGGGAAAAACTCAACTGCAAACATGTTCTTGAAAAAAGAACTGTCCTTGCCAGTGTTGACAAATGTTTGACTGAAAAGTTCCCCTGGGAGGCTGCTTTGCTTCTTCTCTCAGGCTTAACAGAGGTTATTAACAAAATGTGTTTTTTGTGGCTTTTGTCCCCAGATTTAACCCTTTGCTTTCCTTACAGCACTCATTATCCAAGAGTCAGGGACTTCCCCCCAAGCCCAGTCACAAAGTCTCTGCTACAGAACAATCCTAAATGATCAGACAGCATTTTGGGAATCAGTCTGTAATTTGGGGGGCTAGTTTTCTCGTTCTCCAAAGCTGAAGGAGAGTGAGGCCCCAGCGTGGCCATCCCCAGCTCTCTGCCAAAGCTGCTCAGCTCTTCAGGGTGACAAATGTGAGCCCTCACCAACATGGGAGTCACAGCCATCCACCACTGCCACTTGCAAAGCCAGGAGATCCAGCATATCTCCAAAACTGCTCCCACCCTTCACAGCTCAAAAATGCAACACCTAATTCTATCATTTGTATCAAATATAGTGCTTCTGAATTTCACCACCAGTCCCGTCCTGCCCTTTCTTTGGAGGAACAGTGGATAACCATCTCCTACTCATCCTCTCCATGTTGTCCTGTGATTTTTAGAGATCTATTTCTTTTTTTTTCCTCATTTCCAGCCAGAGGACCTTAACCTGTTCAGTCTGCCTTCCCAGAGAAGTCATGCAGATTCTCCTGAAGCTGTCTGGTTTAATGGGTTTCACTGAAATTTCCCTAAACTCAAAAAATTCAATGCTATATTGAACCCAAATATAATAAATGCCACATGCCCAAGAGGAAGTTTTGTTCATAGAAAACTGTAAGTTCTGGGAAGAAAAGAGAAAGAAGATTACAACAGATGCTGCATTTCAACATATCAAAAATGTCTCTGGTTTCTTCTGAAATTTCCCATCTTTGTTGTGTGTCCCAATCACAGCATAGCAATTCTCAGTTCTTCTACAGTTCAAATTAATATCTCCACAGTCCTTTTTTAATTAGCAAGAATATTTTTTTTCAAAAACTATTACATCTTACAAGGTTACAGTGAAATGAGCACTTGTGCAAGTATCATCTCACCAAAAGAAATGCTCTGACCAGAAACTACACTTTAGCTAAAGACAGAATCTCATTTGCAATCCTGGTTTGGGACAGAGCAGTTATATTTTAAACCACTTCTGATTAATGTTCTTGCTAGATTTAGATGATGAAAAAAATAATATATTTTTAAAATTAATTTGGAGGGATGGAACAGCTAAGATTAAAATTCAGGGTTAGGCACATACGTACGACTGATTGTAATTTATAGCTCCAAATTGTTTTAATAAATATTTAATGCTAAAAGAAGGATACTGTTGTTGAGCATTTAATTTTTATATATATTGAATAAGTTATTTAAATTATTCACTTAAATTTTTAGCAGCTCAGCTATGTCTTGCTCATACATTCTTTCAAATCCCAATCTTTTATAAGGAAAACTGTGTCTAAAGATTCTGGAGACAGAATAAAAATATTAATAAATAATAAAAACATAAAAAAAACATAAAAATCAGGGACAGGAGGAGGTTTGAGGACAGCAAGTCTGATTTTAGGCATTTATTTCAAGTGACATGTCCTAGCACCCCTTCCCCTGCCATCAGGACAAACTGAGGTCCCTGTGACTGAGGACGGCATGTACCCACCTTGGACAGATTTGCATGATTTAATACAAATATAACACATCACTGAGCCCCATGAAACACTCAGAGACAAACAAATGAGAAACAAGTATAAGGATGAAACCGAGCTCCTTGCTTATTTGGCCCCTCATTTTGTTAATTAATATTTTGCTTTGCAGTCGTGCCAGCTCTTCCTTCCCACAGGAAACATGGGAGCTTGGAGTGAGCACGTCCCACACCGTGCTCCAGGGAAACTGGAGCAAGCCAACCTCGGAGCCAGATCCTCCAGGCAGGACCCTTGCCCCAGTGCCACAAGAATTTCCACAGCTCCAAAGTTAATTCAGAAGTGCATTAAGAGAGCTCATTTTACCTTGGAGCGCTGTTAGGAGGTTACGATGCCATTGACTTCGTTTGCTGGGGAGAGTGGATTAATTGCCTTTGTTAAGTTAACATCACTGGAAGTATTTCCCTCAGGCACCACCAAGTTATCTTACAATCTCCTAACTTGTTCATTTACTGGTAGAAACTTCATCATTTCCCCCTAATTTATATACACCCATATATATATATTCCAGACCCATGACAGATATCTTGCCCAATATCTTGCAGCCCATCAGGGTTAGTAACAGGAGCTTTAAGCCATGGAAAACTACAAATCTCATTTTCCCAGTAGAATATGGCTTTATTTCTAGTCTTGAAAGGCCATGAAATGACAGGCAATAAATTGCACGTTTTAATATCTATTTATAGGCACTTCTGTGGCGCACATCTATGTATAAAAAAACTTTCTGATTTCTAAAGTTCTAAAATATATTCCTGTCCTCTACTTTCAAGGTCTTTTTTGAGGAAGTCACAGATTAAACGAGGCATGGTTTGCAAATGGCAGGCATCCATACGTCATGGATAAATTGATGCCAGAGTACTAAACTGCTGCCTCTGGACACCACATTCTGTTACAGACATCATCCACACCAGCATCATTTTCAGATTAATTATCCCATTAATATCCAAGGAAGCATTTCCTGGAAGGCTATGTCTCTGCATCTCCAGCAAACACTGTTTGCTCCAGCTTTGTACACATGGCAGTGACCTATGGAAGGGAGGACTCCAGATATCAACCAAAATACTGAGCAAACTTTCTTCCTGAAATCAATATTTGTGCTATGTCTCAGGAGTTTCTCTCGGAGTGGGGATCATGCAAGGCAGAGCAGAGCTGAAGAAGCAGAAATTGTGCAGGTATTGTCAGAGCTGTGAGGAGCAGGCAGTTCCTTCTGGCAGGAGTTGCCTTCAAGCCCCTTCTTGCAACCCTAGAGTCCTGCTGCCCATGAAGAGAGCTCTTCCTGAGTCCCAAGGCTGGAGTACCAGGGATAAGCTATGTGGAGCCCTCCAGAGATGGAGCATCAGCCTGGCTGGGTTGCACGTTCCCACGTCCATTCCCTCGGGCAGCACCACCAGAAGCAACCCCGCAAAAGAAACCATTGCATTTCCAGAGAGGGGAGCTTCAGGGGGCCACGTTAGCCTTTGCAGGAAGTTTAAAAGCCATCAGAAATGAGGCTGAGTCCAATGTCAGTGTGGCAGGACATATCTACACCCTCTCTACAACAGATGGCTGGTGCATATGCAAGAGAGAACTCGGGCGGGTCACAGGCCCAGCATGGGGTATCTCTGGTGCCAAAAGGGCTCAGGCCCTCAGCTAAGAATCAACATCTTAGTCTGGAAAGCAAATGTGGGAAGAGATGAAAGAAATATTCTTGACCAAAAGACACGATTCTTATGTCTATAAAAGCCCACACAATTATCACAGAAGCAGAAGTCTCTTACACACATCCTCCTTGAGAATGTGTGATAAGATTTCTCCCCGAAGCCGGAAGCAGCTTTGAAGTCCCTTTCCCCAGGAATCGAGAGAGAGGATTTTTCGGTGTGTACTCCATCAAGATTGGATGATAAGAAGCATTGAATCCTAAGTTATACTATTTCTTAGGTAGCTGTAAATTTAATGGTACCTTTAACTCCATGTGGATTTACTACTATTCCTTTTTTGTCTTATCCCTGTATAGTAATAGTCTGTTTTAAGTCTTATGTCTGTTAGTTTTGTGTCTATAAATAAATAATCCATTTCATCATAGACTGAATCAGCCATTATTAAAGAGCTGGCAAATAAGAGTGGATCTTGGGGTGCTGGACATCTCAATAACACAACTGCCTGCTGCCAGAGGCCTGGGCAAAAGGCAAGAGCTGATTTAAACCTACATCACCCATTCATAACAGTCAGCTAATGAGAGCTGGGGACTGACCTTATCCCTCTTTGCCTCACCAGGGGAATTGTTCCAGACCTGTGGTTGTGACTAAAGCAAGGGGCAGTGGCAGTGCTTGGCGAGACCCTGCACACAAGACAACAACAGATGCAGAGTAGATATGAGGACTTCAGATGACATCTTTTCCCCATTTTTTTTTATGTTGACACAGGCCTGAGCAGAATGCTTAATGCTGGTACACACAGCTACCACAGCATAAGATTTATGATTATTTTCATAACATAGTCCTTGTCAGGGATTTTTGATTTCATTTTGGTTGGATTATCTATTGCAATGCCAATAATGTTTCACAGTTTTTTGGGATGCAGTGCAGTCAAGACTGGTGGAAAGCACAGACAGACCCACTTAAATACAATTTGTTAGCATCCTCGATTCTAGGAGCTGCTCCCCAGGGGCAGCAAAGTTTGCAATGCTCTACAAAGGAATTTCTTAATATATTTTTTTCATAGACAACTACTTCCATTAATTATTTGAATAAGATTTAAGTAAGATGAAAGGCTGTGCTCTGCCTTTGAGGTGAACACATAATTATCATTAACATTTTATATTAATGGGAGCTGGGCACGCGCACTGGGAAGAATAGATCCCTTCTTATTTTAAGCTAAAGCTTTGCCTCTTTTCTCCACTGTTTCTTTCACCTCTAATAACTAACCCAAGGTTGGAACAGCTGGACAGATGCCTTAGTCATGGCGACAGCCACAACACACCCTTGCAGTGATGGGAAGCATTTGCCAGCCCCCAGCATAGAGGTGGCAGAGTGACTTCCACTGAAGTTTCAGCTCTTGAGTAACATCTTCATGAACTTACTGTGGGGATCACATTTTGCCTGGCTGAACCCTGCCCCACCATATACCCCTTGATGGAAAGTTTACGTATTAATTTGGCTGTTATTTTTGCATTCTAGAACCACAAAAAAAACCCCTAGGTTTTTTCCCCTGAGGACCTCTTTGTTAAAGTTAGGTACAAGCTGCCCATATGAACCTTAGGAAGCATTTATGCCCTGTGAAGACCTTACTCACAGGAGGATATTGGGCTATGAACATGACAGAAAATTTCTGTATGAGAAAGCAACTTCAGGAAAAATATTTAGTCTAGAAAAAGATACATTGCAATGGTATAACTATGGCAGTGCAAGTATTTTACTACACTACTGCTGACAGACCTACAAGTGTGGACACACTTCAGATCTGAGACATGCATGAGGTTTCAGGGAAAAATTAAAGGAAAAATAAGCACTGGAAAAATGATACAAATGGCATAAGTAGGGCTGCCAACTCAGGAGTTTGGTCAAGCCTTAAGCAAGATCCAGCTTCCTCCTAACAAAAATACATTTTCTCATTGCATATCTATTCTCCTGGTTTAGATAAGGAGATTGTGCTTCTTTCACTGAAATACCATGTAAGCAAATTAATGAAGCTACCAGAAACTTAACTTTTTCATTTTCAGACTATATCATTTTAACTGTCCTGATTTTATGGTGCATTAATGTTGTTGTTGGCATTTATATGGCATATTAATTACATTCACTCAGTTTTTTTCTCTGCTAAACTTAAAAGGTCATATCCTTTGTGTATACTTTTCTCTACGGAAATTTGATTTCTTTAGCACACCAAATAGAAGCTAAATCAAGGAAATAATGTATTTTCTATGAAACAAGAAAATAGTATTTTGTGAAAGGACAGTTAATCTACAGGCTTGTTGTGACTGTGTGAGCAATGGAATTAATGTTTTATTCTATTTCCTGAAGCAGAGGAGCTGTGCAGCTCCTGTACACCACACATGTTCTGCCAGTGCCAAGAATGCTTATTCCTGAAAGAGAAAAAAATGACGGAGTGTATACAGCTTTCTGTGTGCATAGTTTTATACACAGTGTAGAAATACTTTCCCCAAGAAGATGGCAGCATAGAAGGCATCTGATATACTACAGGCTATTAAGTTGTCACTACGTCTACACTGTATATCTTCCCTTGAGTACAATTTTTGGATGTTTACCTTTTTTAAAAAAAAATGGTTATATTTTACCCCCAGAAAATTTCCTGCAAAAATGAAGATCAGTGGGGTGAATGGAGAAGTGTACATATCACCTAGTGGAAAAAGCAGTCAATGCATAAAAGTTTTTGGCAACAGCTTGGGCTATACAATGATTTTGCTCAGAGATGAGGCCATTTCATCATGAAAAGTTTTTATACCAGGAAAATATTCAATGTGCTAGGGACCTGCAGTCTCTATTCAGTATTTCTCACAGATTTCCTTTGTCCCGCAAGCTGATATGTAGGGCACTAGTATGAATTGCAATGATAATAGGCTTTTTGATTCTCAAACTTCAGAAGATGCATGATCAACAGGGCTCTGCTCCTGTGCTTGGGTTATGTAGGGAGCTCTCAAGAGAGCAGAGGCCCTGCAGTCTGGGTACTAGGTCCTGGGAGGAATGACCCCCTGAAATCCACAGAAATTGTGCCTGAGGGAAGCAGGATGCGGACTGCTGGCAGCTCCTATGGGATGTCAGACCTGTGAGCACAAACACTCTGCCCAGGTCGGGGGGTGTGTGTGCCCCCACTCCTACAGCTACCGAAATTGCTCTCATCTACATAGGGAGGCATTACATCTCAGCCACAAAATGGACAAGAACATGACAGAAATGCATAGGACAGCAGCAGCACAGCCAGGGGACAGTGTGCAGAGCTGTGATGAGACAGTGCCACCACCTCTTGTAGAGCCAGGCTACCTCTGCCTCCCTGCCCTTCATAGAGACACTGACATTCTCAGCCCCTCCACGATCTGGGAACTGCCCTACCACAAATAAACAATACTGCATCATAAACTAGTTACATCACAGTGTAATGACAGTACTGATGTTTGGGTGGAAGCTGAGGCTAAGAGCTGAGTAAGTTACTCAGACACCTGATCCACCAACTACAATGAGACTACACTATTTAGGTGTCTGACTTGAGACAACATCTGAAAAGCATTTGTTCTGGCTTTTCAGCGGCTGAATTTCCACCAGCCATAAAATATTACACTACTGCCTGGTGCTTTGCAAAAGGCATTATGCAGCTGGCACTTACAGCTATTACTGCTACTGCAGTTGTGAACTGCTCAGTGCAGCTGGTGGGACATGCTCAGTACAAAAGCCATGAAGAGAGGTGCCCCAGGGCTGTTTGTTGGGTGGCCATTCCCCACCATACACTATTTTTCAGGCAGTTTCAGCCCCCAGCACTGTCACATTATGAGCGGCAGATACACATGGAGGGGTGTCTAAGGCTGGTGAATTAAGGTCTTTAAGTTTTAGCTCTTTTGTTTTGTTTTGGGAGGACCCATATTCCTGTCAAAATAGTACCCATCTTGCAAGGCAGCAAATTGCATCTTTTCACCCCAAAGATGGGGAAGTCAGGAGGGAAAAATTAATACCACGAACTTAGGTTTCCTCAGGTCATATCTGTTTTCCTTCTTATGACAGGCTGAGTGATTTTTTTTTTCTATTTGTGCTAAAATAAGGAGAGATTTAAGGCTGCAATTAAACCCCAAATATGAATTAGAAAAGCAAATAGAAAATAATGACATACGTACTAAAACCTAGGCAAGCACACTGAGCTACAGCATTCCTTCAGCATCCTGGGCTTTTAAAATAAATAACCTTTGGAGAGGTTGGTTCCATACTATCACAACAAATATCTTGAAGGGCAGGGAACTGCCAGCAGTGGCAACAGCAATATATGAAATTGCTTCTCAATTCTTCATATCTCCAGTATGCCAGCAACTGTAAATCTAGCAATGTAAAAGCAGTTTGAACCCGCTGGGCTCCAGTTGTACTTATTGTAGTGTGGGATGGCCAGAAACTAGAAGTGAATATATAACCTAGTGACCATGCTGGTGCCAGGCTCCTCCACTTCAAGTAACTGGGACTCTCAGAAAAATTTGGGAAAAGATGATTGCCTGTAATGGATTCATTTGCTCCTTTTCAATCATTTTGCACTAGGAATTTATGTTTTGTTGTGAGGCCAGCCATTCCTCCACAATGCAGTGATGGGGGAGGAGAGGTTTAAAGCCTTCTATTGCTAAGGACTGGGGTGTGTGATGGGAATTTTCAGGAGGCAGGACTCCCTCTGGGACAATGCACATCGTGTTACTGGGTGGACTCTGTTTTTACCCCACATTTTGGCCATGAGGCAGCAACATGAGGGCTGTCACACCCATTGGCTGTGTGGAAGCAGCCACCAGAAGCATCTCCCCTTCTTTTCCAATTAATCCAGTCCTCATGCATCGTCCAAGGATGCTCCAAAGGATTATTACACTATTCCTTCCAGCTGAGGAAGAGGAGAAGCAGATGGCAGAAAACGACGAGAGAGAACAGCTTTCCCCTGGCTGCTAAAACAGGCCTGTGACATTTAGGGGAGATGGAAGACAGGAAGGGTGTCAGCTTTCCCAGCCCACAGTGCTCTGTCCCTCCTCTGGATGCCGTCCATGCTTCAGGGGCTGTGATGTCCACTGGGGATGAACAACCTGGCCTGTCTGCAGCAGGCGTAGCTGTGCTCTAAACGCACAGGGACTAACTAGGTCAGCAAGACACATGCTCGTGCTCACACACATTTAGGAATGAGCTGGAGCCCTGTTGGATGCAATGAGACTTGAGCACAAGAGCTCAAAGCTGCATCAGCAAAGAAAGGCAGGCTCAGGGTCTTGCCCAGGCACCCACTCTGCCCCCAGGCAGCTCTGTCCAGAGCCATCACACACACCAGCCCCTGCTCTGAACCCAGCCAGCCAACCCCACATTACAGCCTTCCAGGATTTCAACTCCTCAAAGAAATAAAGATAGGATGATGAAATTAGAAAGGACATTTCTCTTCACACTTCTGGTGGCTTATCAACATTAGAAACTTAAAGTAAATTAATAATACTAGATTAGTACTACAATGGAAAAATTAATTCAATCTTTATTTTTAAAAGAAATTCCTTTTATGCTGGTGTCACTGTGATATTGATGCCATGATGATTTTTTGCTTTTTCATATACCCCTCTCATACACCCTTTAATACAGCTTTCCATGTATCCTTAATGCTTTTAGCCCACATACTTGTAATTCCCTAAGTCTGATAACTAGCTTAAACCCAAAGTTCCGTTAAGCCAAGAGACTAAACATCTTGGAAACCTTGAAGTTGAGTCAAAAAGCCCCTGACACCAAGGTCCTCTCCAGAACACATTCTGTAAACCAAGACAAGCCCATCCAGGGGGAAGGTTCCTCAAGACGGGGGCTTCTCTTGAGCCTCTCATTCGGGAATCTTTGATAGATATGCTAATTTGCAAGGTCTATAACTGTATGCACAAATTATTATGTGTGTGCATTTTTTGGGGTGGGCATCCTGGCGTGCATCTTTTGGGTGTGCTTTTTCGATGTGCATTCGGGGGTGCTTTCTACCTGGATGTGGTGCACCAGAGGATCCTTAAATAAATATCGAGGTAAAACCCTTTTTCCCCTCTAACTGTGTTTGGCTTTTAATTCTAAGCGCAGGGAAAGGCAACAATATGAACAGTGCTGAAGCATAAATCCTTCCATCCATGAAGCCAGCATAATTGCACACTGCATGCTAGCTATTCTATCTACATCAGAAATGCATCCTTAAAACATTCTGGCTTAAGCCTTGTCAGTACTAATCTTAATGCCTGATGCTGAGATGTGTATTTTATTACTGTATATAAATGAAAATGGAAAACCTTCATGCAGGATTACAGGGAGTAATAATGACCTCCACAGCATTACAGCATGAAGAAGTTCCCAGGTGCCAAACACGGTTCTGGGATAAAAGTGACATGTGTCTATATAACCTTGGCACACACTCCTGGTACACATGTACCTACCAGCTGTGGGATTGTAAACATATGTCCTTTCTAGTGAACTGAATTTTCATTTATGAGGAGGCTAAAAGCAAGGAGGGAGCAGGGGAGGTGGATTTCGGCTGAGGCAGCTAATGGGCTCCAGCTTCCCCTCAGCTGGGGAAAAGACTGCTGTTGTTCCTTGCTGTCATGAGAGTGTGGGCTGAGGGATGGCAGAGAAAACAAGAAGAAATGGCAGGAGAATGAAAAAAACAGAGGAGAACGAAGCTGGAGGGGTAGGAGAGAGGAGGCGCAAAGGAAGTAAAGGAGGATGAAGGAGGAGGAGAGGAAGCAGGAAAATGCTGGAGATGGGGGATACATCTCTCTGCTTTCACCTTCCCTGTCCCAGCTCTCCAAGATGACACAGTCCCTCCTCTGCATTTTAAGGATGCTTTGGAGAGGAGCTGTGACTGATCCGGCCCGTGTTGGGTTACTCCAGCCCAGTGATGGCTGTGCCTGGGATTACTCCAAAAGAAGAGGAGTAATCTCCTCTGTGGGGAAAGGGAGACAGGGAAGCAGGGAAAGAGTCAAGGCTTCTAGCATTTGTGCTCCCTAAAAACAGCCCTCATTGCCTTTTCCAACTGCAGTGAAATGGAAGTGAGATGCTTTGAAACCTCATTTTAGTTGGCCCAGTTTTACTCTAATCTACCCTGGGGCCAGAAACACAGCTCTTCAATCTGCCAGAAAGTTGTTCTGCTGACCCTGAAATGTCAAACTGTTACAGGGGGCTGAATCCAAAATTGATTACTTCAGAGATCAGACAATAGCCAGTTTTAGAGTGGTATTTTTTCAAAAAAGTCTTTCCTATGAACTTAAAAAAAAAAAAAAAAAAAAAAGGCGAGAAAGAGACACTTTTGAAATAAGAACAAGTAACCACCAGCTTTCTGAGACACCAGCAGTGGTTTTTTGCAGAGGAGGGGAGGAAGCACAGACCAACCCAATGTCTGCTGCCACAGGGCAGGAATGAGATCCCAGGGATACAGCACATCGGGCATGTGTTTAACCCAGCAGTGGTACACAAACACTGCTCAGGGGTAGATGGATGCCTTGACTGACCTGCCAGCCTGTTTCCATCATAAGCTTACCCCTTGCAGACTTGCAGAGAGGCGTGTGCCTATTCCATCCAGCCCACAGCAATTCCCAGCATTTCGGGATCCATCCTGCAAGATCCACTGCTGCAGCAGCCATTGCTGAGCTCATGGGGAGAGCCCCATCCCTCTGCCAAAGCCCCTTATTCCAGCTCCCCTTGAGAAACGAGAAATGCCCCCAGGAAGAGTTTCGATTCCTGTATCCAGCTATTAGCCCATTACAAACACCGTAATCTCTGTTTATATTGTAGTAAACAAGTTCTCTTGCTAAATCTCAGCAATTATAAGTGCTTCATCCTTTTCTTTAGCCAGCTGGCAATAGAAATACATTTAAGTAGTTAACACCCTCTGCCAATTACAACATTTGAGGAAAGTATTGCTGAGATCATTGGTCCTAATTATTTTAATATTCGGGAGAACCACTTTAACATAACAAGATAATTACTCATGGATAAGGGCTTATGAGAGCTACAATCCTTTTCTTTATTTTCTACAATGCAAGTCTGGGCCTAGTTAAATTTCTGGACACATTTTCAATTTAAGATTAAAAATTGCAATTTGTGAGACATCATCAAAGCACCACATGCTGGAAGAAAAGTAACTATATGCAATCTCTCATAACACTATAGTAAAATAAATACACCTTGTATTACATGCAATTAATAGTGGAATCTAAGGGAATTGGTTTGTTTCTGTTTAAAAACATCTTTTCACATGTACTGAATTGATCAGTTAGAAGAAAACCCCTGACTGTTCCTCGTTGTAGACAAAATGTGAGTTGCCCTTTACTAACCCAGCCTGCATCCTTTTGTAGCTATGTGAATCCTCCTTGCCTGCTCATAGTCAATGGGCAAGCTGAGCTCTACTGCACATTTGAGAAACCCTTGGCTCACATTTCTGTTGTTCACAGTGTGACCATCAATGGAGGAGTTTTTCAGTCGAGAAAAGGTTGGTCTTGGTACCTGTTATATTTTAACACTATATCATACCCAAAGAGATATCTCACAAGGGTTTTTCACATGCCAAATCCCAGAAATATATGCATCTATTCATCACAAAAGAGCTTGGCTGGGGCTGTCGAACAATAAACTGTGTGCTGTTCCTTTCATGCACATTCAGAAAAAAAGCCTTTCTTCCATGTCCCTAAAGACAGCTTCAGTATATAGCCAGTGAAACACTTCGGCGTTTCTGGTTCTGTATTTGTACTCATGGAAGTACAGCCTGTTCACAGTCAAAGTCCACTTTCAAAGGAAATTTTCCTTTAAGAAAGTAATTTGCCCATAACTCCCATAGTATGTATTTGCTTGGTCCCTGTACAATGCACTGGTGGGGAAAACAGGAAGATGAGAGATGAGCACCACCATTAAATGTCTCCATTTGCTCTGTGCATAAAGAAAGCACCTGATGGCACAGCTCTTGCTCATGAGGATGAACTGTACTGGCTTTTGGGTTATCCCTACCCAACCGTTTGAAATTACACTCAAGAGATGAATAGCCAGGCACCAACTAAAAATACGAGCTAATCATGAGTTCTGCTCCCTTCACTACTGCCACCATGAAACTTTAGAGCTAACCTTAGGTAAAAGAGGTTGGCTGCTAATTAGGTGTTTAAATATTGAGAAATATTTTAGAATGTGACAAAAAGAAAAATAAATGCCAGCACTACCCATTAATTTCACTCTACAATCAAAATAATTTGATTTATTTACTAGACTATTTGCCAATTTTAAAGCCAACTACCAGAGCACACACAAAAAAACCCCTGTCCAAGCAAATATATAGTAACAGAGAAGGAAAAGAAATCCACTTGATTTAGTGAAGCAAACTTTGCCTTTAGCCCAACAAGTGTGCTTTAATTCAGTTGTAAGGATTATAAAAACAATACATACCTAAACAGTGGTGATAAATTAGTGGAATTAATCCAAATAATAGGCAAATGTTTGGAGTAACATGTAGAATGACCGCAAATTTAGATATTTAAAATAAAACCCTGGAGTAACGTAAGCAATTACAAAAACTGCATTTAGCAGTAAAAGAGCAATTAAAACAAAAAAAATGCCCTAACCCCACACATTATGTGCTGGGGACAGGACAGGGCTCATACAGAACTTGGAGATGAGCTGTAAAAGCAATTGAACAGAAAGTTTGTCTGGTTTTACTCCATTATGGAATCAAAGTGCTCAGATATGGCCTCATAATACACAGATGAAAGGCTCATTTCTCCCTGGATGAGGCTCAGTAATCAGATATAGAAACAGCTATTTTTAATGAAGACCTGCAAAATCATAAAGGCTTAGATGTTGCTGGCTGGAATAAAGCAATGGGAGGCAGACAAGGCAATTCACTAATCTGCCTGGTGGCACAAAACCAAGCCTGATCAACACATTTTTCATAGCAAATCACATTCCTTCAGTAGGGCTGGCCCAGAAAGGCAGCCATGCCAAGCCAGAGGGGAGCCTGGTGCCAACTGGCACACACGTCCCTCAGGTGGGAGAGCCCAACTGCATTACACAGTCTTGTTCATTAAAAGACAGAAAATACCTGCTGTATTTTTCAGTCTATCATCCTGACAAAATGCTTCCATCAGTTCAACGTTTTTTTTCTTTTCCCATGTATCCAGCCCAGTCTATTTAAAATCTTTCCAATTGAGGGTATTCATTGGGTATGCAGGCAGCCATCCCAGTAACTGCAGCAAAAGTGAACATCTCCGACTTAACCCCTTATTTTCCATGTACACACTGCATATCCTTTGAATCCAACATGCTCTGATATGTAAAGCCCTCACTGCTTTTTAAAATTGAGTGCTATCTTCTAGTGGTAAATATTTTGAAAAACGGTAGCAGAGAAGATTTGCTTCTCTTTGTAGCACACTAGAATGCCAACCAAGAGTCACCACACCAAAGAAACAAGCACCAAATCCATAATAAAAATCTTAGTGGAATAAACACAGTCTCAAGAAAATCAAATAAATAATTTCAAATGCGACAAATTCGTGTATTTCCACACTAAGCAAACCCCTGCTTAAATTGCTGTCCAAACCAAGTTGAATTTTTACATGAAAGGACCTGCAGGTTCTCTGTGGCACCTACAGACACAGTTTATGCACTGGGCACCTAAGATCAACCAGTGTCCCCCACCTGCTGCAAAAACACTTTGATAACAACTCTGCAATAAAGAAGTGCTGTCAGATTTCTGGCAAAACAAAGTCAGGCTGGCCCTGCAAGGATAGAAATGAAAGCAAGAGATCCTGGCAAGGCAAAGATAGAAGTAGAACTCCTATTCTGAGGAAAAAAAAACCCCGAAACCCAGAAAAAACCTGAAAAACATACTCCCCAAAAATCAAAACCAAACAAACAAAAAAACCAAACCCTGAAACAAAAGGAACTTTACATAATTCTTGGCAACGAAAATATATTGTGTGTTTGATTTCCTGACAAGATAATCTGGCGTCTGCAGGCAAATAATACCACACAGACACGGGCAGCCACTCGTCTCATGCTACTGAGTTGCCAGCCCACCACAAAGAAAAAAAGCAAACATAAACCCCTCAGTAGTTCCACAAAACTCTTTTTGGTTCTTTGTAAATCCTGGCTAAATTATGTATCTCATGCCCACAACAAGCTAAATCCATCTCTCCCAAAGGAAGGTTTGCTCAGGAGTGGAAAATTGGAGGTGGAGGGGCGAATCCATTACATCCTTATTTCAGCAGTGCCATGAGTGTAATATTCCCGTAATAAAGAAATTAAGAAACGCAGCTAAGTTTCACAGAAATGTTAAGTCAATGTATGGACTTCTTAGCCAAAGTGACCTCAGATCCATTAAGAACTAAACTCATGGCTATAAGAGACACAAGACTGTTGGGAAAGATGAAACAGGAAAGCCTTATAAATATGATTGCCTGGCAAAAGATGCTGAGAATATGGAAACTATAAGTGACATTGAAATGAAAGCATACTTTGAGATACCAGGCCTTAGTTACTGAACAACTGGAAAACAATGGTGTGGCCGACTGAAGGTAATCCCCTTTGATTGAACAATACCTTCTGCTAGCACACAGGTCCAAGGGTCAAAGCAGACCCTGCTAGCTTGGCAGAAGGGGTCCAAAGAGTAGTTTTTAGGGTTTAAAATATAACACAGTATGGTAATGCAATGTTTCTTATAGGCTGTATGTAAATGCTATAGGATTTGTATCTTGTACTAGATTGGTTGATGAAAATTAGAATATTCAACACAGAAGATTTATTGTATTGTAAAGGAGAAGCTCGCTCCCTTAGCTCTACGCTCTCTTACCTCTCTTATACCTCTTACACCTCTCTCCTAGCTCTCTTATACATTCGCTCTTAGCCCTCTTACATCTCTTACATACTCTCTTGCACTTCTTCTTTACTTACTCTCTCTATTACATCACGCTTTTTGGCCTGCTTCTAGCAGCGGCTGGCTGCTTTAGGCAGGCCCCCTATACCCAAGCCCTGAGCAATAAACCTCATGCTCTAAGACCTGACTTCAGAGATCTCTCGTCTCCATCTGTCCCAACCGTCCAACCCAGGAGAAACCTCCCACAGATTGGCGCCCAACTACAGATTGGCGCCCTCCTACACAGGACATTACCATGTGCCCATTAGCAAGGGCCAGTGAACTGAGCTAAGTGGGCTGTCGAACTTGCAATGAGCAAAACTCAGTATTTGTCTATAACCTCATTTGAGTTCAGAGTTCTCCTGACCCACCTGGGTAAAAGTCTGGCTTTTGGAGATCCTGTTCAGGCTTTTTCTGCCTCAGATTAAAACCACCATACTGATACCAGATGCCAGGAATAAAAAATAAAAACCCGCGTACAAAAACATTGTTTTGATGATGGCCTATCTTACTGTTGGCAAGATGTACTGTTTTAACACCTGCCGCTGCTTCCTTGTCAGGTATCTATGAATAAGGCTGAGGATGTGTGAAGGAGGAGAAATCACAGAAATCTTGCTACTTACAGCTTTGTACTGAAATGATATTTATCTTTCAACTCTTGGTAAAACAAATGAAATAAAAAGGAGGTTATTTCAGTTCTAGCATACTGATGATTAAATGAAACCAGACTTTACTGTGAAATAAATATTGGAGTAGCAGAAGCAGGGAGGGAGTGCTGTCAGCCAGGGACCCCAGCAACCTGAGCTGAAGTCAAGGAACTGTGTTGTGGCTGATCTCACTTTGCTGCCTGGAAATGCCACCAGCAGGGCTACCCTGCCAGAGCCCCCAGCTCCCTCTCCCTTTTACCTTGCACACACCCTCAAGATGGGAGGGGGAGGAGAAACACCAGCACTACAGACATGGAACCGAACTGAGAAACGGAGAGGCACCCAACCAGATTTCTTATAAGAACAATGTTTAATCTAACAAAAACTCTTTGCAAATGCAGAGGTCCCAGTAAGAAACCTCTTTACTGGTTCTCTTAAGTCTCTGAGATTTTGATCTCTGCTTCCCAAGGTGGGCTGTGGCTCAGCTTTATGCATATAAAAACTGCCAGGCAGTGCAACTGCTATTTTGGATCATCACAGGATGGAGCCCTCACTCTAAGTCTGTTGCCACGTTTCCCAGGCCACCAGCAAGCAGTTATCCAAAGCCATCACAAGCCACAGATGTTTACTAAACACCTTCTTTCTTGGTGCATCAGTGGTGCTGGTTTTTTTTGGTTTGGGTTTTGTTTTTACGGTAGTGAAATGAAATGCAAGTGCAATTAAAGCCTTCCTTAATGCAAATTGGAGGGCAAATATATTTGTTCCTTGCAAAACCAAACAAGTTGGGCTGACTAAAAAATTTTATTTTAGAAACAAGTAAAACCTAAATGACTGAACAAAACTCCTAAGAGAGTCATAAGCTGCAATTTGCCAGCTCATAGCACACAGTCTGAAAACACTCCTCTGCCAAGAACCAGCAAACCCCATGACCTGATAAAATAAGAGTCCTCAGGCCCAGGAAATTATTCTGTGGCAATGACGGCAAAAGAGAGATGCCAACAGCCCAAGAGTAGGAGTTCTACCACTTAGGTTAAGAGGACAGGGAGGGTTCTGCTATGCTATGTGTACTCAATGAAGAATTTTTAATTCAAGAGCCCAGCCTAATGCTAATCAAGGTTATATCTTCACACTGGTTTAAACAGGAATGGGATTGGACTCCAAGCAGCCTGTATGAGCACATGTGCTCACAACCACTGAACAGGAGCTGGTGGTCTGCTTTCCCACCATCAGGCACTAAACACCCCCACATGCTATCTCCGTCAAAAGTGTTAACCACCTTCAGAGTTCAACATTAACTCCTGATACAGCCATAAATGAGTTCCCAGCAATAACGTGCTCTGCTTTTTTTTCTTTTTTTCAGCTTTTTAATCTTGCTCTAATTATTAAGGAGCAAAACACTCATGAACAACACTGATTGCATAGTCAAAAAAAAAAAAAAAGTACCAACCTCCAGATTCTCTGCTGGTGAATCCCCTTCTTGCTGCTTGTTGGGATTCACATTCAGCCCTTTGCATCAGAAACTAATTACTGCAACACCATCCTCAACATTAATTTCCTTCTACTCTCTGGAATTGGAAGCAATATGGTACATTCAAGGATAATTTTTCATCTCTTTTCCTAAAGGAAAGATCTCAGCTGTTCAATGAAGATAACGGTAAATGAGTAACCAATTTCAGAAGGTGCAGCTTTCTGACATCCCTTTATCAGAAACCATTGTATGAAATTTCAGCTGGTGATTTAGGAAACTTTTTTTATATGAATGTCACCAAGACCTAGTGAAATCTGTCAGCTTTCTGTGTGATCCTAAAGACAAATTGCAGCAATATCTTGTCATCCAGCTCTGTTAAACTTACTTCACTGTGTGGTCTCCTTGCACCTGTTTCACTATTAGCTTTTCTCTCAGAAAACGTTTTGCCCAAGTTTCTTCAGCAATACTTGCTGGAATTTTCATATTTTTCTTCATTTTTAATTAAGTCCCTTTGTTTTCAGTGAGAAGAAACACTTACTATGTGACCAGAGTTTTCAGGAAGTTGCAATTATGGTGCTGCAGTGTTAAATAGAAAGATTGTGCCATCAGGTCCAATACATCTGCAAGATGCCCTGTCACAGTCAGTTTCAAGAAGTAAAGCCACCCCTTACCCCTCTCCAGAACTTCTGTCTCCCATCACCTCATCAGCCCCATTACTGCATCTGTCTGGTCTCTGCAGTTTGGTGCAGCTGCACCTCTGATGCACCTCAATGCCTCCCTGCTACAGGTCCTTAGCTCACAATTCAGCAAACAACAAATGTGCTGCTGCCCACCAGCTCCTCTGGGCCAGGCACCTGAGGAATGGCTTTGTAGGAGGCACAGCCTTTAGTCCAAGAGATATTGCTATGGAAAATATGTACTCGTACATTTTCTGCTATTCAATGGGATGCTGAAAATAAAAGGAAATAAAAAACCAGTAACTCATTCAATTCAACCAGCAGATGCAACTTGTGCCCTTCCACATAGACTTCCCTCTGCTAAACGCTAATCATAACTATTAGACTTTCTAGAAGATGACATTGTACTTTCTCAAATTGCTGCAGAACACTAAGACTCGCTCCTTGAGTTCTCTGGTGCCTGAACTATTGCATTGCTATGCATAACATGAGAAGAATTAAACAATTCCAAGCTATACTGTTATGACCAAAATGACACAACCGAAGCAGTGTTCAGTTTCTGTGTGTGCTCTCTGAATACAATCTGAGCCTTTGTTCACAGCATTTATACCCTGACAATACACTATAAAGAAAGTTAGAAAAGCAGCAACAAGATAAAACCAAACCCAGATGAGGATCAGATCTCCCAAGTCATTTAGGTGAAGATGATAATGAAAATCTGTATAATTTCAATTAAACTCTCATCCAAGTACTCTCAAGATCTACCTAGTCTGTATTTTTTAATCTATCAGGTTAAAATGAAGAACTATTTGACCCCTGGTTTTTTTCATCATATTGACTGAGAGCATACATTTGGCACTTGCCATCTGAAATAATGCAGCCAAGTTTTCACTGGATAAAACTGAAAAATAACCGACTGAATGAAAGAAATTTTCATGCAAGTCCTGAAATAAGGGCTATTTGTGTAGAGTTTAGTTTGGTTTGGTCCTGAACTGAAGCGTGAGTCAAACACACATCCTCTGTCCAGGCTTATTTAGATTGGATAGTAAGAAAAATTTCTCCGCTGAAAGCATTGTCAAGTACTGAACAGGCTGCCCAGGGAAGTGGTTGAGTCACCATCCCTGGAGGTATGTAAAAGACATGTAGAGGTGGCACTCACGGACATGGTTTAGTGGTGGCTTGGCAAAGTTGGGTTCATGGGTGGATTCGATGATCTTAGAAATCTTTTCCAACCTAAATGATTCTTTGATTCTATGATTTTGTGTCAGTGCTTCCATGTTCAATCCCTTGCATGGACAAGCCCTTATTAACACCATGCACAGAGATGGCAAACAGCTCTACTTCTCCAAGGCAACCATCCCATCCCATCCCATCCCGTCTTTTTCCTGCCCCCTTCCCCGTATTTGTGGGCTGTCAGATGAGTCACTGGCTCTTTGAGATGACTCTATTTTATTAGGGCCTGTAATTTCTCCCTGTGTAGCCCACTTGTGTTTTGAGCAGAGTTTTCATGCCCACACTTTGGAATGGGAGAGCTGCGGAGCTGACAGCCCAGCTGAGAAAAAGCTTTGAGCATGAGGATTAGAAGAAATTTGCAAAGTTGTGTTTGTAGTATTTTGTACTCCATTGTTTCCAGAGATAATGCCTTCACTTTTACTTGCAAGATCTTTGTGTTTCTCACTACAATCAAGGAGAGGAAATTTGACTGTAAACCTTTTTGTTCTATATTATCATTTCATGTTGGTTTGGCGTGTTAATCAATGTGTCAGTAATGGCTGCAAAGAGAACTCATTCAATCCTCAAATGAAGAGAAATCTGAGCTTTCTAACTGGCGCTTTTTCTAGTGGATAAGCTTTTTCACAGAGTAATTATTTCATTTTCCAGAAAGATTACCGATTACATCACGTTAGAAAAAACTAAGAGAGGGGCCCTTTATCTTCCCCATGTTTCTGCAATTCTTGTACAAACTTATACTTGTTACCAGGAAAAATGACAAATTTGCCATCTGATCAAAATGTTAACAAGGTAAGTGTCAGTGAGATGGATCACTGACTGTCACTGCAAGCCAGAACATGAGGATACATTGATATTTCTCAATATATTCACTGCTTCCCCAATGTTCGCTAACAACATTTCTACTGCAAGTGTAATAAATCACACAGAAATAACAAGCTGCATAGGATCTCTAGGATATGATAGATTCGTCGTAATAGCATCATCTGCAAGGTAGAAAACAATTGGTAATGATCTATAGAAAGACCTAATCAACTGTCATTTGCTAAAATGTGGCAGACGAAGCAAAGATATGAAATCCATAACACTTCTTTAGCCACTGCCCTCCCCATACACATACACATGCGTCAAGTGGGGAATAGTAAAAAGAATTAATGAGCTTTGGGGTCGCAGAAGTAGAAAAGAAAGTTAATAGCATGCCCTGGATGCAATCATTAAATTATACACTGCTGAACAAGGCAAGGGATAATCACAGAAGCTGCACAGTCCTGTGACAGCAGTAAAGGCTTTTAGCAAAGCCTGTGCCTCCTTCTTTGCTTACTTCTTTTACATCTATTTCATTATTTGAAAAAGTACTTTATGTCAAAGTGGGGCTTGATAAGCAAAGGAAAAGCCCATCCTAAGTTCACAAGGGGTCTCAGAGGACTGAAGTATGTATGTGCCAAGGTTCCTAGGTATTTTCTGCAGCACAGCAGACCAGAAGCAAATGTCTGTTTTGCACTGGGCTGTGCCAGGTCTCAAAGTGGCTGCTGAGGCTTTAGTGTTCCCTTGCCTGCTCCCGTGTGGGAGGGAAACACCCACCTTCCAGAACACACATGCAAGATGTGCAGCTTCAGTTTTCTGAAACACAAAAGTCTAACAGAACTACCTTCCTGGGAGCTTAAGTGCTGCCTAGGGTTAAAGCCTGAAGTCTTGAATTCTGGATACTGAAATATCCTCTCTGCATCACATCCTCCATTGCCACCTGCCTACAACAACTTTCAGGTGAAGAACTAACACTCACCTAGAAACCCAGAAGCTTCCAAGGTTACACAGACTGTTCTGTGGAGACTTTTCTTGCTAGCCACACCAGGAAAGGCTCTCTGGAGGACAAGGCAGTGTCCTCCAGCATGCAAGGGGAAGCCTGGGTTTAAAATTTCAAAAGGAAAATTCAATCCATTTTTATAAGGTTCAAATCAATCTTCTCTCTCTCTTTTTTTTTTTGGTCTTGTTTTGTTTTGTTAGTTTTTTTGGGTATGTTATTCCCCAGAAAGGCTGGTAGAAGAATAATGGCCGCTTTGTGCTACTTTGCTTACAAATCACATTTTGCTAAGAGAATGAATTTCTGAGAACACAGGAATTGCCGTGCTGCCTCAGCACAGCAGTGCTCTGCTCCAGCATCCTGCCTGTCAGCTGCTGCAGGAGAACGTGCAGGAAACCTCCTAGTGGGCAATTATGGGAAAACCTGTCAGATCCAAAATTTTCTTCCAGCCCCTCTATCAGTCAGTAAAAATTGGCATATCTTGAAACATGGAGGTTTTTGTCTTTTCAAGCATTTGTTTCAAGTCCTTCCTCATGTTTGGAACTTAGTATTTTTCCATATCAGAGAGCTTGCTAAAAGCTGCATTTTCAAAAGTCCTTATCTTCCAGCCTGGCACTAAGCAAAGCTGGACAGATTTTGGAAAGGGCTCAGCTCCTTGGTGAAAGGGAACTGCTGAGTTCTTTTGCAAATCTGTCCTTCAAGGGTCACAACAGGAGCTGCTCTGTGTAGAGCAGTTTGAAAATCTGTCCTCAGTGGGAGGTGCTAAGCCTTCAGAAAGCTGGTGCTCAACATTTTTGATAATCTGGCCCCAAGTTAAGTATCAGGGGCCAAATTAAGTGATTTAGAGGCAGAAATACCCTACTGTCAGCAGTGGAAATTTCCACTTGCCAATGAATGGCTCAATAGGATTCTGGAATTATAGAGCTTATGAAAACTTATATGAAAAGTGGATAATGCAACAAATAAACATCAAAGGGTAAGATTTTCCTTTTCAATCATGTCTGCTTGCGCTCTGCATAAAAGGACTGAAATATTCTTACATGAAAAACGGAGAAGGAATGGTTAACTGCACAGCCATGCATTTCCTTCTGAGATGAACACAGCATTTCCAAGGAACAGTGATTTCTTAGTATTCATATGACATAGTTGGTAATGATGATACATGTCTTACATGATATATAAGACACTAGTGGTACTTGAACTAATCTCCTGGACTAGTCTCTTCTTCCTATCATAGAATCATAGAATGGTTGCCTTGGAAGGGACCTTAAAAATCATCTAATCCAACTCCTCTGTCATGGGCAGGGGCACCTTCCACTAGACCAGGTTGTTCCAAGCCTCATCCAATGTGGCTTTGAACAATTCCAGGGATGGAGACATGCACCAAAGAGAGAACAGCCAGTTCTTTTCCACTCTGGGAGTGAAGCTTTGCCAATCAAGCTATTTTGCTTAGGGACAAATGACTTCCCTCTCTCTCCTTTAGATATTTTCAACATTCAGCCATTTCCATCCACAATTTTGATCAAAATTGAAGTTTGTACGCAACTACTTTATAAGTGCTTGTGGCATTTTTGACAAAGAATTCCAGAGGAACTTACTGGTACTCAAATGGACTTGGACACCACAGAGCTTGAACCTCAGGCAATTTCCCCACATTCCCATGGCAATTTTGGCCATACTAACTAGCGTGACTAAGACCTCTGTCCTTCACTTTTGATGGAATATCCCACTAATGAAGGTTTCCTGCACGTTTACAGGAGAAGGCTTGAGCATGAAGCTAAGGAGGGTTTTTATGCTGTGGGCTGGATGGAAGTACATCATGTTTCCTTCATGGCTTCACGTCTCTTCCAAAGCCCTGGACAGAATACTGGTATTTACAGCTCCCTGTAACACACCTGCAGGGGCACACAGGTTTTTTGGGGCCATAAGAACAGCCTGTTCACAGAAGCCAAAGACATCATGTTAGGAGGACAGCAGGAAAGTATCAGGGTAGCACATCAGGGAAGAAAATTGGGTGCCAGACTGATTATCAGAACAATGTCATTTAGTAAGTGTTACTGTCAGCTTTCTGTTGCAGAAATTATTTGTCTTGGTGAAGCTGTGAGGTAAGAAAGAAGAGACTGAGACATGAAAGATACGGAATAGTCCTTCCCCCAAAAGGAGAGAGCAAGGCAGAGGATCAACATTTTCATTTCACCAGAGGAAATCTGGTTATCAAGATGTAATCTCTTAGTAAATGCTGTGCCATGTAATTAAAAGAAAACAACAACAAAAAAAGCCACAAAATTATTGTGGACCAGCAGGAAACAAGAAACTCTCCATGGAGAGTGGCAATTCAGAGAACACCCACCATGTGGCTCACCTTCCCTATTCACCCTCTAGAAACAGACCCGTTTTATACATGGTGATTAAGGCACCAAAGCAAAAAGTATTAACATGATTCACATGTAGAAAACAAGGTTATTAGAAGTAGAGATCATTTCGGCATATTGTTCTCCCTAATAAGCACAGCAATGAATAATTGAGTTTCAGGCAATCTCCAAGGTGGCGCTTTGTAGAGAAAGTGGAACTTGGCATGATGTCTACTTTTCCTTTAATCACATTGCCCTAATGAGCAACTTTCTTTACTCTCAGCAAATTTATTTCTTGAGAAGCAACAGTAATAAAAATGTAAAAATGATCACCAGGTAGCACCTGAGAAGAAACATCAGCAGCTTAAAATGACAAGAGGTTTCTAAAAGTGGTGGAAAAACACCAGATTGTTCTCAGCATCATTATGCTTATCAATCTTAAAAGTAAAGTAAAGGATGTCAGTGGAGCACATTATCTAACCTGGGAAGTGTCCTTGTTCTACTGTTATTTCCCTTTTGCACATGTTCCCGAGAACAACCCAGAAACACGAAGTGCTGATACATCAATCCACAACTCCTCTGCTCATGCAGCAGCAGAGGGCAATTCTGCCTCATGCCCTTGTGCAACATGAAAAGAGAAAATCACATGCCAGTAATATCCTACTGAGTGTCAATACTGCCGCTGCAACCTAATACAGAGGATAAAGGGCTGGCTTTTCCGAAGTCTTTAAGGCATTTAGACATCTGACTCTTGTTGAAAGTCAATAGCTCTTTTGCTCATCTTTTTTTAGAAAACCACCTGAGAATCCACTTATGGCAAAGGGCTCCCTGAATCTGCCTTCCTGGAAACAAAAAGCTGGGACATTTCATACATATGTTCATTCTTCTAATTTTTCCCCTAAGCATTTGCCAGGAGACATGATACCAGTGAAGATAGACCTCCTTTTCTATAACTGGGTGAACATGTCACCTTTTGTTAAAATACCTGAGGTGTTCACCTTCAGAGAGCAGCAATTGCTGCTGCTCAGAGGCCTTGGTTGAATGAAGCCAGTGCACTACCAGGTGACAGTCTGAGTTTGTAAATGCCAGTAGTATTATTCTTCAGGAAAAAATAAACCAAAAATGGAAGCAAAGTTCTTGAGAGTCATTCCAGTTTTCAATGTTGCCCAAAGCTGGGGAGCACATCCTGGAATATCTACCGGCTGCCTTAGGGCCACACTTTCCTGCAGGGAAGCATGGGTTTCTTATGTTGTATTACTCCATGCAGCTGTAGATGGGTCAATCCACCTTTTGCTGGATCGGGGATTCTTGGAGGTATCTGCACTCAGCAGTTTTGCCCTGACTCACTCGAACTTCAAAAGGTCCCTACACCTCTCTGCATCAGACCAGCAAGTACTGTTATTTAATGTATTCACAGAGGCAGGAGGAAACATTTACATACATTAAAAAAAATACTCTGAGGTCTTCAAAAACAGGCACTTCAGATGTAAAAGTGTGAAATGAAATTATCTTCAAATAGAAAATCTGAAAATGCCAGTGGCAGCAGACACCAAAGACCTTAAAAGTTTATGCAGCTTTATGTATTGTTATTTCTTCAGTAAGCCTGCCACGGAAATGACAGGGGTATGGGAAGAAAGTATGTTAGCACTTACAGTCTACTCATAAATGCATTAAATGCAACTATTTTACTGAGAAAAAAACCAGGAGGAGAGCAGAGGCCCATCTCCTGGGGAGCTAATCTCAATTACTGCTCCCAATCATGCTTCAGCTGAAGAGAACCCTGCATAGAGCCCATGCTGTACGTGACCTGGCAGTTGTGTCCATTTGCCCCTTCAAAGACACTCATGTAATGAATGAGAATAGACTTTTTCCTTACAAAAAGAAAGAAAAAAGTGATTGTTCAAGGAAAAAAGAAATTCTAAAAAAGGCCTTCCATTAAAACTCTATTTATTGCAATACCTTCCCACTTCCACAGAGATTACAATTACTAGAAGCAAGATACCAGTACACAGAAGTAATTTATGTGGGCAAAAGGGAGACACAAGTGTTTAGTTGGATCTGCTTATATGTTTACCACAAACTTATGATCAATTTTTGCAATTAAATGCAGGAAGGAATTCTTGGCAGGCTCGTACACAATGCTGCAGCTATCCACGCAAAGTGGGACAAAGGCTGCCTTATTTCCCTGTTTCCCTGGTTTTTTGGAATACCTGCGCTTAGATAGCTATAATTAGGCTGTAAGTCAGCCAAGCAGGATTTTGAAGCTTTCTTTTCCTTGGAGCAGTAAATGCCACTGCTTGATGTGGGCACCAGTTGTCACTTTCTCCAATTTGCAGGATGCAAAAGCTGAAATGGGAAAAAAGCTGCACTGCGCTACTTGAAACCCTTTCAGGGGCTCCCTGCAGCACAGGGAGGCACAGGCAGCCAAAAGAAGTCATAAGCACACTTTGCTAACTGCACCTCTTAATTGTCAGAAAGATAAAGTTTCTGGAACATGCAAAATAGCAGCATGAGCTGTTTTTGAAAACAGATAATACATTTCTGGTAATTAATTGAATTTTGGAGATGTTTCATTTTTGCACCCCAAGGAAATGCTGTTAGCTCCTCTCTTCTGAGCATCCTGTGTGTTTCACTCTTAATTCCACAGAGAATATTCCGTCAGGGATATCAGTATGTTAAAACTCTCTGAGGAGACATCACCCAGTGTGCAGTCACAGCTCTTTACTTCCCCAGCCCTGACAGGTACCTGTGGTTCAAAGCTGGGCATTTGGTCACTGTGGTCTGCCCATGGCACTGCTGGACCCCACCTGCCCCTACGGCACCACAGAAACACTGAGCAGTGCTACAAATGCTATCTAATAAATTTGAGGGCTGGAGAACAGTAGGAGAGAGGGGAGCAGATTCTCACATCATCAGGAGGGAAATAGGCTTTTAAAAAGCCAGTTGTGTCTGTGCACAACAATGAAGCTTTATGTCTATATAAACTGACAAGTCAAATTGTCCTCCTGGGCCCAATTCTCAACATCAGTGCCATTTGACTGCAATTGCTGCCTCCTGCCTCTGCAGCCAAATGCCTCTGTCTGCCAGCAAGGGCAGGCAAGATGATTAAAATAAGCATTAACAGAATAGTTTGGTGATTAGCTTCTCACTCTTTTTTTTTCTTCGCTTTCTCTTTTTTCCTACATATAGTTTGAGTCTGCCAAAGATTGCTAAAGCCTTTTTTTCATTAGCAGTGTACTTAACAAGTGTAAATTTAAAGTACTCATTTTCTTAAGGCCAAAGATTAAAGCAATTAAGGAAAACTGCTGCAACCTAGCACCAAAGTCAATCCTTAACATGGAAAAGAAACAATGGTGCTTAACATATTTAAATAAAACCAAATTGTGCACAATTATGCTAACACTCTGTTAAACTAAATTCTCACTCTGCTGTCATGTTTTATTTAAAATTTCCTTTCTGAAACTGAAATAACACTTTTTTGCCCCCAGTATGGCAACAGGTCTGTGGTCACTTTGCATTGCTTTCCTGGCAAAACCATTGTAACAAAAGGTAACATCCACTCTCATTCTGTCCTCATTTTACCATCAGCTTCTCTTCTCTTATGGGCTTAATCCCTTGCCAGGTCTGCACTGGATTTCAGTGTGATTTGGTTTGCGCTTACCAACTACCTGCTCCAATATCCTGAACCTTAAAGAGAACACAGGGGAGTGTTTCATTTGAGGTTTAAGGCAGTGCTTTAATATGGCAAGGAAAAACCTCTCTTTAGAAGATGGCAACTCCCTGATAGATTTGTTTGCTTTCCGTATCATCAATTCCAAAAAGCTGAGTACCTAGGATACTAACGGGGCATGTTCTCCCCACTAGCATGAATTCAACTTACACTTCCTCAAAGGATAAGCAGAGATCTGAAGACAGTTTTACCTCGGGACTGGGAATACACAGGAGCATCTGAGCAAGTCCAAGCACCTGACAGCGTGAACAGGCCTCAGAGACCATGTTCATTTTAATCATCTTATCAGCAAGCTGTCCTTGGTTGGAGGCTCTATTGTCATGAAGTCACTTGCGAATGAAGTACCATCAAGGACACAAAAGAGCAAATACTCCATGAGCTAAACACAATAAATATCCTACACAAGGAGCCAAGAGCCTTTGCAATGGTCACAAAAATTTGCATCTACTATATTATAGATGAAGCGTAGGTGATTCCCAGAAGCCAATATCTTTTAACCTGTGAGGAAAATGATTGTAAAAACCCTGAGGCAGGAAAGGGTAAGAAGCATCAACAGCAGTGATGGAATGCAGAGACAGCCAGAGGAGAGGGCAATGAGGCTTTTTGATGGTATGTAAAATGCCAAATGTACATTGCCTTCCAGACAAAGCCTAGGTGTAAAGGGCATGTGTGTGATCATGAGGGATGGCTGCCTTAATGGGAAACCTTCAACAACTTCTAATTCATTTCTATAGCTGAGCTGTTTCCATTTCTCTAGATCCTACGGAAGATACCACAATGAATGAAATGGCTCTTAATTAGATCTGATTATGATATCCTGCTACCTTAAAGTAAGTGCAGCAACACAGACAACATAGAAGAAGGTCTCAGAGATTTCAGATATCAAATTAAGAAATACCTCACAGGGCTGGAAAGGGCAGAAAAATACCACAAACAGTGGGGTTTTCATCTAGGGAGATAAATGTGACCATAGGACATCTCCCAGTATTGCTGCTGGGCCTTACTGACAAATTTGTCAGTTTTGCCTTATGTAGGTTGAGGACATGGAATAAGCTTGCATGGCATGCCAGCATTATCCAGGGGGTTTCCAATCCTAATCAGACAAAATATTATGGTCCAGAAAATTAATTATCCTGTTTAAAACAAAAAGGAAATTCATTTGATGAGAAAAAACTATTGTTTTTTTAAAACTAAAAAGGTTAACTAAAACGGTATTTTGTCCATCCAGCTATGACATCAAAACCATAATTATTCGCACAGTTCTAGGTTCCACTGCAATACTCTCAGCTGGTAATATTCACACACAGTTCATCTGCCCTGCCCTGCCCTGCTGGAGTTGCTAAAATATCAGAAGACTCAGGAAAGAACTGGAAAATGCTCATACTCCTTGGCTAGGAGAACCTCCTCTGATGCTTGCAGTCAGAAAAAGCAACACTGGCAAGACCAGGGTAAAATCCAGAGCCTACTGGGAAGAATTTATTTGCTGCTGCATCAGAAGATTGGGAAATAAACTTGTACCTGGGAAAACCAGAGCTTTAAAACATCCCACAAAACTACTTAGATTCTGGGCTGCTTCTGTCCTTTTCTATGGGTTTAACCATGCAGGGCACAGCGAGAGCAGGGTCTGGCCCCAAGGGAGTTCAGATGCAGCAGACTGATCTCCCAGCAGGCTACAGTATGTTCTCAGAAGGTACAATATCATTCCGAGGCCAAGGAACAGCCTATTAGCTCTGCATGCCATTAATTTTCATGAATAGTTCAATCTGATGCTCACAGGAGCTGTTGGGCATCTTTCCATTTTGTCTCACAGGACCTGGATGAGGGTTTATTTATGTTTTTACTTCATACCTTACCTTTAAGCCTAAGCAGTTCAGTGCAGCTGTGCAGGTTTCCAGCCCTCTGCCAGGCTCAGTGCCCAGCAGTAGGCAGGACGCTGTCTGCAGATCGGAGTGATGGCATGTCACAGTCAAAGCCATTCAGAGAGAATTAAACTTCTGGCTTGTTTGACTAAACTTCTGAACTCACCACAGTTCCCCTGTTTTGCCAGCCTGAAGAAACAGCCCAGTGGGTTCTTGACTCATATGCCAAAATGCCTCCTTCATCCTCCCTGGAACTGGAAATGATTACTAATAGGTATTCTTGCTGAAATGATTTAACATAACGTGCTGAATGAGATCACTAAGTTGAAGTATCTTTTCCTAAGTGACTCTCTCACTGCTTGTCTCAATACCAGAGGCGAAGGAGGATAGCATGAAGCGAATTCTTTTGCTGGCTTTTTACAAAATCTCATGAATTACTGAAGAGCTCACACTAGGAAGTTTCATTCAGGTTCATTACGAGAGATCCATGATGCAGGTCTGGAAGGCAGAGGAGGATGCAGACACAGGGGTTTGGGTTAACCTCTCTCTTTCACGCTTTCCCCTTTTCCAGTGCTCTCCAGTCTAGGCTGGGAACTGAAGACAGGCAGTGAAATGAAGTGGGCATGAGAACAAGGCTGGCAAGGGGCTGGGCACTCTTTGCCCTGCGTGCACAGCCCTGGATGTGCATTGCTGTTATAGCTGCATCTGTTACAGGAGGCTGCAGGCATCAAGCGAAACTCAGAATTTGGGGAGGAACAGGGGTGTGCACCACAAAACACACCTCAGCATGCCAGGGATGCTCAGGGTTTCACTGAGAGGCCAGGCTGCCCTTACCCATCTGAGCCTGTCAGCCTCAAAATTAACTTACTGAGGTCAGCATTCATAACCGGAGTGTGGAGTTTCAATTCAGTCTTCCTTTCTGAGAAAGCCCTATAGTCTCTGGCCCAGTACAGCTATTACCTGCCAACCCAAAGGATGATGAATGTTATTTATATTGCAGTAATGGCTAACCACTCAGTGGAGACCAGGGACAGGCTGTGCTATGGACTTTTCAAGCACCTACTGAATGAGGGCTGCCCACAGATGCCTGGAAGTGCTGAGACTTTTCAGGATAATGTTCTTGAGTGTCTTGGACACGATGACCTCCAACAACTGCAGTAGTTCTGCTGACTGCAACAACACAGGGGGCTGTTCTACAGTAAAGATATTCCTTCATACCAAATTCTTACCAGTCACTATAACATGCCATTATAATAGCAAAGAACTCATCTACTTCAAAACAAGCAACTACTTGATAGGAGTCTTTTAAGTTCATTGATTAATTAATGTGAAATATAATCTCTTTCAAACCAAACAGAAAACACAGAAGTATAAAGAGTTATTCTAATGAAAATTTTTCCTAATATTTAGCTGCTATTGTTCTGCTGTCCAAGAAATAAAGTGAATCAATGCATAAGAACTACTCAAAATGAAGATGAGTACAGTAAAAGATGAAGGGCCTGTTGGGGTTCTAGGAGTTCTCCTTTTGTTTTCTTTTTCTCTCAAAGAATTTTTCCTCATACAAGCTGCCAAAGAGACAAAAGACCTGCCCACAGGGGGAGGAGTCTACCTGGCTAGCCTCTTTTACCTGCGGTTTTCTCGTGAAGGGCAGAGAGGTTGTGAGATTTGAACTGGATAAAAGGGGCTCCTACGGCTCTTGTGCTGCCGGCATTCGAAGGGGAGAGGAGGTGCTGTCATTGTGGAGAGAGTTCGCCACTACTACAGGCCTTCTGCTTTCTGCTGCCTTCCTTCCACCCTTCTGCTCGAGTGCCTCAGGGGCCCCGGGATCCCAAGCCCGCCTTTCCCTGCCCTGCTGGGAGCCGGGCCACGGCTGCCGTTCCTTTGCTGCTGCTCCGAGCCTTCGCTGCACTGTAGCCCCGCACCCCCTGCCTGCCGAGACCTCCCGGGGCTCCCGCTGCAGCTCCGGAGTTTGATACATCTCGCCTACCACCCGGGATTCTGTGTGTTCGTCCCTGCTGTTCCGGGATCGGCTGCCCCTGGGGTTTGTGAGGCGAGCTTCTCGTCCGCCATTACCGCGTGCTCCCCGAGCTCGCTCCGGAGCGCCCCCTGCAGCCGCGGGGGAACCATCGCACCCTCCCCAAACAGCCGAGGGAAGGCGGGCACTGGGTTCCCGGTTCTGTTTGTTATTACTGCCGTAGTTAGTGTTGTTTGCTTGCCTCTATATGTATATATATATATATATAGATAGATATTAGTAAAGAACTGTTATTCCTATTCCCCATATCTGTGCCTGAGAGCCCCTTAATTTCAAAATTATAATCATTTGGAGGGAAGGGGGGGTTGTATTTTCCATTCCAAGGGAGGCTCCTGCCTTCCTTAACAGACACCTGTCTTTCAAACCAAGACAGGGCCTGATCCTATAAAAAACCCTGTAAGTCGAATTTAACTGTGGCATGTGCACACTTGCAGGACTGGGCTTCAAATAATTGCAGAGAAATGTAAGAACCGATAAACTATAGCTTTAGCTTTCTACTACAGTGAGCCCAGAGAGGAGATAGCTAACACTTCCCAGGAAATACCATTCCAAGAAATAGTCTGCAAAGATGCAGAGGAAATACATATAAAACATCAAATGCAGATTTTTTTTTTTTTACTATTAATGATTCTCTTTGTATCTTGGAAAAACCACACAGTGACTTCTTTCATATGCACTGAGGTACAAAAACCTAAAATACTAAGTGACACATTCTACCAAGAAATGCCTTAGAGAGGGTGCTGTGAAATAAGTGTCATCCCCTCTTTTATCCCTTCTACAATTAATTTTCTACTGCTAGAGTTCTAAAAATATACCCAGAAATCAGTAGACATTTGTGTCCATCGGATGCCTGATTAAAATACAAGTGCTAAGAAATACCTTACCTTTAATTATACTTTTTACACTTAAAAGCTGCTTTAGACAGGGCTGTGTCACAGCTTCATAGCCAAAAGCCTGAAGATCTCAGAGCCCAGTAAACAGACTAAGCAGGGAACAACCTGATAGGCTTTCTTCTGCCTTTTCATTAGATGAGTGGTCACTCCAAAACCAAATGGGAGAAATTAAGCACATAGTAAGAGACTGCAAGCACTTTCTTGCTGTCTCAACTCTGTAAGTCTCCTAAGAGGACTGATGTCTCAGCATCTGGGCATTCCTTTCACTGTCAGACACTAAGAGCAGTGGGATTTATCAGCAATCTGCTGAGCATATACAGATGACAGGTGTAGAGCTTGGAGAGCTCAAAGGCATTTACAGATAGAAAGGGGTTTGCAAAAGACACGTTGAGCTGAGACCCGGAGTCTGTGAAAATTGCTCCCAATTGCTGTTAAACCTTTAGCTGTGGTAGTTAAACTAGGCACTGCAATATGCACAGTTTATCCTGGGTGTGCTTTATAATTGCACAGACTGTTTGAGGAAGGCTGGTCAGCCTCCATGTCACATTTTACAAGGAAAAGGCTCTTGGGATGATTTTGGAAGGTAGTCTTTGTTGCCTAAACTACAACTCCATCTATCACTCAAATACATGGAAATGAAGTGTCGTTTATGAACAGGTTTTGGATTTTTAAAGTACAAATTTCATGAAAAATAGATTTAAAGCTCTCTCCAGCACCCACATCTCACCTAATGGTACTTTATCCCCCATAGATTTCCAGCCTGTTGTCCCCCCATGATCTACATATCTTCCTAAATCTTTTAAAGTATCTTCTTTTCAAAAGGATATGACTTGCTGACATCATAAAGAGGTGCATTATATGAAAACGTTTTTGCTGTACTGACGTAAGGTCTAAATTATTTCCAAAGTCAGCTGTATTTTCAATAATTTGTCCCTTTTTCATTTTTCAAAACAGCTTTATTCGCTTATGATAGCAAATTGCTTAAGTCCCTCCATCCTCAATCCAGACAGTGATAGAACTCTGCACCAAACTTTTTATAGCAGCAAATGTGTTTTTGTTTCCCTGGAATCCTAAAAAAAATTAAATCTTTCTTCAGCTACAGTCTGTACAAAAGTGTGTTAGCTCTGTAGTGTTCAAGAATAGCTAGTTAGACTCTGAGGCTATACATTCTTCTGCTAAAAGATACGTTATCACATCTATGTCTAAATATTTATGCTTCCTGTTTGCTAAAAGCAACACCTACAATTGCTATGATTGAAAATGACAAAATAAAAAAGAAATTTTTCACCAATTTGCCACCCTTTTGCCTTTAACAACACTAAATATAAAGTCTAGTTCATTAGCGTTTTGCCTGTTTCTGTTTAGCTATAACAAGGGAGAAATAAATGTGTTAAAAAAGAAGTAAATGGAATTGTAAATATGACAGAAACGGAAAGAGATTTCATGGTTTGATGCATCATCTGAAACCCCTTAACACACGTGAAAAGGAAAAGAGCATAGAACCATACAATCATTTAGGTGGAAAACACCTGTAAGATCACTGAATCCAGCCATTAACCCGGCATTGCCAAGCCCATCACTAATCCATGTACCTGAGAGCCCCATCTACACCTCTTTTAAATACCTCCAGGGATGGTGACTCCACCGCTTCCCTGAACAGCCTTTTCCAATGCTTGACAACCCTTTTGGTGGTAACTTTCGTCTCGTTCAACTGCTTTTAACCACCACACCAGCAAAGATTGCCATCATTTATTTCCATTGGATCTCCTTGCTCAGCAGTCTAATTAAGGTTTTACCCTTATTAGTGGGGTTTTCAGGCACTACACTTCATATTACTTGTCAGTAATAAACTTTCTTCACCATTTTTGCATATTTAAGTAATTGTAACTTTAAAATACGCTATCATTTTTTTTGTGAGTGAGGACTTGTCATCATGTAGATATTACAAAGGAAAAAATACAAAAGCAGAAAATGTCATGATGTCTCTTTCAAGCAGATGGTATTGCAGTAGCACTGAAAAAGTTTATATTAATTACTTTCAGAAAGAGAAGGAGATGTCATATTTCAGATAGAGGATCCTACCAAACCCACTAAGAACAAGCCGTAAATTTAACAATAGTGAGATTTTTTCATAGAATCATTGTGACAGCTGTCAAACTGGGGAAGACTTTTTGTTAATGCCAGTACAATTGTTCATTTAAACAAAAGCCAGTGATTCAGTCACACTGGAACAGCTCATGAGCTGAGCTCTGCCGCACGATCTGCACTCATGCAGATATTCCATCTATATGCAGAGTTGCTCTTTAATTTCCATCTTTGGGGCTACAATGTGATTTGTCCAGAGCTGAGGAGAGCCTTACAAAAGTCAAGCCAGAAGGCAATTTGTGATTGAGTTGTAACAAGCTGACTGTTTTCTCTGGTTGGAAGGGAGAGGTTTGGTATCCTAGGCAAGCAGCTGGCATAGGACATGCTCCCTGCATGCCAGGCTGACCATGTGGTCACCCTTTTTTTCCTGTGCCATCAAAATAAGAGAACACAACTATTGGTAGAGATGTACTCTGTGTGCAGTGACAGACCAAAGTACCAAAGGTGTCAGCTGGACCCTCCCTCAGAGAGGGAGCTCACAAGGAAATCCCAGTATAGATCTTGGTGCTGTCACAGGTTCTTTGCAAGCAATAAAAATGCGGAGATCCCATTGACTACCTCCACCCATGAGAGGGCCTGGACCATTAAGGTGATTTACTAACAGCAAAACCAACTCTGAAGAAGAAATTGAGTGTAACTCTTACCTCCTCGTAGACATCATCATTCCTGTTGAAGTCTCCAGCCCTCCTTGGAAGCACATGGACATGAACATGCTGGAAACATGAAACAAAATAATGGTGATTATCAAGTTCATGACTTTCTTTTCTGAACTGTCAGCATTATTCTCAACACACACAAGTAACCGTGCACAGTCTCCCACAGCATATTTTCAGAGGAAAATACATTAACCTGTTCCATAACTGTATCTCAACTCTTTGGAGAATATAAAAGAGGAAAAACATGAGAGAGCAGCCCTGGTGTACTATACGAGTTTCAGAGTGAAATGCCTGGAAGTTTAGGGGCTCTGTGGAATTATTCATAGTTGTCAGTCAGAGACATATTTAGCCACAACTTTGAAATAACGATGTCCCTTGGAGCTAAGTGTTGTGTCTTCGGAACAGACAGGAATAGGAAGGTGCCGGAGATGGGATGTGGTGGAGAGCTCTTGTGGGCAGTCCGGGCTCAGGGCTCACTGTCTGGGGACAGAGGAGCTGCTGCCACACCACAGACAGCACATGGGTAGAAAGGCTGACAGAAGAGGACAATGCCTCTCACAAGGTTAAAAAGACTTTAATGTTTCCTTTCCTCCCCGGAGGCTGTAGCCCGAATACAACAAACTGAAGCCCCCAGCAGTACAAGACTCATGCTTGGGGACACACCTGCAGGGAGAGAGTGCCAGGTGGCCCAAAACCTGTGAGGCACAAGGATTATGACCCCAGCTTGGCAGAGCCTGAAGTGTAAGTGTCCCTCTCCTGGCACAGGGCCATTGCCCAAGGGGTAGCAGAGCTGAGGACTGAGCTGCACAGGCAGCTTTGGGTTACCCAGTTCAGGAAGGAGGTGAATGGTGATGTATTTTTGTCAAAAGTGCTGATGTGATCTGGGGAAAACAAAACTATGGGCAAGAACACAAATGTATGACTTGGCACCTTGATGTTGTGTTACTACTATTACCATTGGTTTTTTCTGACACTCTTCATACCATAAAGGAAGAGTAATTCAAGATCATCAAGACCCAAGTTCTACTGGGAAAAGTACTTTTCTGCAGTAAGTTCAGCTACTAACAACATTGCAAAGCATTCTTTTCTCTTTTTCCCTTTCTCTTTCACTCTTGAGTAAAGAAAAACAACAACTGAGAATAATTCTTCAGGGAAAAAAACCCCCAACACCTTCATGAGGAGAGGCAGCAAATAATCTGAGTGACAGATCACATTTATGTATCTTAAGATCTTTTTAGATGGTGCCTAAATCCTTAAAAAAAAAAAAAAAAAGACTGCATCAAAAACAGCACCAAATGGTTTGCATAGAATTTAGATAGCTTGCACCTGATTCAATTTGATGAGGTAGAAATTAGCTGAAACTCCTGCACCTCATTGAAACATCCTCAAAACATGGCTTAATATATCATATATAATGAAATATGAAATCAAAAAAGGTTTTCTTAGGGTATTTGTAAGAAAATTCAAACACACCTATAATGTGTTAGCTTCTATCCATAAAAACATTTGCTCAGTGAATAAAATGAAAACACAAGGATGTTTCAGTTAATGAAATATTCCGAATACCACACTTACGTTTTCTCAGCTTTACCCTAGAAAAACTGAATATGTGATTTCTTTTTCTTATCATTATCCACAGCTTTCAGTGTATTCAGACTAGAGATGAGGGTGAATCTTGAGGGTCAAAAACTATGTTTTTGAGTAATATATCAGTGATAGTGTTCTGATAGTGTATTATACTAATATATCATAAGAGCGAAAGTGCTCCTATGATGTATTAGTGCAATGTATCATCTGAACATCACTGCTCATATGATGTATTGCTCAAAATCACAAAGCAACTTTAAAGATGGTCTTCAGTAGCCATAGGCCTGAAATTTCACTTTTGGACAGACTTTCAAGAAAAAAAAGTGTAGGTTAATTTTGCAGGGGTACTGTAAAATTTCACTACTCTCTCACACCTGTGGTTCTCATTAGATTCTAAATTTATTCATCAGAATAGAGTCAGTTCATCTACCAGTCAGTTTATTTCTCTTCTGCTACAAGGAATGATAGTTTTGCTACAAGTATCAATTTGCAGGAATTTCTCTTGATGATACATATAAAATCTAATATCAGCTATCAACAACCATATTCCCCAGAAGTTTAGCCACCTTTAAGAGTAATTTTTATCTCTGGTGCAGAATGTTCCAGGACATACACAGGAGAAGATCTGTATACCCGTGACAGACGATTTGGAATATCAGAAAACACCCAGGGATGTAGTCCAAAGATCCAGAGATGCTGCACTGCAGATGCACAGACCAGCATAGCAGGTAATGAATGAGCCTAATGTGATCTTCTGCCCAAAATGGGCTCTTATGATCAGCGTGAAAAAAAAAAAAGAAGAAAAAGTGTTTATGACAGCATATGGGCCACTTGGCATCAGTGGGGACGTTCTCAAGGGTTAGTCACCTTTACTACATGCATTATGTTCTCACACACTGCCAGGCTGCATAGCAGAATCCATCAACTGTATCATAAAACAAATGAATATTCCCAAGGTTTGAGGTAACAGCAATCAATTTAAAAGAGAGTAATTTTTTCCAACCATCCTTTTTTTTTTAATTCTGTGTAGGAAAAATAAATATCTGGATTCTCCCCACTGTTTGTATAACAGTAACAAACAGGATCAGCAACAGTGTCTCACATATTTTCCTGGTCTTCAGTTTTACCAAGAAATACAAGCAGCACAGAGCTGTGGCTACCACGTAGTCAGAAACACTGAACAGGAAGATTTCACACCTTCTCTAATCTGCCTTTCAGCTTCTAGCCTTCTTAACTCGGACTGGCTGATATTTTGATTCATTAGGTAATCTTTAATTGATCATTTTTACTCCTTAGTACTGTCTGTTACTGCTAAAGCCTCAATCCACCAAGGCACTTAAGCACGAGCTCAATATCCAACCTGTGAATTGGTTCAGTGGGAATACTCACATCTCGGATGTTTTGTTTATGTCTCAGTGTTTTGCATTCACTGCTGGCTACAGGGAGGTCTCCCTAAATGGCAGTAGCAAAAATAACTTCAAGGTGCCCACAAATTAAAATTGCTTCCTTCCATTTGTTTTCCAAGCAAAACAAAATCCTGCATATCCAAAAAAACCATTTGCAATTGACTGAAATATGTCAGATGCAAACAAAACATTGGGATGCTTTTCTTTTTTTTTAAACAAACAAACAGATTTAGGCAAATCTTCCATCAAAACACTGCTTGAACAGAAAACATCTTAACATTGACCAAAATTGTCAAAATAAAGCATTTCAATTTTTTTTCCCCAGTTATTGTGGGGGTCCTCATGCTTGGTGGGTGGCAGACAGCCCCATCACATTCCAGCAGGCTCTATTCAATCACTGTTGATGTATTTCATTTTTTTTCTAAAAAATTGTTTTCCCCTCATTTTGCATTATTTTGATTAATAGGCAAGGAAAGCAACACACAACAGCCAAGACATTTACATTAATGGACCAATCAATATCACCCACATCAGGGTAGAAAAAGGCAGGCACACACTTGCATTGCTTAGCTGCATTCCCTGCTTGTCAGGCACTGATGGAGGAAGCAGGACACTGATGCGCTGGGTGTGACAACAGTGACAATGTGAGGATGCAGCAGAAGTCCCCAGGTGGGGAGCACCGTGTGAGTTAAAGATGCCTAAGCCCCCTAGTTGCTTCTGATACTGGGGGCAAGATTTCCAGCCAGGGATACCTAGAACAGCAGTAGCTGGAAGGAGGCTGTGGGAGCTGGATTTTATAAGACCTTCAAAATTAAAATTATTAGACTGACAGTTTTCTAGGGTTGGGACTGCAGCTCCCTCTGCTTCATATTGTAAATAAAATCTTAGTTTGAGAAACTCCTGGTGGTGAGAATTATCAGGTGATGCAAAATCACTCATAAGAGAAGTTTCTTCAAGACCTTTATACCCAGAATGACAAGAGCATTAGAAAATGTACTGCAAGGAACAAATCTGTAGTGCCACGGGGAACTAATGAGCCAGAGCCAGGGTGTGATGTCTCTGGCCTCCCACTGCACCAAGACGATGCTCTGATGAGCTCCATGGCTTCCAATCAGGACTGTGGGAGCACAGGACTGCTCATGGGCACTCTGGAGCATGCTCATCCCACCACTGCCAAAATCTGGCTGCATCACAGGCATTTGTGGGATTACATGACTAAAGTCGCTCTCCAGTGAACCAGGGCTGCAAAATACCCAGAAAGTCTCAGCCAAAAGACCCGGAGCATGAGTCGTTGGAGAAACAAGCATTCAGGTCAGGTGAGTTTTACTTCAGCACTCAAGGCCATGCGGAAAGCAATGTTCCTGGTTACGGCTGGTTTTATATACTGAATTATGGTCAAATAACCAATGTGTCACCACTGCACTGGATTTAAAGTGAAAATACTAGACAAAAATAGACACGGAAAGAGATTTCCCAGGTAGACCGGAATAGTGATAACCCTACCACACACCACGGTGGAGGACATGGATGTGTTCTGCAATAATTCATGAACATTATGTTGTGTTCACTCAGCTGCTGTGCTGGTTAGCAGAGCAACAAAGCTCAGCTTCCAGTTGAAAGGGAGATAACAGTCTGTACATGAGCTCCTCAGCACCCAGGGTTTATTAGCAGTGAATGTTCTTACAGGATGAATACATAAAAGCTGGTAAAGGGTCATACAACCCTGAGCAAGGGGAGGTGCTGCCAAAACTTTGGCAGAGGAAGGGCTGTTCCCCCTACATCTGCAAAAGCAGAACATGGCTGAGCTGAGCCTTCACGCAGCAAAACCAGATGCCTTTCAGCAGTTTAATCCTTTCCCTTGTTACTTTTCATTCTTTCTACCGTCAAAGCTTGGCAGTTGTGGGTTTCCAATGTATCATGGTGCAGCAAGGACAGGAAAAGCCATGATCCGCTCTGGTTGTGGCCAGGAGGAAGGGCAGGAAGGGAATTAGCAGCTCCAGGCAGCAAGACCAGGCAGCCAGGAGACCCCCACCAGCCAGTTTGCTGGGAAAAAGGATGGTGGTTTTGAGATAAGACTTCACTTGCTGCAAAGTGCTCTGTCCATTACAGAGACGGGGGCTGTGATAATGCTTCTGCTAAACTACCAGATTAACTGTAGAAATTCCAAACTAATAACCATTCTGCAAGTAAGACTGTTAGTGGGTGATAAAGAAAGTCTACCATTAATACAGAGATAGCCACATGAAAAATAGGGCAATTTTGTCCTCTCTGTAAACTGGGCTTCCATGGAGCCCTTGTTTGCTATTCCTGATTAACTGTTCAATTATCCCTGTTACAAAGTTATTCCATGGAAAGCCCTGCTTACATATCCACAGCTCATTCACAGAAAACGCTTCCTCTGCTGTCCCCAAAAATCCAGAGCGTCACCAGCCACAGGCACACTTGGTACAACTGCTCTTTCAAGGCACTGAAAGCCCACTTCTAGGGCCCTTGACCTGCAAGTCCTGGCAAAGACATCTTTGTGGGAAAACAGTTCCTATTCAGTGAGTATTTATGAGTTCTTGATGTTTTTCCGAATCCTGAATTGGCTTGAGATGGAGAAAAAAATTTAAAAATTTTTAAAAAGTCCTATCCAACATTAGGAAAAGAGTTTTGGACAATTAAAACACTCAATTTTCACAGCCTTCAAAATTATTGCCAGCATTAGTACTGTTTTTCCCCCATTGCCCCATTAGTACTGTTTTTAATTTCAGGAGTTATAAATTAGTCAAAGACAGATCACTCTAAAGGAGCTAATTTTTATAAAATAATAAAACATGACAGGAAACTACTTGAAACCATTCCTTTCCTACAAAAATGCCCCATCTCAAGGAATCAGCACTTTCTTTTCCAGCTTTACTAAAGCCTTGTGCACGAGGCTGCACAGATGCAGGCCCTCAGCATCGTCTCCCCAGCTGGCAGCTCTGCCATGCTGGGGGTGAGGATTGCTCCAAATCCAGGGAGGCTGCATGGACTGACACACTCTTGTAACATCTTTGGCTCTGGCTTATTAAAACACAAAGCTGAGGTTTGCTTTTCTGCCATTGTGAGGAACACAAGGACGTGATACAGATGGAAAGGAGTGGCACAGACTGCCAGGCTCGGGAGCTTGATGTGCAGGGTAACAGATTGATGCGTGCAAGGGAAGGACAGGGAAATCCATGTCTGTCTCAGAAATCCCAGGGCAGCAGCAGAGGAAACAGCAGAGACAGATGTAGGGATGGACTAGAAGAGCCACCGGAGAACAGGGAGGGTTGAAGCTATTGATAGACTGAAAGTAGTGGTCAAAATTCTGTGAATCAAAAATGTTGTGCAGAAAGAGACTGCAAAGAGAGAAAACAAGAAACTGGAACAAGTCTTGGGAGAGAAGGTCACACAGGCTGTGCATGTGCTACCAAGCTGGAGCCCTCTGAGGGCCCTTTGACACCTGTGTAAATCTATATCGCACCGTGCTGTACACGCACCCTTAGGAGGAAAAATAAAACTTTGCAATGATCCCTACCAACACCTATGCCATAGATTTGCCTCTGGAAGAGTAAGTATCAAGATACTTGCTCAACACAGAAAACATGTACTTTGGAAAGCAACAAACAAAGAGAATCTGCAAATATATCAGAAGCCAAACCAAGTGGGGTACTTGCAGCAGAGCACATCTTTAAACATGTAGATTCAGAAATGTGCACATTCAGCATTCTCAATAAATAATGCATATGTCAACTGCTATGAGGTTTAAACAAATGAGCTGTGGGTGAACTAGAAAAGGGATGTAGACCTAATGAAAACAAGCACAGAAAGGTTTTTAAACCCACTTGATATCTGTAGTTATAACTTCCACAGCTGAAGGCAACTTTAGCATTTGCAAGAAAAGTGCCAACCCCTCCCTTTCAGCCCCAAACCCAAGAAAACTGGCACAATAATGAGAGTAATAAGCCTGTTTGTTGGAAGTGGTGATCCGAATGTACATCTCTTGAACGTCTCTAAGAGATTCTCTGAAAGGCAGCAAATGAATAAACTAAATGGAAATAAAGGTTGGATGATTCTTTGAACTTATATTTCTTGACCTCTAAGCTCGTCTGCAAGTCTAGGAATGAGGGTCCATGCATGGTGGTAGATAGGTCAGGCCAAGGACCACCACCTGCCATTATTCATTGTCCATCCCCTTTCCAGCACTCATAGGGAAGGGTGGGCAGACCTGCAGGAGCAGCAACCATTACTCTGCAAAAACAACCCAAAACCCTGACAGTCTCCAGCCTTTTTTACAGATGGGAACCACCAGTGAAGGTGCCTCTGAAGTTACTTTGGAAGGTATGCTCAGGGATAGCTGGAGAGCACCTGCCTTGAGGCCCTGTGCCTTTGCCTTCCATTAGGGTCACTTTGTTCAGGTATTTTTTTGCAAATTTGGTGTTGCTGAGATGTGATTGAAAGCACAACTGCATTTCCCTTCACCTCTGATCTTTAGTTAAGTCTTGATAAATGCATATTGTTTGAAAACTTGTGATATGTATAATTAGGGCTCTTTAATTTACGTTTCAACAAAATGTTCTATAATAAACATTTACTGCTCTGTGAATAAACATTTAAATGAAGCTCCTAATGGGGGTTACATGTTTCGAAGCAGTTCATGGCTTTGCTGAAGTCTCTCCCTATATTTAATGAGAGTCATTTCCATAATCTGTGCATTATTGCTTAAGCCTCCCTTTAGGAATATTTTACAAAGTAAAATTGTGTGAAATATTATAAGCCAAAAGAGAAAATGCTAAGAGGATTATCAAATTGTCTTGTTAAAGGGACAGCACAAACTTTCATTTTCCCCCTGAGATGCTAACACTGTAATTATATAAAATGTGCTTACTAATCATCATACTGGTGTGTTTTTACTGGGTTTTTCCTTCCGAGACCCAGGCTAAGTTAAAAGGATAGGAGACACCTGAAAGGTCTGATATGAAGGGCAATATAAAGCTAATTTACTTTCTGATATTAATAAGAGCAAGGACCAAATCCCCCAGGCAAATCTTGTAGATGTCAAGAAACATCCTGCTCCATCAGTGGGCCAAGTACTGTTCTGTACAAAGCTGTGCATAGCTTCTCCCACGATGGGGCCCTGAAGCCCCACAATTAACAACCACAGTCTCATCCCCATTTTGCTGAAATTTCCACCCACTTTCTCACTGACTCTACTAATGGCAGGACTCAGTCTCCCACGTGAGATATAAAAGCACACTTAGGTCGAGGGAAAGATTATTGTTGGAATACAGAGGGTTTTCAATTCTCTGGAGCCTCTGCAAGAATACAAACACCTGTAAGATATTTCTTCCATATGTCTGAGTACATTTGAGGAGAGCATAAAACTGAAATATATCTTCTCTGCTCTAGCAGGGAATAGGAGCATTATATCAGCAATGGCCCACTCCCCCTTTAATGCAGGGAGTAAGGGAGAAGAAGAGAAGATAAACTGGGAATATATGTGACAGGGGGAAGACAAGCCCTACATACCAGTTATTCTAAGAGGGAAATCATTATGTCTAATTTTTGTGGCTATTTTGTGGCCCTTTTAGACAATTGCTGCAATCTCTTCTAGGATGATGAAAAGGTTCCTGCAGAACGAAAATAACTGTCTCCTCTTTCACTATTTAAAGATGTGTATTGGGTTTGTGTGGCCGGGTTTTAGTAGCGGGGGAGCTACAGGGGTGGCTTCTGTGAGAAGCTGCCAGAAGCTTCCCCCATATCCAGTGGAGCCAACTCCTGCAGCTCCAGGATGGACCCACCACTGGTCAAGGCTGAAGCTCATCAGCAAGAGGGGTGGGGCCTCTGGGAAAACAGATTTAAGGAGGGGGAAAAACCCTGTGCAAAAGCAACTACAGCCAGAGATAGAAGTGAGATGTGAGAAACAGCCCTGCAGACACCAAGGTCAGAGCAGTAGGGGCAGGAGCTGGTGCAGCCCCTGCTGCAAAACATGGTGAGGGAGCTGTGCCCCTGCAGCCCATGGAGGAGCACAGTGGGGCAGAGGATGCCCAAAGAAGGCTGAGACCTCATGGGAGGCTGTTGTAGTGGCTAGAAAAAAACTGTGTGTCCTTGGTTTTGATGATAATTCTTAAATATGTGATTCACAGAGGTGAGGGGTGGAATGCGTTGTTTTTGCACAGCCTGGTTTTTGGTAGCGGGGGAGCCACAGAGGTGGCTACTGTGAGAAGCTGCTGGAAGCTTCCATGTCTGGCAGAGCCAATCCCTGATGGCTCTGAAGATGGACATGCTGCTGGCCAAAGCTAGGCCAATTAGAGGTGATGGTAACGCCTCTGTGATAACAGATTTAAGAAGAAAATCAAAACAAAGGGGACACAGTTTTTTCCTAGCCAGAGAAGAGGAGGAGGTGAGAACATGTGAGGGGAACAACATGGAGACACCAAGGTCAGTGGAGAAGGAGGGGCAGGAGGTGCTCCAGGTGCTGGAACCGAGATTTCTCTGCAGGCCATGGTGAGGACCATGGTGAAGCAGCTGTGCCCCTGCAACCCATGGGGATCCATGGGGGATGCAGAGATCCATCCACAGCCCATGGGGGAGGTGCTCATGCCAGAGCAGGTGGATGCCTGGAGGAGGCTGTGCTCCAGTGGAAGACCCAGTGGAGAGAGGGGGCCCTTGCTTCCAGGCTGGAGCAGCCTGTCCTTGGAGGACTGCACCCTGTGGAAGAGTGACCCACACTGCAGCAGTTTTGGGAGGACTGTTTGCCTGTGAGAGGGACTCACGTTGCAGCAGTTTGGGGAGGACTGCTGCTTGTGAGATTTGGAGCCACGCTGGAGAAGTTCATGGAGAACTGTCTCCCGTGGGAGGGACCCCATGGCACAGCAGGGGAAGGACTTCTCTCCCTGAGCAGCAGAAGAAAACCTCGGGTGATGAACTGACCAAAACTCCCACACCCTGTTCCCCGTGTGCTGTCGGTGGGAAGGAGGGAGGGGCTGGGGGAAGAAAAGGTGTTTTAAGGGCTTATTTTACTTCTCATTATCCTCCTCTGATTCTGTAATAAATTTATTTTGTACCTTTAAGCTGAGCCTGTTTTGCCCTTGGAGTGTTTTATCCCAGTCCTTATCTCAACTCATGAACCCTTCGTTAGTCTTTTTTTTCTCTCCTCTGCCCAGCTGTGGTAGGGGAGGGTGAATGAGTGGCTTTTGTGAGTGCCTGGCGTTTGGCCAGTGTCAAACCAAGACGGAAGCCCATGCTGGAGCAGGTTTACTGGTCTCCTGTGGGAGGGAATCCCATACTGGAGCAAGGGGGGAGCATGAAGAGTCTTTCCTCTGTGGGAGAAGGAGTGGAAGAGACGAGTAGGATGAAGTTACCACAGCCCCCATTCCCCATCCTCCTTCGCCACTGGAAGGGAGGATGGATGGAGGGAAAAGCAGGAGTGAAGTAAAGCCTGAGAAGAAGGGGGGGGGGGGGGGGGGGGGGGGGGGGGGGGTGATGGGGATGAGGGGGGGGGNGGGGGGGGGGGGGGGGGGGGGTAGGGAGAAGGTGGTTTTAAGATTTGGTTTTATTTTTCATTACCCTACTATGATTTGATTGGTAATAAATTAAATTAATTTCCCCAAGTCAGGTCTGTTCTGCCCATGACAGTAAATGGTGATTGATTTCTCCCATCCTTACCTCTACCTACGAGCCTTTTGATGTATTTTCTCTCCCCTGTCCAGCTGAGGAAGGGGATTGATAGAGTGACTTTGGTGGGTACCTGCTGTCCAGCCAGGGTCAACCCACCACAAGATGAAAGAGAGGTGCTACTACACTGAGAAAGAAATGGTTTCTGATGATGGCAATGTGACCAAGTTCATAAGTTTCTGTGGAGGATGAAATGTATTCAAGCCACGCTGCTTCTCATCACAGAATTCATCAGTGCTAAAGGAGATTTCCAAGGCTCTGTGTCAGTACTTTATAACCTTAAGAATACATTTCCCAGGAACTAGCAAATATCTCAGTGCATACCTGTACCACTCACTAGACTGTATTTGGTTCTTTATAATATTAAAATTATATATAGCAGCTATGGGTTCCAAAACATGGGCTGTTTCCCTGTTTTATTGCCGAATGTGCACATTCATCACTAAGGTTTAGCTGCTTCAGTTAAACCTTTTAAATGTAAATTATTTTCTGTTATAAAAAGCTGATTGTGGGAGTTTTACTATTTCAAAGATGGTAATTTATGTGACTGGAACAAAATAAAGCATTCAACAGAATCAGAATTTTACTTGATCAGAAACACTTTTATGTTTCCGTATAGTTACCTTTTCATATTTTCCAGCAGCAGTGGCCTCTGTCTTTCAATTAGCTTGAAACAGAAGATCTTACATAAAACCATAATTTAACGCCATTTGCATATGTGTAATTTCACAACTTCTTTACCTCTTATGTATTTTTAAGGGGTCATGAACCAATGCCTGAAATCCCTTGTGCAACCACTCAGGTGTTCACCCCTCAACAGTCCACAGAAGTCTCTGGGACAATGAGGAAGAAGTACCAGTCTCCAAAAACCCCTTGGCATTAAGTCTCCTCCCTTGTCAAACCATTTCAATGACATATCAGTGAGGGAGCTGAAAATGAAGAAAGCAGATTTTCAGCATGTAGCATATGACTGCAGGTCAATACCATTTTTCTTTGACTTACTTCCCCTACCCAGTGTTGAATTTGGGATACAAAACGGTTTCATGAAAGTAAACAGCCTCCTTGAAAATCAGACTTCATAGGGCACCTACAACATCACCCAAAGGGGATTGAAATCCCTGCAACAACGCCTTGGTTCCGGCAGCTGTTGGATCGGGCTTTGCAGAACATTGTGGTAGCAGCACTGACACCTTAGATTTTGACAACAGCCTATACAGACTAACATCTTCTCCCAGGCTGCCAGTGCAACAGTACTGTCATTCTTGACTTCCCAAATAACTAGGATTTTTCTCACCACCTTTCGTAATACCCAGCTCTGCTCCAGTTCTCTTTCCACTCAAGCCAGTGGCAACACACTTACTAACTTCAGCTGAAGCCCTTCTACTAACTTCAGCTGAAGTCCTTCCTGGTTTGACTAAATCTGGCAAACAGATGTGCTAATAATGGCAAAGGATATACAATAATATGTCCACAAACTTAACCATACAATAAAATGCACTCCATTGCCTTTAGTCACTGTGTAATATTTTCAAGTTAGGTTAGAAAATGCACCAATATCCCTCTCTCAAACATTTTATTAACTTCTTAAAGTACTTTTGTAAGCCCTTGTGTGGCAGGCAACATTTGCACAGCTCCCACCTAAGTGTGGTGAATGGCTGCAAGGCCAACACTGATAAACACACAGAAATGCGTCTTCCATTGACTGCTTGCTAAAACAAGAACTCGATCGTTTTAACTTACCAATTTAATTACCAAAATGTATTATTGATTCAATCTTTCTTCATATTCATGAGCTGGCTAGAGAGAAGTGTGTACTGTTCTGCTTAGTACACCTTCACCTTGATAAACATGAATTACCCTAATTGGGAAAGAAGTTATTTCAAAATTGTTTAAATCCACAGAATCCTTTCAACAGGAACTTTGGTGGATTTGTACTGCATGCTGGCGTTTGCCAGGAACCCAGCTGAAACCACCAGACTTGCTGTCCTGGAGACCTTTCAGCAGACACTTTGTCCAAATGGACTTTGACTGTGATGAGCAGGGCCATATGGACAGAGGGGTAGCAGAGGTGAACAGTCTGTGATTACGTCCCTAAGTCGTTTAACCTTCAGAATTACGATTCCACACACTCTGCCACCCAACAGGAGGCTGTACAAGCAGGTGAAAAGATAGATGTCTATTCGTAATGACTGTTTAGGAGACTGCTGAGCTCTGGTCTGTGCCTATGTTGGTTCAGTTCATTAAGGTAATTAACCAACAATCAATCTTTTTAAATTAGTTACACAAAACCAGCTACAGCCAGATCAACTGACATGAAAGTTAGGTCACGCTCCATTTCTGCACGATTTAACATCCACACTGGCACAGAAGACAGGGCATGGAAGCATCAGAAACTGGAGCCAGATTCCTTTGAAGCCCTACAACTTAATTAAAGTGTGTAAAACTTGTGCAGCTGCCTTGGTCTTATTTGCATGGCCTTCTGTGCTTGCAGCTCAACAACTTGATGATATACAAACTGCTCAGAAAACAAAAGGGAAGGAGGGAGGAAGTGAGGAAGGAAGTGAGGAAGTGAGGAAGTGAGGAAGTGGAAGGAAGGAAGGAAGGAAAGAAGGAAGGAAGGAAGGAAGGA
>VZTE01006232.1:109419-126206 GCA_013397775.1 Eulacestoma nigropectus
TAGGAGGAAGGAAGGAAGGAAGGAAGGAAGGAATTTAAATAAATTTAAACAGTGTAACTTTAAGCAGGACTTGAAACTGTGCATTAACAGCAGTCTCATGTTCACAGAATAAAATGAAGACAGAAGGAGCTGAAGTCACTATTATTGTCTGTTCCCTTTCCATGGACTAGGAAAAGACTAGCAGAGCAACCTGGATTTTCACTGAACACAAAGGTTACCTGTGAGGGGTTACAGCACAGTTCCACCATCAGCTTTAAATGCTGTCTGCTGCCCCGGGATCAGAGCTGTGAGCAGCTTGTAACTCGGGCTCACAACCTGACTCTTTCTTTCCATTTTCTCTGGGGTCTGGGAAAGTATTTGGTTGGCTTAAACCTGGTGCAGTGTGTTCTTCAGAAGCGATGGCAGGAGGTTGCTAAGGTGACCGAATCCTGGCCCTACTGCTCTCCCAGCCCGGCGCTGGCGGGATGAGGTGCAAACAGCAGCACTGCAGAGTTTGCCTCGGACTGCAGAGACCTCACACTGGACAGACGGGCCCTGCTTGCACCAATCTGAGGGCTAGTTTCAGGAGATGCTGCTCAGGACCCTCCGGATTGTGGCTGCAAGGCCGAGGAAGCTGCGGGGAAGCGCCAGACCCACATCCCCGGCAGGGTAACAGGAGGCTCTGCCTGGCGGCTCCGGAGCATCTGCGAGCTCGGTATGGGTGCAGTCAGCCTGGTTTGACACTAATAGACAATTTCTTTCCCAACTCTTTAAGCTGAACCTGAACTAAACTGCTTTCAATTTCCCCAAAAAGCCAAGTTTGCAACTTGTCCGTATGCTTGTCCATTAAGAGAGCATCTGGCTTCTTTTAATCCCTTGCACTAATGGAGTTGATCCGATTGCTTCCTCCAGAGACACTGCAACACAGGCATTGCTGCTGAATGACTGCCATGAAACCGTGATCCTCCTCCTAAATCCGCCGTGAAACGGATGGGCAAGAGGCTCCCTGCGATGCAGGAGAGCACAGCAGTGCCTGGGCTGGGAGCCTGCAAGTGGCTGAGCACATTCCTCAACTCCTTCCCTGTGCTTTGCTAGAACAGCTATTGAAGCTGTCAGGATCAGACCCACAGACTCCTCTTAAGTGAAGTGTGAAACATTCATCCGGTTTCCACTTCAGTGAAATCAGGCAACTCGGCTGGTGCAGCAGCAAAGGACTGGGAATTGGGGCAGATGGGGAAGGATGCCTGCTCAAGTTTCATTATGAAAGCTGTGCATAAATTAGCATGACTGGAGGGGAAAGAAAAGGCAATTCTGGGAGACCAAGGAGGAATATGCAACCCGTCACTTAACACTCCCCACTCTCTGCAGTGTTTCTGCCAGAAAACCACCAGAGCAGGTGCCTCCGGAAATGAAACTGAAGGAGATGTAAGTGAATTTAAAACTAATAACAGCAAGAAACTTAAATGAAAATCTCTCTGACTAGCTAGAGCTGCTTTTCTCATATAGGATTTTCTGGAGATTTCATAACTCTGCACTTAAAAACCATTCTCAAAAGTTGCAGGCAACATTATCACTTCGTGCCTCTGTAAACACAAATGCACCTTTCCTGCAGCACACGTATAACAGCAAAATGTGAGGACCCCACTGCGGCAAACTCTTTATTCATTACCAGAGTGATCTCTATTTTCTTGGCATATATGCAATTCTATGTCATTGCTCTAAGATATAAATGCTGCTAATTGCAGTTGGGCTGCTTCTGTAGCTGGAGGACCAAGGCTACAGGAGCTGGGGGAGTGGAGATCTTGCCCCAGTAAAGCTCCCAGTTTGGTCTGGATATGCCTCACCCCACAAGCTGAGCAGGCAGCCTGAGCTATCCATGGTTTTACTATCCAACATTGCTGCCAGAGTCAAAAACAGGCTGCGATGCACAAGGAATACAAAATAGGGACCTAGAGGGCAGGCAAAACTTTCATAAATTCAGTTCATCTACAAACATCGAAAGAATTAGTAATCAGAGAAAGAAAGCTACAGAAGTGTTAACATTAATTCTACTGTGCTACAAGCCACATGGTTAACACCATGACACCTTACCATTTACTGACGGAGAGCTATTTATTTATGTAACCTATAGCTCACATTTAAATAATTAGTCTGTCTTACAAATTTTAGAACCTGCAATCTATGTGCCATGTTTGCATAAGCACAGCATATTTAATGCAGGTACAATTGTTTAACACCTCCAGCATCACATTAAAGAATTTCACATAATTAGCAGAGTTGGGCACTCCAACTTTCAGGCCAGTTACACATTGAAAAAAAAGGTGCTAGTTATACAGTGTGAAGCTGCTGCTCCAGAAATGTAGCCTGCACTCCTAAAAAGGATGTTCAGAGAGCAGTATGTGCTGCCTAGGAATAAGCAAATCAGGTCAGCTAAGACTGGACTTGATCCAAAGCACCCCTCAAACCTTCTGTTATCTCTGAGAGTCTGAAGCTCCCCAGATCAGTCTGCAGTCTTTGGTTTTCTTTCAGCTCACCAGGAGCAAAGGCCTGAATTTAAGAGCTGCCAACTACTTGTTCCTCTCTCCAGCATCACAAGCTCAATGCCTCCCTACAGCCAGGTGCCAGAATACCACCTGCAGACAAGCATTTTTACATGAGGGCACCTTTCTAGAAGGTGAACGGTAACGCTCCTGGGGTGCTGTTCTGGATGCAGCAGTTCTGAGTCTCTAATAAGCAGCAGCAGCTACATAGGGATAGCCCTAATGAGCTCTATTTACTCCTCAGCAGAACAGTCCCCGCTTCCAGGAGGTGAGTCAGGGATGAGCTTGATCTTTGTTGCTATTGTTTTGACATAGTCAAGTAAGCAAAACCCCAGTTGTGCGAATCATAACCTGGCAGTCTCTTGGCATCTCAGCAGATTAAGAATGCAATAAATACAAAACCTCATAGTTCAGGTTGTAAACATAAAAATAAAACTGAATTTCAGCTTCAGATTTAATCAGTGGAGGAACCTAAGGTAAAAGCCATGCTCACAGAGAGTAGATGCCGCTGGCATTCCCACTACATCAGAATTTGCTAAACAGTATGAACAGAACTAGCTTCTATTTTAGAAGTTAGGGTGTGCAAAGTGACAACTAGCAAGCAAAGTGATATTCTGAAAATCAAATCACATATTAAGAAATTAGAAATGCTCACTTAAGAGCTTTCCTTTGGGCATCTCATCTGAAAAGAAAGCCAAAATAAGTCTATTTGCTTCTTAGGAAACCGTTGCTCTTAAGCTAGATCATCAAACATCCAAATTTGAAGCCAAATTTCTAAACTCACTCAGCAATGAGCAGCAACTGACATCAACATGTCTTGTCAGATTTTCCATGCATTTCAACGTTCAGCACACTTCAAAGAAATTAGCCACCTACATTATTGCAAATCAGTTTTGAAAATCCTGTTTCATCTATGTTAAGCTCTCATAAAAACTTCTACCTATACGTCTTTTCCAAATGGTGTTTAGGCACTTCAGAAGCTATTCTTTGAATACTTTAGAGACAACGTCAAGACTCTTCACAGGGAACTATTTTCTAGTTCAATCTATCTAAAACTGTAAAGAAACTGGGATCAATCTCACTGTGTCTGTTTATTAAAAATCTTCTATCATCACAGGACCTTCATCTCAGATAAGTAAAATGAAGACAAGCTGCAAGTTAAAAATAGCACTACACGACTCCTCTGTTGGTAACTCAGCTGCTAGGAACATTTACCTCTATACTGTTCCAAACTGAGTCGAGCAAATAAACCTCTTGCTACTGCTGGAGAGAAGGAGCAAAGACCAGGATATATTACAAGAATCTTGATAACTCTGGGAAAAGAAGTTCTTCTTGGGTGATAAGAATATAATTTCCAAGGAGAACTGCCACAAGCACCTCTTAGCAGGAGGTGTGGGAAAGCACCACATGGTATACTCAGGGTTATAGAATACTCTTATACTGGCACACGGAGAGCATAAGAAGATGAAGATAGGGATGAAGTATTCCATATTCTTAGGCATGAGAAAGGAAGAAGTCCATATTTGCAAGTCCAAGTTGCCTTTGGGGAAGCACCACACAAAAGACGGCCAGGGAAAAAAAAAAGGACCCTATTTCTCCACAAAGAAAATAAACACTGCACTGAATTGAGTTACATCAAAATCCTCATCTAGAAGAAATTTTAAGAGAATAATTTTTTCCCCAAATTTTAATGGAAAACAACAGTTTAACAACTTGAAAATAACTTAAAGAAATTCCCTCCCCCATTTCTATGAGGAAACAAAATCTCAGTTTTGTATCTCTCCAAGCATGGAACCAGATCTTTGCCCTCTTCCCCAAGAGGGAAAAGGTGGGGAGATACAGGACAGACAGGACAGACAAACCTCTTCTTTGCCTCTTTAGAGAGGTTTTTCACCCAGAAAAGCAGGGATTGCCCTGCCAAGGAAGGAGGACATGGAGCAAGGGGCTGATACTGGGATGGCAGCAGGATAATGAGCAAGGCTGATTCCATCCAAGCAGGGGCAGTGAAACTGTGTGAGGTCCAGCAATGAGGAGCATCTCAATGTCATGAATCATTTCTCATGTCGAATCAAAGCAAGAATAAATATAATGGAGTAGGCTGGGAAATCATCCTTTGTAATCTGCAGCTCACAAAAATCAACGACCCAAGGGGGTATTCCAAAGCAGATCCTGAAGCTGTGTTTGACAAAACCTCTCCATTTCTGAAATGCTAATCAGGGCAGAATTAGCTGATCAGGGAAACACCACGATGGATGAGGACAGGAGGCCAGCAGCAGATTACAGGTTTAAATAGACTTGTTAACATCTGCTTAGGATAAACTATAATTAAGAAATCTCCTTTCCTTGTTTGGGGGTTTGAGAGTTTTGTTTGTTTGGGGTTTTGTCTCTGCGAGTTTTCTGCCTTTCCAGTTCTGACAGTGAATTTCGTATCAGGCCTCTGGGGAAGCAGAGCAGACTTTCAGCATTTACAATCACCAGATGCAGAAGATGATGGCAAAGGAAAGGCACTTTAGTCCCAGAGTTGTTACATTCTTTCAGAAGCTTTTCATCTTATGAATACAAATCTCTAAAAAACTCTCTTTGCTTGTGGATTTACTTTTTTGGGCAGTTGCATCACTACACACCTAAATCTGCACAAGCCACTGTTGCCCAGTTGTCCATACATGTTCTGCCATTCACTCAGTTGAATAACCAGTTAAAGAAATCAATTCCTTCCATGTGTATAGTTAAAAGCAGGTGTCCAAATTACACAACCCTCAATTGACCACTTTTTTCCTTCAAAAGTATGGAGTAAGTCAAAACTTATAAGTAGGGTAATAATTTTCATAGTGCGCAAATACATTTCAAAGGGAAGCTTCAGAAAGACAGATTTTTTTTTTTGTACCATCCTGACCAGAGGACATGCATTGCTGATAGCCAGAAAGCACATCTTGGAGGGATACTGGCTGATGATAGCAAAATAGGCCACAAGTTCACCCAGACAATGTAAACTAACACTTGTCTTTGGTAGGTTAATGCAGACCTTTCTAAGCAATTTTTTAGGGGCCTACTTTGGCTTTAGACTGCTCAACCCAATAGGTGCTTTTAGCACAAGGAGTGGGATGGAGCTGTTCTCAGGGAGCAGCTTGGTGGGAGAGTCAAGAGGACATTATAACATGAATATCTAAACATAAATTCCAGCCTTTTCCCTCCAGGGAAAGGAAAGCAGAACTCCAAAGGGTAGAGGAAAAAAAACCTATCTGATCCAGAGTAATACTATAGGACTCGGTGATTAAACTGGGCTGGCAAAAGCAAGGTATCTGCATCTAAATTTAGCTCCCTAAATGATTTGGTTTGATTTTCCAAGGTGATGAATGCCTGCAGCTCCTGTCGACTTCAAGTGCCCACATTTGAAATGTTTGGCCTTTAGTCTTCAACTCGAACTAATTGAAGGATTTAACATTTCAAAGCTAAGGAGTTTTATCCAATCCAAAGTGCCATAAAGCTGAAGTTCCCAGGCATGAGGGATATGACACACTAACAACTCAAAGGCAAAGCAGGAGAAGAAAGATGATTATTCCCCAAAGTGCATACACTTGAAAGACAGGCTAATGAGTTCTTAAATGACATCATTTAATCCCAATGCTTCTCAAATACAATGCTGGAATTTTCCCATTCTCAGCCACAGAGAGCAGAAGGAAATTTTGACTGTGCTTCCCCTGCCCATTGAAATACAGCAAAAATGTGCCGCTCAGTTAAGTTCCCCCTGAGCTGCATAATAATAGATCAAATTAGCCAAAACCAGCCCTGCATCACAGCTAGGCAGGAAAGCAAGCCAAAGGGATCCTGTCCTCCCTAAGAGCAGAGACACATTTTCACAGAGAACCAGGGCCCACCAACCCTGGAACAAAAACTGTACAAGAGCATTTCCAGGGGCCACAACATGCTTAGAGACACCTCTAGCGAGGGGACACTGGTGCAGATGATCCTACAGCGTATTAGGTCCTCAAGGTGCTCACACCAGGGATGAGCAGAATTTCAAGAAGGCCTTCTGAGCCATTTAGCATCCAGTTCAACAGCTGCAGTGCAGAGGTTTTCATAACGAGGCTATTCCAAGGAGACTCTGTCTACCACGATCCCCAGTGGCTTTGAACCAGTTTCACCTTGGAAAATTAAATTGACACCAGTCTATATGATGATAAGCAATACAGTATAGATGCTTAATTATCAGTTAAAACATTTAATCAAAAGCAAGAACAGTGAAAATATTGTTTCAAGAAAGGTGTGGTATCATGCTAAGTGTAAGAGAGAGTTCTAGCAGCAGACTGAGGTTAAGTGAGGCTTTCTGTGATATGCTCCTTGCTCTTATCTGGTAGAGACATTTCAGAAAGCACAGCAAATTGTGCATAAGGCTCCTACAAGAAAAAGGTTAAGGATAAATCCATGGATAAGGTAATCAGGCAGCACTTTACAGAAGTGAGCCTATCCTTTTCTCTGCCACAATTTTGCACTGCTTGGAAAGTCACCTCAGCCAGAACATCTCACAGTTGGTCACCTTCTGGGCATTCACACGAAACACACTGGACTGGTCTGCAGAAATCCTGAGCAATGACAAGTTTAACTGTAGTCTCTAAGAGCCATGAGCTGAATCTGTCATTAAAGTTGCTAAGTATGCAAAAGAAATCAAGCTCTAAAGCTAAGTTGTCACCCAAAGAGAATGAGCATTACTTAAAGTATAAAATATGTGTATTAATGCTTCAGAGAATTCAGATACTCTGCTGAGAGGCTCTGTGTGAAAGCTCAGAGGACATTAATAACCTTGTATTCAGGGCAGAATTTGGATGGCATCTGGAACTTCACACTGAACGATGCAGATAAAAATAACCATTTGATCTTGTCCACCCTGTGCACAGAATAAAGTAGCAGCTTGTGATCGAGTCTTTAAGACTGTATCACATTCATCTTCCAAACTAAAGCTGCACAGGCAGCCTTAATTCTGCCTTTTCCTAATCCTTCAGAGTTTAATTATACAGTTCTAACTTTCTTTAAACATAGTAGTTTTTGCACATCAGTAATAATTCACCCATCTCTGGGAAGAATGATTTACATCCAGTATACTAGCACAGTAAATCCTAATGGAATGATCCCATGAATCATAACATAGCATTACATTTAATTGCTAATTCATTAAATAAGAACATTGGATCTTTTTAAAATTAGAAAATTTGAGGTGCTATCAAGTAAGATTAAACTAACAAGATAAGATTTAATAGAATATATAAGTTTTATAAATAAGATTTTATGCTGTGCTCGATTCTAGCTCAATTTTAATTTGATTTAGGACACCAGCATCAAACTTTCAGCTTTCAGATTTGTTTCAGTTAATCTCACGCTAGCTTTAAGAAGTTGAGTTTAATAACGATTGCATTGATATCATATTGTTTTCTTTTCCTGTTACACTTTTTCTGAGCAACACCACTACTACTCCAAAGAAAACAGAAATGGTGGGCAGGATTTGTTTAGTTGCAAAGGAGTTGGCTTATGATAGAAGGCTTATATGTAGAGCACAAGATTAACTTTGCAGAGATGTTTCTGAGGCATGTAATTACAATTCTCACCTATGTGCAAAGCTGCTCTAGATGGAGGCTCCTTTGGTGACAGCAAGAGTACTGACAAGGCGGCTGCTGGTGCACTTTTGTACAAAACAACCTCTATGTTTCCCACCTCTCTAAAACAGTGCTAATAAACGTGTGCAGTTAGTTAGTGAGGGGAACTCCTTCAACAAGCACCATTTCAACAGCTCTGAGAAGCTCTTGCTTCTCTTTTGTGAAAGTTCAACAGCTGTCCACCCTTTGTGAAAAACTGTTTAAAAAAAAAAAAGGATGCAGAGACCTGCAACAAACTGTCACACAAACAGAACAAACAACTGGAAATGCCCAGAAATGAGAGCACAGAAGCAAGGTGTTTCCGTTATCTAGGGGCTTTAAAAGGCATCTGCAGACTGTTGAAATTAGACTTGAGTTATATGGACAAACAGTGTAACTGAATAACACAGGACCACCTGAGCAGCATGAAAACAAGCAGTGTAAGCTGAGCAACCCATTTGGGCAAGATACAGAAAAACAGGGGGTCTTTGGAAAAGGGACTTGCAATAAGCCAAGTGTGAAGCAATTTTTGACTGAATCCCATTTGTAGTTGCAGGCAGAGACACTTGATAGAGAACTTCAGAGGCATTAAACAAATGTTATCTCCAAGTCTGAAGGACCAAGAAGGCATCAAACAGCAGCAAGAATCACAACTGAAAACACTCTCAAGATCATCACCAGCACAATGGGAGCAGAACAGCGCCATAAAGAGAAATAAATAGACAGTTTTGTAACTGAAATCAAAGCTGTATAGTTTGTTTTATGCTGATTTAGATTTTTGTAATTCATGTCAGAGAAAGGATGTGGCTTTTAGTAATGCTGAGCAATTGAAAGTAAGCTCAAGGACATGTTCTTACTAAACCTCACTTGTTTATACACTCCTTGCAGGCACAGACTGAACAGCAGCATCCACAGTTGGGCCTACTATCTTTGTAATGCAAAATTTATTTCAGCACTTCCTGATCTTTTCCATAGTGTTGAAATTGCATACTCAGATACAGACATTTGTCATTTCAGTAGATCCATCTGCAGTTCTGAAGGACTATTACCCTGTGCTCTCCACTTTTGATCCAACTATGCCATCTGTAAAGAGAAACAATCAAACAAAACAATAAAACCCTAATAATTTTCAATTTTCTCGCCTATTTTATGTATCTTCAAAACATAAATGTGAAATCTGGACAAATCCAAGGATTCTAGTACTGTTTCTTCCCCTGCATTCGTGGCACAGTACTGACAGAGAGGTAGAGGGTATTGGAGGAAATCTGAATGCTGATTAAGTTTTCTCTCTTGCATAATAGATGTAGTAACGTAGCACCTCATTAACATACACTTTGTTACCATAGCTTATCAACCCATTTATAAAAAATAAGCCTTAGAAAACGCTTCTGGATTAAAAAGGGGAAAATAGCTCCCGTCAATCAGGACAAATCAGAGCCTCTTTCCCTAAAAAACCCCTCATCCTCCAGCTGTGGGTCGGTCTGCAACCTTTTGAAGACAAACATGAGCTCACTGTTTGTCTGTCCAGACAGTGGGATGCAGGCCAGGGTGGATCCAAGCACCACGACCACAATCCAGAGAGTACCCAGCCCAGATTTCCAGGTTCATTAACTGGTGTTCACCACGGGGATAACACATCCTCAGGGCTTTTGGACCAGTGCTGCCTTGCATCCCCCTGAGCTGCACCTCAGGCAGAATCCCAGATCTTTTTTTCATTGGAAGAAATAATGCCTAATAAAATGGAAACTCTTTTTGCATTTATACATAACTCATCTATTATGTGACGCTCCTCTAGATAACAGAACGTGAAGAACGCATAAGACAATAAGATTGTTTGGCAACCTCTCTGCCATACAGAGCTATCTTGTATTGGAAGAGACACACATGCTTCTGATAAGAGTATACAGAAAGTCATATTGATATTGAAGGTTTGGTAACTCCCACAGAGCAGAGGTGTCACTTGGTTGCACCACAAAACAGACCCATTTTTGTCTGCTAAACAGAAATTTACTTCTGTGAGACATTTCAATAGAACTCATGACCAGAGGATTCCCTTATTGTTGGTTACATGGATATTATTGCGTGAGAAGAAGCTATTAGCTAATGAGAAGACTTTCCTTTGTAACCTTCCTTTCATATTCGGGGAAAAAAAAAAATCACATTTCAAGTATTTCAGCATTGCTCAGTTCATTATTTATGGTTGAAGTTATTGTGTGTTTTGCTCAGGTTTCTAAGAGAAAGCCCAGGATACACACTTTAGTTGGTATAAGAAAGAAACCATTGAACAAAACCAAAAAAGTTTATCTTAACTTTTTCACGGAGTTAACATTCATCCTCTTGTCTGCATTCTGGATAAGAATGTTATCTTGTTTGCTCTCTATTGTCATTCTTCTGTTTGTGCAGGTCTTCAAGGGCTGTATTTGCATAATCTACACTGAAGTAGCAGGAATACTTAATCTGTTTTGTGCAATATGAAAACATTTACATTTACAAACTTTCCATGTATTTTTTTTTTAATACTGCTGGGTATTTCACATTCTTTCATAGAAATCTCTATGGTGGTGGTGAGTCCTGCCTCACTACCATTCAGTTTAGTCTACTCTCTCAGTTTATGCATAGGATTAATTTAAACAGAATTTTTTTATTTAAAGGAGACCAACCTGCTGTTCATTCAGGCCACTCTAAAACTGAATACTACCTAACTCTACAACAGGACAATTTGTTGAATAAAGCAGCACTCACTGAAACTGTGGTAGGGTGAAATCCAGACCTTTATACCACAGGTTTATAATGTGACTATTTATGATCAATCCAAGCAAAATGAAAATGTAAGTCTTCATTTTCTACAAAGTAAAACCACCTTCACCACAATCACCACTCAAGTAATTTGCCACATGGTTCTTTCCATTCAAGTGCAGGTAGAAAGAACAAAACTACTCAGTCAAAATGGCAAAATTCAGTGCAGACAAAAAAGTCTGTAAGTGTAAAGGAGGAAGATAATTACAATCTTTCCAGCACAGAACTGTTCTTCTGTGTACAGAACAGCTTTACCTAGTTTCAATCCACATATATTTTCATTTAAATACAGTCCTTTCCTAATTCTACCACTCTCTAAAGTTTACTGCAGGGAGCATGAAAAAGATGGTCTTTATGAACAGATGGTCTTTTCAAGGAAATGTAGTTACACTTAAACACAGACAAATGCACTGCAGACTAATGGTCCTCTTAGAAGGCAAGTTCCGAAAAGGGAAAATATGGGACCACATAATATGCTAACCCTTAATTATGGTTGTTTCTTTCTCCTTCTGAAGACAAACTAATCACTAATGAAGCTTAATTAGCAGTAAACAGGTACCAGTGTACAGTCATTCATGTACAAACAGATGTCTATTGATTGTATTTGACTGAATACAAATGTGAGTAGCTGTTGTTTAGGTATTATTAGTATAGGATGGGAAATTGTAACACAACAGCTCCCTCCTCTATGACAAGAGGACAAATTCAGTCTTTCAAGCACAGCTGCACTCCTACCTGAAAGGATCTGTTTATACCTCAACACCTGGAAGCAACCTCTTGTGTCCAGCATGCTTTCCACTGAGCTTGGTTATATTCAACAGCAAACGAGGAGAGATTTTACCAAGCCATAGCCCAAATGAACAATATGCTTTTTTTTTAAACTTCTGAGACACCTCCTAATGTTTGTTGTTTTTCACATTTTGGCAGAGATCCTGCAATTTTGTGAATGCTGCCTGGACAGCTGTAATGCTGAGTGCAACACAGGAACAACTGGGACAGAAAAGTCTTTCGGGGTTTTTCTTTTTTGTTTGTTTGTTTTTGTTTTTGTTTTTTTTTGGTTAATAAAAAAACATGTTTAACAGGGTTCATTTACCAAGTTCATCAGACCTAAATCTATGAAAGGCCCCTCAGCTTCAGGGGGCTGTGTGACTTTTGCAGGAGTAGAGTATTTGGGGAGTAAACACTGTTAGCTGGGAAACACAATCATACCAGGGCAAAGATACAAAGAATCCTTGAAATTGAGATTAAATCCTAACCTTTAAACTTTATTGCTTTTTGTGTGCACATGGGTTTGTTTATTTGAAAGGCTCATTGAGCTCCCTGTCTGAAGTTTAGGGCAATGCCTTACAATTCTCAACAGCCAGAATTCACTTCCAAGCCTACAAATATTATAAGACAAAATTACGGAAGATAAAGGCACCCTGAATTCTTATTTCTACTGACAGTTTTCTGTTAGGTATAACTTTGTCTTGGTTTGAAAGACAGGTGTCTGCTAAGGAAGGCAGGAGCCTCCCTTGGAATGGAAAATACAACCCCCCCTTCCCTCCAAATGATTATAATTTTGAAATTAAGGGGCTCTCAGGCACTGATATGGGGAATAGGAATAGCAGTTCTTTACTAATATATATATATATAGAGGCAAACAAACAACAACTATGGCAGCAACAACAAACAGAGCCAGGAACCCAGTGCCGGCCTCTCTCGGCCGCGGGCGCTTTCCCCTTGGGTGCAGTTCCGCTCACGGCCGGCAGGGGGCGCTGGCGGCTCCCGGCCGGGCAGGGCGGGTGCGATGGTTCCCCGCGCCGGCAGGGGGCGCTGTGGCGCCAGCGCGGGGAGCACGCGGTAATGGCGGCTGGGCCGAGCCGGGAAGGGATGGAAGAAAGGCCTCACAAACCCCAGGGGCAGCCGATCCTGGTGCCCAGCAGGACCCTTGGGAACAGCAGGGACGAACACACAAAATCCCGGGTGGTAGGCGAGATGTATCAAACTCCGGAGCTGCAGCGGGAGCCCCGGGAGGTCTCGGCAGGCGGGGGGTGCAGGGCTACAGTGCAGTGAAGGCTCGGAGCAGCGGCAAAGGAACGGCAGCCGTGGCCCGGCTCCCAGCAGGGCAGGGAAAGGCGGGCTTGGGATCCCGGGGTCCCCTGAGGCACTCGAGCAGATGGGTGGAAGGAAGGCAGCAGAAAGCAGAAGGCCTGTAGTAGTGGCGAACTCTCTCCACAACAACAGCAGCTCCTCTCTGCCTTGAATGCCGGCAGAAAAAGAGCCCTAGGAGCCCCACCCAACCCCTTTTTTCCAGTTCAAATCTCGCGACCTCTCTGCCCTTCACGAGAAAACCTCAGGTAAAAGAGGCTGGCCAGGTAGACTCCTCCCCCTGTGGGCAGGTCTTTTGTCTCTTTGGCAGCTTGTATGAGGAAAAATTCTTTGAGAGAAAAAGAAAACAAAAGGTAGACTCCTAAAACCCCAACAAACTTTTTTTGAAAATCATTTGAGCCAAAATAGCACCCTTTTCCTTTTTTCACTCTAATGAGAATGGTGAACCTTTCACCTTCCAGAGAAAAGCCCTAAGGTCTTCCCTATGGGTCTGTGGAAAAGAGCAAAGTTATGTGAATATTAATACCATCTTTCCCTCCCTCTCTATTTGCAGCAGTGGCACAAATGAAATTCCACACGTGGTGGTGCTGCGTGGTTCAGGACTACAGTTCATCCAGAGGAAAAGTGAGCACAGCTTGGAGCTGCATCCCTTGCCGAGGAAACCCGGAGCTTTGTTTGCAGTGGCACAGATGTAGCAGGGGCTAACTAAGGGCAGTGAGATTCTTTCTGGGGTGATGAGGAGGGAGAGGTACCAAGAGCTGCTCCCACTCCTACAGTTACCCTGTGCCCTGCATCAGGAGGCTTTTGCAGACATGAGGAGACACTTGAGGAACACTCAGTTCTGCACAAGTCCTCGTGACAGGACTTGGCAACTTATATTGTGTTTTTCCAAGTGCAAGAGGCATTGATACAGGAAAGGATGACAAGATGCATAGCGCTGGACCAGGACTTTGAGATGTCAATGTATTTCAAGTTCTACCTCAGGCTCCTTCTTTTAATTTCAGCATGTCCCCTCTCTCCCAGTGTCCCTCCATAAAGCAACATAGCAATGCCTCCTTTGTCTAAGCTCAGATATAAAAATAACTATAATTACCTATTTCATCAAAGTGCTTCCTGATACAGGGTGGAGCATTCAAGAGAACTGGGGCTGTGTCTGTATAGCACATTTAGTGATTTCAAGTTTTTCTGCAACATTAATATAAAAATATTATTAACCTAATAATAAAGCAAATTGTATTTGAAGATGCTAACAGAAATTTTAATACTGATCAGGTTCCCACTTATTATTTTATTATAATGGAAAATGAAATGTTAATTTTAAGGTTACTTAGTGATGATGACTGAAAAAAAATAGTGATTAATATATGATTAAGGAATAAAGACTGTAAGGAATATAGTGACAGATAATGTCACAGCTGAGAGGAAGCAGCTCCCAAAACTAAGTATTCTATCATATCACAATATCTTATTTCTGTTTCTCTCCTTTTTTGAAGTATAGACACTCAGCTAAAGAACAGCAATTCTGCATTCTCTTCAAAATTAGAGGAGTGAATATGCTCAAAATTGTCCTTCTCTTCCCTTGGGCAACAAGGATGATATGGCTAACCTTAAACTGGGATTTGGCAAAATAAAACATGAAAGCTGTAACTAGAGGAATGCCAAATCCATGAAGATGAAGACAAAGGAACGATAATATGTATTATACAATAGGGAGGCTTATTTGATGCCAGTTGAAACACTCATTCTACCTTTTTTGCTATGGTCAGTATTTCAGTTGAAATCCTAAGTGATTGACCCAAAATTTGATCTTGCCTCTTAGATACTGAAAATCCAGAATAATTCCACAAAGGAACAGAATTAGTAAGGCTTTATTCTGGTGTTTTTCAGAGTACATTGGCATCAGTTGTTCCTTTCTCTTTTAGCTTCAGCATTTAGTTTTAAGTAAGACAGAAAAGACTTCTCATAGTAGAGCTCTATGCTCACACTGCAGATGTTCTGAATGCCTCACAATCTTATTTCTCTCCTTCAAAAAAACAACTTGAATCAGACAAATTGGACCAAAACCATGCAGATACCACATCGGAGTTCCTGTCTTGAAATGAAGTGATAAACCAGTGTTTCATCCACAGCCATTTGGGACTCTGGCATTAATTTCACACAGCAGCCACTCAGCTTCTCTCAAGTCTGAGTCAGGTGTGTTTGGCAGACATGAGTGTATCCAGCCTCCATTTCTGATCCCCACTCTAATTTATTTGTTTAACACTCCTGATACATCAAAACACTTACAGAAAAGTTTAAAAAAATGTATATAAGTGTGTCTATCCATTTGATAGCTTTTGACTGCAAACTTGTGAAAGTAGAAAGAAACCTCTTTAAAATGGTGAACTGCATGCCTGTCTACCACCCAGAATGGTTTCTGTCTATGCTTCAAGGAACATCCCCAAACTAATAACATTACTGCTTTGCTGAACATGCCCTTCATGTCCCTCTGCTTTGTTTCAACTATAACATGAAAGGTCCTTCATGCAGTAATGATCTTTTTCTTTGTAACGCAAATATGCTCAGTAACAACAAAATTAATTTTCCAAGGAAAGAATTAATTAGGAAAGTTTGTTTCAAATATTTTATCCTGCTACGTGCTAAGCAACCCCCATGCTTCTATAACTAAGAAAAGTTTTCTGAAAATACGTATTTGTCCTGGCTTTATTTGTGTAGATACAATACCCTGAGCACATAATCCTTCACCTTTTACTGTAGTGATCAGATAGGAAATTTCCACTTGGCTCATTGGCCATAGTGTAGGATGAAAATAGTAAAATACTAACTTACTTGAAGTCATCAAATGGGTCTTTGGCAGTTATTTCTATGGAGACGAAGAATGAATTCTGTGGCAGATTTTAAGGAAATAATCAGCAGTGGATTAATTCAGCCTGTGCTGTAAATGCTGGAAGTTTAATTGTGAAAGTCAGACAAATGGAGATAGGCTGATGATAAACACTCAAATAAAATATCCTTTTACTAAAAAATAAATAAATGCAATAACATCAATGCTTTGACCACTGTCCTAAGAGGAACTTAGTTTTTCTCTCCTACTTTGGAAGTAAACACATAGAAAGTTGCCAATGTCTTTAGAGTTTTCTTATTTCTAGCTAAAGAAACAGAACAGGACAAAGCGATAGAGATTATTTAAGAATCTCTAGTAACTTTCCATACGTTTCCCCTCAGATTCGACTTTGATTCGCAAATACCATTATTTGCACTATTTCTGAAATAGATGACACGTGGTAGTCCTGCACAATTTGAGGTTTACAGATTCGAGACACATTTGTAACTGGTCCTGTAGCAGAGCCTCAGATCAAAGTGATGATTAAAATCTAAGTTCTGGTGGGAGTTCAATCACTTCAAAGCCTATAGATAGCAACATTAGCATCCAGCCATGCATAGTTTTAGTGTGTGGCTGGGATCAGAAGTCCCAGAGGGAAATCAGGCAGCCTTTCTGTGGAAGCAGATAACACTCACAATACTCAAAGGTTTAAATCTCAGCTACTGTCAAACCCTCCTGGATGGTGAGGAGTCCTTTTGTGTTTATCTCAAGAAGAGCAGCATTTTTAATTTTTTTTTCCATTCCTGAAATAGTAACATAATTTCCATATATAGTATTAAAAGTTCTGCTGTTTCCACACAAATGCAGTGCAATCTTTGCATCAGTTGCAAGCAGACATATGTTCTGTAAATCCTCCCCTTCCCCCCCCCCCCA
>VZTE01006232.1:126249-240687 GCA_013397775.1 Eulacestoma nigropectus
CCCCCCATTATTTCGAAATCATCATTTTCTACTGCAATGCTTAGGAACATTTCCACTGTATTCCTTTGTTGTCTCATTCAATAATACCTCTGCACATAAATGGTACTAACACAATCAGTTTACCTCTGCTATTATTTATTATTCATGCTGTGGGAGCACACAGAAACCCCAGCCATGGGGTCTTGAGCTTATTTGTACTTGCTGAACAAATATATCCTAAGAGACAAGTTACTGTCCTGAAGAAATATTTTATTCTCAGCCTAAACAGACAATACAGTCGAAGGGTGGGAGAGGAAATAACGAGGTGAAATGTCTTGCCCACAGACACACCACTAACCACTGACTTATTGAGGACAGGCAGCAAGTCACTGTGAAGTCCAGGAAAAGAGCCATAGTCCATGGGAATGCTGCAAAGAGTGGCACTGCCCAGCCTGCCCCCAGAGTACAGAGCCTGGATTCTGTCACCCGTTCACAGACAGAGCCCTGAGTGCCCTTACCTGCCACTCCTGCAAACCCTCACACCTCAAAGGCTTTTGCACTAGAACCTTGCAGAGAAATTCAGGATTCAGGAGCTGCATGGAGCCTGTGCTGGCACAGCTGTGGATCAGCAGCACAGGTTCACCCTGAGAGATGCTCTGTTCCTCCAGCTTTTGTACATGTCACACAATAACCATGTGGGATCCCCCTTGGGATCCCCCACAGTTACTGTTACTGCTGCAAGTTTGCCTGACCAGTGCCAAAACCACATTTATTCATGCCTCTCTCAGTGGCATAAGGAGCAATTACTGCTTATAGGGATTGAATGAGGAAGTCTGCAGTGATTAAAGAACAGAGCATGGAGAACAGCTCGATCACCTTCACCACTCCTGAAACACTCAGGCTCATTAGGCTCATCTGTTCATGCAGAACAATATTAATTCACCCAAAAAAGGATTGTAGGAGAGGTGAAAGGTACTTACATGTCCCCAGAGCTTACATATGGCACTGATAAGCTACAAGAGACAAAAACCCCCAAACTGGAAATAAGTGGGAAAGGGCCTTGGATCGCAGTGTGGCTGGAAGTGAAACATCTGTCACATCCAGCTTTCTACATTTCATTTATTAACCAGCTCTCCACCCAGAGATTTCTATGCACAAAAATACCAACTAGGTGAATGATGTGAAACTGAATAGTTACAGCTAAAAAGGTAGAGAGATAAAGGAAACCCACACCAAAGCTATAAGGCTGAAGTGCTCTCTCCTGGTCTTCCCAGATTAGATCCCAGGCCTCTGTTCTATATAAACACACAGGCTGGCACCAACATCCAGGGCTGATTGCAAGTGAAGTAGCAATGTCTCTCCTAATTTACACCCCACTCTCCCACCTTTTAACCAGCCATCAGATTTTTCTTATGACCTTTTCCTGTGCTGCTTTTAAATGATAGCAGTGTATTTTTCTAAAGATGTAGCTCTGTTTTCTGACAGGTGGAGTAATTTTAATATATCGTTTTACCTGCCTCACCAGGGAGCTCTGCAGTATAATTAAAACACAGGACAGATGAAAAGGATTATAGCACAACTACATCACTGCAACATAACGTTCACTTGAACATCACTTATACCTTCCTGCTTCCCAAGAATGCAGCAGAGAGTGCACTGCTTGCTGGATGCCAGGCTCTTTGGGCTGGGGCTGACTGGAGGGCAAAACAAATGTGGTAATTCTGCCCCGCAGCTGCTTGGCACCAGCTCAGCACTTAAACCTCTGTTAGACACTGTTAACCCAAAATAACACCTATGTCAGATAGAGCAGTTCTATGAAAGCAGATAAATCAGGTGACAGGACCTCACAGTGGAGACTTTGCCTCATCCCCACAGCACTGACAAAGCAGCTTCACAGCATGGGAAAGACAAGTGTAGTATGGCAAATTTTTCTGCTGAACAAAGAAAACAATAGAAAATTTTTAGCATCTTAATTTTTTTAACTACCTTAGAACAGAAGTTAGCTATAGAAGGTTTGGTGAAGTCAGCAAATCACCACAAACCAGATATGTGGATAAAGCACATGTGAAATAAGTGATTCAAATGGACATTAAGTAGATGACATTAACTTAAAAATCCATAAAGTGAAAAAATAGTGGAACACACGAAGGCCTTACAGAGAGATGCTGTTATTGAGGTCAAAAACCATTTTACCTTGGCACACATTGATAGCCCATCGGGACTGTAGGTATCTGTTCAAGACTGTGAACTAACTGCAGGATCAGCAAAAGTAGAAAAAGTTATTGATTATTATTAAAAATCAGTTGACATGAAGTCCTCTGAGAACAAACAGCATTTAGAACCAGAGATATACTCAAGGCTGATTCTTTTAGTGGCAAGATGAAACAATAAATTCACTATTCAGACAAATCTCTCTTCTCACATGTGCCTTAGAAATACCAGTATTCTGTAAGAATATCAAGGAATATCTTTTGTTAGACAACATACAGAATATAATTTATTCCACTGGAATTTTAAATTTCAGTATTGGTAATACAAAAATAAAAATAAAACTGTCTGCAAAGTTCTGACATAGTACTATAACAAAGGGGCAATGTTAAAAATAAATAAATAAACAAAAAACTCTTTGTAAGGCAATATCCAGAGGAAGCAGAGTGAAAGGCTGGATTATTTCTATATGTTAGAAAATGAAGTTATCTCTGTTGTCAAATAAGTTTTTTGCTATGATTTTATTTTTAAATAATTCATGCTCTTTTTTAGCTCCTTCTTTTGCTAACAGGCTTATGGTTCCTGGTTTTATGTTTAGCAAAAACAGAAAGCGTATTTTCTCCTGTAAAACTAAAAACATTCCGATGAGGTTGGTTTTCTGACATGCATCATGGCAGTTCCTCTACAAAAAGCCTTTGAGACACTAGGAGAGAAATGCAACATTCAGGGACAGGTTCCTGTTCAGCTATCTGCAAAAATCAGATCTCAGCAAACTTACAGAGCAACAGGATTTCTAATAAGCCCTTCTGGCCATAAACATAGTTTATTGTAACATAAATAGGATAATGTGAGGAGTTCTTGGCCGTTATATTTCCAGCTGTCTTTTCCTAATGAACTCTCCTTTAAACCCTGCCCTTCCCTTGCCAGTAAAAGTCAAGTCTTCTATTGGGTCACTTTCTACTTTTTGATTTCCTCTTTAGAAAAACTTTCATTTTCCCTGTCATTCTTTCTCCATGGCTCTGTTGGAACCTTGGCTCCTCCCTTATGCCGGGTAATCCCCCCCCATGCGGACCCTGTCCCCACTCTCCCAGAGGACAGACTGCAGCACACATTTCTGCCCCAGACCACAACCACTGCCTGCCTTAGTGCACCATGGCATTGTCTGAGATCACAGCAAATTTAATCTCCTCCGCTTACACCTAACCGCAAAATCCTGCAAATGTCTTCCCTTTGCCTGTTAATTTTAACATCCTGCTTCTCTCTTTTCATCCCTGCATGAGTTCATTGTCTCCTCTTGATTTCACCAAACATTAAAGTTTTTTCTCTTGTGAGAGACATCTCCATCACTTTCCTATTGCGTTCTCTTCTGCTGTCAAATATTTTATTTTAAGATAAAGACAACATTTGTATAATTGCAAGCATGATTGTAAGACTTCTGCTATGACAGAGGCAATGCCTGGCAATAATTTTGTTTTGCTTTTTAAGTAAAGGAAATGGATGTACTTATGCTTTTTAGTAAAGAATTAATTTCTGCCAACATTTTCAAACAGACAGAATTACATGAGCCAGGCACATAGAGAGTTCTGATAGGCAGAAGCTGAAATATCATCCATCTTCATCCACTGAATTTGTATTATGGAATATACTTATTCTGTGCTTAGAGGGTAACTGCATTACTTCCTTTACATATGACAGATGTTCGTTCCTCATTCTTGTTTTAGAGTATAACTTACTGAAAAATACCACACATTTCATTAAACATCAGAATTTAACCCCAGATTTTGCCCTCTAAAACGACAGTGTGGCCTTTATCCTCATTTATTCTAAAAATACAGTAATCCACTGCTCTCTAGCAGTTGAGGAGTGTGGGAACAGGCAATCTGTTGCAGCCAGTTCTCTGTCAGACTTGCTGGGTGGTAGCAGAGCTGTCATCTGGGAGCAGCTGCAACATAAGCAAAACCACTCATCTCTTTACACTCATCTGCTCTGTAGGAAAAATATGGCAGCAGTGAACTGGTACTGCCTGATGCCATACTTACCAGTTATTATTAATTTGGTGGCATAAAACCTGATGCTCTCCTGTCAAGCTCTCTCACTACTATACTGTACAGGAGACTGCAGAGTAGCCAACTCAGCAGATGGAACTGTGTGTAGTTGCACGAAAAACCTGAATGCCTTAAAGTGTGGTGGGTTGACCCTGGCTGGATGGCAGATGCCCACCAAAGTCACTCTATCACTACCTCTCCCCAGCTGGAAAGGGTAGAGAAAATACATTGAAAGGCTTGTGGGTCAAGATAAGGATGGGGGAAAATCAATCACCAATTATTGTCACACGCAAAACAGACCCGACTTGGAGAAATTACTTTAATTTATTACCAATCAAATCAGAACAGAATAACGAGTGGGTCTCTCAGAGACACTACCCATGTTGCTGATGGCCGCAGCTTTGGAGGGTCCCTCTTGGAACCACTGGCATTGGCTCCATTGGACACAAGTGAAGTTTCTGGAAGCTTCTCTCTGAAGCCAGCCCCATAGCATCCCCACCCTGCCACCAAAACCTTCCCACGCAAATCCAGTCCTATTAACCAAGCCATTAAGTGATTTTCAAGAGATACAAGACAAACCGAACAAGCAGCGTGTCATGATAAGAATTCTCCTTTTAATCAAACAGCTTCCCCTTTTTATCTGAGATACAGCAAACAGGCAGCTCTGACTTCTCTCACCTTGAACACTTTTGGGCCTACAGGAGAAAGATGAGGAGCATCAGTTAAACACTGTAACTCGCACCATGCCTCAACTAAATAATTTTTACAGAGATGAGTGCATGCGAATTCAGAAGAGACTTTGCCTTGCAGGGTATGTTGGCCTATGGACGGTAGACTGAATTTTGCTGTGAGTATGTGCGAGCACTTTGTGTACCTCTCGCTTGGGGTGCTAAACTTAAGCATCATTAAATTGACATAAATGCAATAGACCGCATAGGAAGATAAGCATTTGGCCTAGAACGAAATTCTTAAGCCATCTTGTCTGGACCCCTACCCCTCCAGGATTGCTTCCTGTGATATGCACTGAAGCACTGTTATATCTGCTCCTGATGTATCTTCTCCCACTCCTGTAAAACATCACCTTGTTAACATTCAAACAAAACAATATCCAAGGCCAATATTGAGTGCATTAGCAGCACCCTGTCCCAAGACACCACCCTATTTGGAGGCATTTGTAAACCTAAACCTTGGTATTCAATTTTTAATTAACAAAGAAACCTTAATACGCAACTTTTTTTTCATCAATCTGGCACTAAAATTGCTGAGTTGCTTCACTGCATTTTCAGGAAGAGTTTAGGACTGTTAGAAGAAAATTACAATATATTTCTCTCTTTGTAGTTTACCTGTCTAGTTCAAAGGAAAAGTGTGTATAGAATTGAGAAAATAAGTGCTAGAGAAGGTATTACCTATACACGTATTTTTATGCATTCTTTCTACTAGCAGCATGAAGGCCTTTTTTTGCCTTTCATGTGGTTTCTCTGTTCTTTATCAGGTCTCTGCATTTTCCCCCCATCAGATCTTAATACACAAGAGGACAAAAACCAAACCAAACCAAAAAGCTGCCATTAATGCCTTGTCCATAGTTTTGACATAGGCCCAACTTCTCTCTTCCAATTTAAAGACCCTCTTGTGGTGAGATGACTTAAGCGTAGAGTATTTTTATACTGCAATCTAGCACTTGTTCTCCTTAGTGACTCCTTTGTCCTCTTGGGGGTATTTTCAGGGATTGAATATTGAGTTTTTAAATTAAACTCTCTGAGTCTTTTCCTTCTGTTACTTTCAGACTTGTTGCTGAAGGAAATGTTTGTGATCTTTGCAGAGACTTCTGTAGTACTTCTTGCTTGTTACACCTACATCGAATACCACATTAAAAAGAAATTCAAAGAAACTAGGAACAACTTTGTTTCTAACTGAAAACAGAGATGGAAGAACATATAAGGAGCATGTTAGGAACTGCTCTTTTTCTGACTTAGTTTCATTAGATATCCCCGTGGAAATATAATACAGAACACATGTTCATAAATAAAGTGAATATCTGATTAATTCTGTTTCTGTGCTTTTAATTGATCCATTTCTCAATACATAATGCACAAATTACCACAACACTGTTGCACAAATGAAGGAAAGTCCACATGAAACCTTAGAATATGCAGTGGAAGAGACTTTGGGGATTTTCTAGAACGAGGTAAGCTTTAACTAAGTTCAGTCCCTTTCCTTGCTCCTTTCTGAAAGGCATCCAGCACATCCCATCCATCACCAGCCCCCTGAAAGTTACCACCCTGTGACACCCTTCACACCAAAAGAGCCACCACCCACCCAAACCAGTCAAGCAATCCATCAGGGCCAATCTCGTGCTGTGGGACTGGCAATTGCCAGATGCTGCAGCAGAAGCTGAATATCTCTTAACAGGACATCTAATTATCTATATTACCCGGAGGAGGAAAGAACAGTTCTTTATATCTCCACATGGCAATCGATAGTTGCAGAACTTGGAGATATAATCCTTGACTTAACTATAATTTTTAACCTGTGCCACCACAGATGTCGTTCTTCAAACAGAAGCTTCCCAACATTAGATACAAACTTCTGAATTCATTATTGCAGCCCCTGACAACAACAGCAGGGTTTTCCTTCCTTAGTGACAAAGGGTGTGTCTACACAGCTATCAGTGCAGTCTATCAAATGCCGAGTGCTAATTGTCTTCCTTCCACAGCCATTACTGCAGGACCAAATAACTCCTTCTATAAAAGAAATCAGAGAAAGAAGGAAAAGAGAGTTTCAGCTCAAGGAGGTTTTGTTTTTCTAGATAGATGTTCTTTCATTGAAATTGCTGTGCAAAGCAGCAAACCCACAAAACTATGGACTCCAAAGCTGTCAATAAAACTCCAAGATTCCTAGGATGCCCTTGAGCATCAGAGAAATTTTCCCAAAGATCAATTTCTGTTATGTGAATTTTCTCGTTTATGTTGGCACACAACACACTATGATTATTTAAGTAACCCAGGATTAATTATTTCAGTCATTTACAAACCAAATCAGTAAGTTGTGAAAGAATGTGAAGGCAAGAATCTTTGTCTTTTAGCCTAAAAAAGCTAAAAGAGAAAAAGCTGCATATTTAGGCCCACTCCAGAGTTTGCTGTAACCTAATAAAAAAGGACACAAACTGATGCAGCTTATTCCTCTGGAAACCGGAATTCAAATTTACATTCATTTAATCTGAACACTTCAAAAGGAACATCTTAAAGCAGAATGATGTTCTACAGTTCATATGGCAATTACTACAGTGTCATATTGTCCATTACTGTGGCTCTTCTCCTGCACTGTATGTTTTCATTGCTTACTAATTACAGGAATGAAGAATCAATTAAGAGAAAAGAATGAAAGGGAATATATAATTTCCGTAAATAAAAAGAGCCATTTTCTTTAGAAACATTACATAAGCAAATGAAGGAAATCAACTTTAATTTAACAGATGGCAATCCATTTGAGGACACTGCTCACCATTAACCCACACTTCCTAATTAAAGAATTCTGTCACTGTGAACCTTTACATATGACTGTGTTATGATCTCTCCTGCCTAATCTGCTTTGAAGGGCTAATTAATAGTAACCCACACTAGCCAATACAGATAGACTAAAGTAAAAAGAGAATTAGATATACATTATCTGGAAATAACGCTCGCTCTCCAAAAAACAGCTAAAGAACTTTATTGACCTAACTCGTTTAACAAATGACACTTAAGTAATTCATTGACAAGGCAGAACAATGGCAGGACTGAAAGCCTATTAAATCATTTTTTCTAACAGACATCACACTGCATTGGCTGTAAATTTCTGGTGTAATTAATTAATTAAGACTTAAATATTTCAGTGATTAATTTCTATTAAAAATTCATAAAACATAATGACAGGGAAAGAGATTAAGGTTACTAGAATTTATTGACTGGGCGATAAAAAAAAATCTATTTAGAAAAAGAACTCTCCTAGTTCAGCCTCAGAACACCAAAAGCATTTATTGCAAACAAAGTGCTGATATTGCTCATACTTTTGGTGCATTTTCATTTTTCATTTGAGGATTGCTTTTAGCAGATGTTATTTAGGGACAATTATACAACTCAACAGATGCACACAGAATTTCCAAGTGGTCGGATCCCAAACCTACAAGGATTTGGCTTAAAATGGGGTTGCACCTTGCCCAAATATTTCAGCTCCCTCTCCTCTGTTCCCTGCTGAGCTCTTGCCACATCCAACCCAACCGGCAGACAAGATCCTGCCAGCCTTTCCCACCTAATCTCAGTCCTGTGTCCCTTTTCATTGCCTCTTGAGCATCCTCCCTTCCCAGCCTCATACTTCAGGTACTGTCTCCCAGAACAAATTACATTCTGTCTGCAACAAATGGTAGAGTCCTCTTCTTTTTCTTTGGTTTTACCACCCTGGAGCAAACTACTCAGCTTAGCCTTCCTGTAGAAACAAAGATGATTTGCTTTTATCCCTCTTCCTCACTAAAGCCCCAGTCACACCCGGAGGGACCTGGATACCAGTGCACAGAAGCAGCAAAACCACACGAGGCACACAGTACCTACATAGATAACATTTCCCTCCCATCTGCAGGAGATACTCACAGTTTTTAAAACCAGCAGGGGACACCAGATTACCCACACTGACCTCTGTTTTACGGCACATTAGATTCCTCCCAATTACCATTCCACTGAGATCTGCAGGTTTAGACCAACCAGCTGACTTTGCAAGAACAGGGCTAACCTCTTCCATCCCACAGGAAGTTATAACAAGAAAAAGAAACTTAGAGAAGAATCAAAAGAAAATAATTTCCTGGCATTCCAGCTTTAGCTGTTATCAATGCATATTGCATTTCACTTCATCTTCTACATAACTCTCAGCATATTCAGCATCTCTGATGGGAATCAGCATGGTAGAATGACAACAAACATACTCAGGGCTCTTCAACCCTCTTGGCTGTATCATTTCTATTTATCTGTTGTCTGTGTAAGTCCCTTTATTATAAACTCTTTCTTGAGGCTAAACATTAATGAGAGATATTGCAAACTCAAAGCTCAAGTTTTCTGCAAGCTCAATAGAATTTCTAATCATAGCAAATGCTTTTTATATAAAAAAGCTAATATTTTTAATCTTTTTTCTTTTTTGAATTAAAAGCCTCTTTCATATTTGATGTATTAACTGTATTAGCATTTGTTCTCTATGAATATCAAATATCGGTGATAATTATTTGCATGTTAATGCTTATTAGTACATCCAACTGGATGTGAACAATAAATAGAAAAAAGTTTAAAGTGCAAAGCACTTCACATTCTGTATTTCTGGAAAAGGATGGGAAGCTGTAATTACCAGTGATTGCAGCCAAGCCTGTAATAATCAGAGTGAAATCTAAGGTGAAACTAATATAAAAACTGTAAAGTAGTTTAACATAAGGTAGAGGGTTAAATTAGTTTATTAAAATTGGCTAGAAAACAGAATAAATTTTGTTTCTTTACATTTGCTCAGGTACAGCCTTTTGAGTAATGTAAGCAGTTAAATAACCTTGTCCCTATAGCCCTCCTTAATTCTTTCAATAAAATTTTCCTGGTTTTATGCTTGGTTGGTTTTGCTTGTTTATTTTAAAAGGAAACAGATTATTTGGGGTCAAATTAGAGGCCCAGTAAATGCAGGAGAATCTTGCTCAGCTTGTTCTTTGGGGTCACTGTCTCTCCCTGTCCTTTTCGCTCAGTTTTCTTCCTCAGGGATGTTCTCTCTCTGCTCTCACAGATCACTGCAGGGTTTCTCCTCCTCTTTCAAGCCCAGGACCTTCCTACCCTGCTGCCCATTGCCTGGCAGGCTGCTGGCCAAAGGAGAGAGAGATGCCAAAGGGACTCCCAGCAGCAGGAGGGGTAGGATCCAGCAGAGCTCTCTCACCATCACCTCCCATTTACAGGTAAATTACCAGTCCTTTGAGACAAAACCTGTGCCTTGGTGCCCAGGCTCGGAGGAGGAGACTGGCTCTGGATCCCACAGCACTTTGTGGAGCAGCTGGTGTAGGGGAACAGATCACCCCACATCCACCCCGCAGTGGCACCTCGTCAGCTGCTGGTGTTTGTTCTCCCAGGGAAAGGGTGATCTCTGCTTAGGATAAAAGGGATTTATCCCCTGCTAGTTGTTTAAACAAAAACTGCTATGAGACAGTGAACATACACTTCGACTGTGCCCAGTGGGATTCGGGCTCCAGTTCTTGAGGGCACTTAAAAGTCTCTCAGCACAGTCCTACAAACACAGCTCCTCGGTCTGAGGCAGGACCTGGCCCTACAGCGACCTTGGCCTGAAGGCAGGGGTGACAGCCAAGCACGGACACCAACACCTACACTGTGGCAAGATAACCTCTTCTTTCTTTGTGAAAACCGAGTTTAATTGCAGTTTCATTCATGATAATAACCTACATAATTTTCAATACTTGGATACCATTTATCTATTCTTAATTAAAAAAATGGAAATTAGCAAAGAGAAGGGATAGTGGAAAATGCTTCATTTGAAACCTCTTCATTAATTATCAGGATGTCTAAACATCATTTTGAGAACTGCACTTATAGAACAAGAATCCAACTAATCATTTTTTTCATTATTCTATTGAGTTTACTGTAATTCTCTAATTAAAAAACAGCACCTACTTCTAGGAGATATCTGTTTTATATGGGTACTGTTGGCTTCGCTGCTAAAGTGAGTGATAAATCCACATATACTTTCTTGAACAAGTAGCACAACCACCAGTATAAATGTGAATGTACACTCTGAGCTCATTAAATGAACATGCTTAAAACTTACTGACAGTCTTATACATTGCTCGGATCTTCCCAGAACTTTTAGTGGGCTTTGTATCAACCACAGAATTCTTTAAATCCTTATTTTAAAATTATCTATTATAATTCACATCATGTTTCTTAGAACTAGATCTGACATCAGCATTTGATGGATGAAAAAAAACAAGCCAGACTTGCAGAAATTTGGTATCCCTGTTATATGGTTGCATATGACAAGAGTTTATAAACTCAGTGTAACACACTATATTTACCAAGTCTCATTTTACATTTGTGGAGTTACTAAATTACTTTGACATATCCCCAGTTTATGTTCTATTACTGAAGAATAACTACACAACAGATGGCAGTGTGTTTGCATAACAATTTTTTTGGGCAGGTCGATCTACAAGGTAATTATAGGGATTGATATATATTGGTGAACATGAGGATTATATTTGCACTATCAATCAGACAGTCAGTCAACACGGTAATTTCTATATTGCAAAGGAGAAGTTTAGCAAATATATCATTATGGACAATTCTTTAAAGACCAAAACTATAGTACCGAGAGTAGAGTCAGTAGATGGAAAATGATGCTTCTAGATAGAATCTTTTTCCTGAGAGACTTCAAACCTCTGAATCTTAAAATAATATTAACAAAGAATGACTATGAAATCATACTGGAATTCATTTGATGTATGAATAAATATCTATAGTTATATCTATTGCACTCTTCAGCATTAAACAATAGATAATTATCAGCTATGTCATGTCAAGTGAAAATAGTATCTTGCAAGTAAGGTAATTATTATAAAGGAAAACTATGCTTCTCTGAGCTCCATGTTGTTTATTTATTAAAAAACAAAAAAGCAAATCCTAACCAAAACACCGAATCCTTGATTCCTGTAATACATCCAAAGATATTTGAATCAAAAGTCGCATTTTCTCCTTATTTCTTAGTCTAAGGGGAATGACTTTGGTTGTCTTATGTTAGCCACCATTCTGCAATGCTACATAACCTGATGGCACTGATTAATTCATTGGGACTGCTTGATCCCGGGGTAAGATGGAATGACTGAAGAGAGGAGGTAGAAAATTAGTCAGCCTGCATCTCAGGATGTCTGGCTTCAATTTCCAGTCCTATTCTGGTGCTGTTGCCTAGATTTAACTATTTGCATGTCAACAATTAGGACAGTGATTCATTCTCTCTAAGAATATAAAGTATTATATCAAAGTGAGGAATGGTTGTTACTTATAGTTGATATACATTGTAAGTGCTTCTTTCTATTTTGTCTGCCTGTAAAAACTGAGGAGTGACACTCCAACTAATACTCATCCAAGGAGACAGCTAATATTGATGACTTTGTCTCAAAGCAGTGAAACGAAATAATAACGCAAGAGTTAACAAAGCACTGTTAGTGTGTGTTCTTTCAGGGAACAATAAAAAGTTCCTATTAATTAGTGCATTTTTTAAAAAAGAACATCTCTTTTGGCATCCTACTGCAATGTATGACTGCCATTGGGGAGAGCAGGGAACAGCTGTTTTCCATAAGAAATCCTAGCTCGTCTCTGTGGGTGAGTATTTCTATTTGTATGTACCCTGCTTAGTGCCAGACCACTAACTTTTAGTAATGCGTGCTCTGTCTTTGAGGCACAAAAAGGGTGAAATGGTGTAATAATTTGGAGGTTGAAAATTCACTGCTTGATGCCTCCTGTAGTAAATTTGACCCTGGAATATTAAGGGGTGTTAAGTAAATTGGACAAAGAGGTGTTTGGGGAGTAAAAGTGCCAGACACACTGCCATGAATGAGCAATTAGATGTTCACGAACCAGCTTATCGCAAATTACATGCCTACAATATCTATTACAGTAATGACCTTGAGAGTTGCCTCATATTCTCCCTTAACCTAATGAGCATGCTGTGTATAATCAATTATGTCTGCAATTAAAATCATAATTTGTCTAACAAACTCTTCTTCACTTTCTGACAATTTTTAACAAAGTCTGTTACATACTTGTAAAAGATAAATATTAATTTTCTGTTGTGCTCTAATTTTTTCTTCTTACTGTGTGGCTAATTTATTAAATGATATTACCTCTTTCCATTATTTTTTAAGTTTTCAGCAGAATTTATTTAAGTTTCAGTCCTGAATGTCATGGGATAATTAAAACATTTAACAGCAATTTATCATTTCCCAATAGGGTTTGCAACCTGTCTTTGCCTGCTTATTGTAATTTATTTGTATGTTTCACTCAATAGTTACTGCAAATATTCTGCTTTTCACTTCTGCACAGATATTCCCTGTTTTACTGGAGTGATCAGAAGATATTCTGCTGAATAGAGCTGACATCTGTTTGCCAGCCCAGACCTCCTGAGGTCAAGTCAATCCAATGTAAGCAAAACACATTAAGGAACAGGATGTCATTCATTGCAATCTGCTGATAATTATAGAGTCACCCAGGCAGGCCACTACAGAACACCTTCTTTTGCTTATGTATTCAGGTGTTCAACAAACAGAAAGATTCATATAGAAATTCAACATGCTAATTGTAAGAAAATAGAAAGACATGGAAGAGGGGTTTTAAAATAGGTCCACGCATTTTATGTCTCGAACAAGCAAAGCAAATCCTTCCAGCTCTCAAGGTTGGCTCTCCCAATGCACAGTTGGTTCAAAGGGCCCTGAGTGCTGAATCTCTGCGCTGAGCACCGAGAGTTTTGAGTGAATCCATGTATCCCTAAGCCATCCCTCCTCTCTCCAAGACCATCACCATGAGGGTAGTCAGGGTCCTGCCTCTGCAGCACAAGGGCAGCAGCCTGGCCTCAGGCACAGGAAGGCCAGGATGGGCAACTGCCAGCAAAAGTCTTCAGGGCATCACACAAATAAAGCCAAGCTGGAACAGTGCTCTGCCCAAGCCTGTGTGCTCTCCTAAGCCCTTCCCTGAGCCCAGCTGTGAGGAGCCAGCCCAGCGACAGCACATTCCCAGCACAGTGGTGATTAAACGCACACTGGGGCCGTACAGATGTGCAGAGTCCTACAGCAGAACAAGATCTTGACTCCCCACCCCAATCTGCTGCCAGGCAAGCCCAGCAAACTCAAGCAAAATGCAGCTCTAAAGCCAATGAATGAGATGCCGGTGCCCATCCTGAAATGTGCTTTTAATTATGGAGCCAACCAGGGAGGCACCACCTGAGCCTCAGGTGCCCTCAGGGCACTGCGGTGTCACAGCGCTGAGCTGAGGAATTGCACCCGAGGAGTTTTCTCCCCGGGACAGCTCTGCTTTGGCACGAAGCATTTTTTATGCAGAAGGGAATTAGCTGAAAGTCTCATTTCCTGCTCCCATGATCTGCTCTTAAAGCTCCCAATTAAGTGAAAGTATGTCAAACTGAAGAGCTTTATCTGCTTTCTTTCCTTCTCCAATGCAGCGTTTCTCTGGTCTTACACATACTTAATGCTATGAAATATTGATATCTATCCAGAAATGAGAAGTGATGAAGCTGTTAGTTATACAAAATGAATTAAGTTTCCCACAGAAATGAGTTTTGTATCCTCTGGATTTTGTACCTTTGGAATGTACTGCACCTGGATGGGCTTTGAAGGATGAGTGGCTGCTGTGGAGTAAAGCTAAAAGCATAGCAAATGGGGAAAAAAAGCCTCTTAAGGTACAGAAATACCCATGAGCCACTTCTTTCAATATGCAACAGATAATGAATAAACTACCCTATACTTTGTATTTATTTTTGTCAACAAAATCTAATCAAAGTTCATTTTTTTTTAGAAACCCAATAGTTACATTAAATTAGATTACATAGAAAATTAAATCATAAATCCATGTAACTAGACCCTGCCTCTGTCTCCATTGCTCCAAAACACAACTTTGCTCTCTTGAGCACCTCATTTAATTCTAGGAGGCTGAGCTTCCAAACTAGTTATGGATTTGATCATTTAATAACATGAAACAAGTAATTATGTGGCGAAAAATTTATTATTTAATTAGGCCCTACTGGTAATCAATAGCAATCTATTAATTCATTAATTTGCATATCCCTTGGTTTTTTTGTGTCCACAAATTCTATTAGCTTTTTTTTTTTTGAGTTTATGAACTTTCTACCTTCACTAGGCAAAAGGAGTTGTTCAAACTGTCTGTATTAAACAGATGAAACAACTGAACAGCGGGAATGCCTGTCTGCCCTATAGAACTGACTGCAGGACAAGATTTAGTACTGAAAAAAAGGAAGAGAAATAAAACAACAGGGCCTATTCTCCCCAGGATCCATGCATAATTCTCATTAATGTTAATGAAAAATACTAAATGGATATGCATTGAGGGGAGTTCATTAGAACTTAATAAATGCTGGTATTTTCCTTTTTTTTTTTTAAACTTTATAGTTATTATAACTGAACATCTCCAGGTGAAGTGAAAGATATTTAAAGAAAAAATAAAAATGTTATATCAAATTGTGCTTTATAGGTTATTTTCTCAAAATGCCATTTTTTATTCAAAATTATTAGATTTACACATATGACTAAAAACTGTAGGCTTAAATTATAAACTATATGAAATCAAAAGGTTACTTAAAATTGTAGAATCAAAAATGTTTGTCAAGAAATGGAAAAAGATCCATTGATTTAGTTCACATGTTTTCACAAATGAATTGAACCATTTATACCAGAGAAAAATCTTGCCCCAGACACCAAGGTTGTGCTGCTTACATGAGGCTCAGACAGTCAAAGACAGGTTATAAATTCACATTCTGCTGGATCATAATTCTGAATGTAACTCAGAGTGGCCTCACCAAAAGGCACAATTGAAAGAATGTCTTTTGTTGAGTGCAGAGATGACTTATTTGCAAGAAAAAAAGGATTCATTAAATGCAGTGTGAACTGATCCACTCCTTAATCTGGGCAGACTGACCACTTCCTAAAGATAACTCCCCTCCAGCTGAGGTGCTGGAAGGCCAGGTGAGGAAACAGCACAGTGATATTACCTTTTCTATACCTTCTCAATGGGGAATTAATAAAGATCATTCACAGATCCATTAAAAAAAAAGGAAAGTGTTACCTCTGGGCATTATCTTTACTTCAAATACTAAAAATTATAACTGAATCGGAGAAATTCAACATTCATGAAATCAGATAGAGGAATTATTCATCATTAGAGATTTTAACATCTTTACAAATAAGATCAAGACAATCATTCACATGAGCACTCTCCATCTGGTCTAGTTTATTTTCTTTCAGCCTCTCACAGGGAGAATTCGGATCAGTGATGCCAGGCAGATGACATGAAATGAAGATTTTATGGTAGCAATGAAGGTGGTAACTCACAAAAAGTAGAAGTCAAAGAGAAAAGAAAATGGTTTGGTTTGTCTGAGATAATAATGTAGGAGATTACCAACGGAAAAACTGTTTTTCTCCTTCCAAAGACCTGGGCAATCTAGCTAACACTGGATGTCTTTCCAATCTTCTGCTTTTACCACAGGCTATAGATTTCCCCTGCTCCTGGCTGCAGAACCGTGCTCTGAATGCTGCTGGGAATGCCTCTTAGCCCAGAGCCGAGCCCATGCCAACAAACTCAGCCTGTTTGCATCGGTCCATAGGCACATCACCCCAATGGGTTTCATCCATGATGCAAAAGGGACCAGTTCCTCAGGGTTCTCCCACTTGGACATGCTGCCCTTCTCCCTGGGATCTCCTCCTCACCCTGCACAAAGCTCCAAGTCACGGGACAAGGATGGGAGACAGGAAAGGCCAGGGTAGAAGCAAGACAGTGTAAAGGAAAAACTCGGAGTAAGAACAAGGCAGAGTGACCCTGCGCTGCCACTGAAGGACAAAGCTCTTACCAAAGCCAACCTCTTCACCTGTTCAACAAAACAAGAATAACAACTCGGCCCTTCTTTAAATCACTTTTGCCACAACAATTTGGTTGGTAAAATAGAGCTGCCAGTCTTTTGCACCTAGCAAGGGACTGAGAACTCATGAGAAGAACTGAGACATCTTGGTGTTGGATTCCAGAAAAAGGCAGTACGATAGAAAAGAAAATGTGTGTGGAGACCTAATGGTAAAAAAAAAGCGAGTTTCGAGAAGAATTTTACTTAGCTGGCCAATTATTACAAGTGAATTTACCTCTCTGAAAGTGAACAGTTTACCTCTAAAGTAACTATGTTAATACAGGGAATTAAAGTTTCTCCTCAAATTTTCTGTCTGTGATGTCAGTTAAGGAGACAGTGTAATTTTTGATAGACTAATTTTGGTTTTCCCCAATTTATGTCAATTGTGGCATCATTATTAAAATACCCAGGGATGCTTTTATTTATGGAATTCACTATGCAGAAGTTTCAATGGTAATTTTTTTTTCCTTCAAAAGCAAGGGACTGAACAGTGGTTATGTATTGAAAGAAAATCCCGAGCAGCAGCAGCTAATTCAGACACAGAATCATTTATTTTAAAAGTCCTAATCCTGAACTGAAAAGTTATCTACCAGTCAAATGGAATTCCTCTTCAGAAAAAGCCTGGCAGCTGTGCTGCACTGCACCTATAGGTGCTGATTTCTTTTATGTGATCCAAAGCTGAGAGGAGGCCAAACCACTCAACTTGATTTTACCAGGTAACTGCCTACATTTACAGAGGAATCAGGCTTTGTTTCATGATTATTCCTTTCTCTTTTTAAAGGCACATCTCCTAACATTTGGTACATGTATATGTATATGTGTGTGTGTGTGTGTGCGCGCGCGCACAAGCCATCCGGAAACACTCAGCTATCTGCAAAAGGGAAGGTTTCAGTGTTTCTCCCTTCAGGGAGTGCTGCACCTCCCTTGCCTGGAAAAACTGCACAGTGCAAGCAACAGAGCATTTCTCAGTAGCTGTCACTGAAACTGCAAACCAGCCAAGCAGAGGGGAGTCCAGAGCTCCAAAACACACCCCTGGCTGAGATACTGCCTTGGGGAGTCCCCAGCTGAGCTGCACTGCACAAGTGCAGTTTTACCCCTACCACTGCACGCAAGGGAAAGGACAATATAAAATGTGAGCACACACAAGAGCTGCACTGGCTCTGTTCTCGTTCAGCCTTAGAGGCTGTTACTCCAGCAATATGACCACCACCAGATAGTGAGGGCTTTTCCTATGGCCAAGCAAATGAGGAGGGGTCGTTTGATAAAGCTCCCTGAGACTGGATTTTAAGGGCATATTTCAAATTCTTTCAAAGGACAGCTTAGCTTTAGGGAGTGAGCAGAAACCCAGCGTATGAGTGGTCTTGCCAGAGGGCACCTAAGCAGCTTTCAGGAGAGATGGGGTAAATGAGGCTTGAGAGAAGGGTTTTGCTGTTTAGCAGGAAGCTCTTGGCCTGTCCAACGTGAGCATGAACTGAAACACACTACAGTATCCTGAATTACTGACTTTTTTTTTGTAAACAGTAAAAATATTACCTACTTTTCACCCTGTCATCCTGTCTGGAGCTTGCTGAGCAAGTTTTATTCTATTATTTTAACCTTAGTTTTCCATTTCTAAATTACTTCAAGCAGACACTTTTCTTTCTAAGAAAGAAAGTCCTGCATGGGCTAAAATGATGCTGCCAGAACAGACTAAAATGGACTAGGTCAGATATCCCTGTATTTCAGATGTGCTTTCCACAGATTACAGGGCAGTGTAACCACTGACTCTTTCATGTGATAGAGGAAGGAACACAGGGCTAGGAAAGGCCTCCATTCCCTTGATATCACAAGTAAAAATGTTACATACACTCTTTGTTGACATTTTTAGGAAGCAATCTCCTCCAAGCTGTGCAGGCTCTCTGGGGATCTGCAGAGGCACCTTTAAGTACACACTTCTTTCATTTTCAGAAGAGGAGGTGCCTTTCAGGGGAAAAAATATGGAGCCAAATTTTTCCTTATTATTGCATTGATAAGGCATCCAGGGCTCTAATAAGTGGGTTGCCTTTGTCTGGCTGAAACTGGGTCATTACCGCGTGCAAAGCACCGTGATCCTGCCCTTCCCTGGGAGACTCTGGATGTCACAGCATCCAGACAGACAGCTGAGGCACCAAAGTTTAGCACAGACCAGTCAACTGAAAATACCCTTGGGCAAGAACACCCAATAAACCCAACCACAACACAGTTTAAGTGTGGGTTAATGCCTCCTTATGGAAGGCACACATTGGCATGAAGCAGAGAAGTCTGTTTTGCACGACCTTTTGACATCCCTTCTAATCTGTGGTCAGCATAAGAATAATTTTATGTGGATCTTGGAAAAAACAGTACCTGGTAGGTAAGAATGCAAAGACAAACGTGCAAAACCACATGAGATCAGAGCACAGACACATCATGTTTCATTTTAAAGCATTATATTAATTTTTAGAAAGAGTTAGTCAGAAACCTATTTAACTGAAATCTAGCTTTGCAACACTTGCTTAATAAACAATTTTCACCTACTACAAAACACAGAAGAACATCAAGTTACACATCTGAATTAAATGGGAATACTTTTGCACATTTCTCGGTGAGTTACATTTTACTTGAAAACAATGTTTTGTAACAAAATTAAAAAAAAAAAGAAACAAAACAAGCCCAATCATTCCTGCTTAGATTAAGAGTTTTATAAGATACGAGATTGACAAAGAGAATAAGTATTATGGATGAGATGGAGCTTGAAAAGAAATTCATACACTAATCACATAAAAATTAATCAGACAGCCTTGACTGTGCTATTAATGATTTTAGACCTCATGCATGGGATTTCAAAAGGTTTTACATTTCAAGTACAATACAGTATTTGTAGGACCTGTACTTCAGAGTGGCATTTGATTGATTGTACATACTCCAAGACAGAGAATGCTTTAAATGCAAAACATATTGCTGTAACATGGGAACAAAGAAGAGAAAGATACCTTCTAATTAAAACATAGGATTTTTGATCCTAATCTCAGTCATTGTGGGGCAAATAAAGAGCAGCATGTCACGGATTTCTCAACACTCCTCCCTATATTGTTTTTTTTTGGTCAAAACATGTCAATTCAATAAAACAGCATTTCCAAAGGAGGTTTTGTTTTCACAAAGAAAAAGTTTTTGCTATCAAACACTCTGTTATAACATTTTCAGATGAAAAATTTTCTATCTTTTTGCTAGAAATAGTTTTTCATTTTCAAATGTAACTGTTTATTAAAGAAAAAAAAAGACTGATTTGTTCAAGATTCCTCTTGTCATGAAAATTGTAAATATGTGAACATATACCAGGAAAAAAAAAAAGGATATTTAAAAATCTTTTGTCAAAGCAGGAGTAGATTGTCCTGGAGCTGCAGGGGGGCAGAGCGTGGAGAGCCCTGGCAGTGTTTAACCCTTCCCTGTGGGAATCAGTCAGGTAAACAAAGGCGACTGCTCGGTTCCACTTGGACCAGCTGCTGGCACAGCCACCGACTCCCCAGGCTCTGCTGACACACAATGTGGCTGCTGGGGACTGGGACAGGCACATCCATACTCCCATGGCTGCTCCTGGAAGTGCTCACTCCCTTCCTGTCATTTAGGTGCTGGTGCTTGGCAGAGCCGCAGATTCTGCAGTCCAGCTCCCACTCACCAAACTTAGGGACAGGAAAACCCCAGCGGCAGCTCTGGGGCTGAACAGGATCATGCCCAGCCAGGACGGAGCTGGATGTGGCCAGCAGAGCTGCAGGACTTTTAATATCTGCACGCCAAGGCAATTTAAACAAGCATTTGAACCCGCTTACTTGCTTATTATAGTTTAATTTAGACAGTGTCAATATCTGTGACTAGCTCTGGGGATATTTTTGGAATTAAACTACCTAAAGAGAACATTCATCTAAGAAATCCATATGGCAGGAAAGAAGGGTAGAACTGCTAGCATGGAATCGTAAAATCTTCCTTTTCATAAACATTCTTCAACTTAAATCTTCAAAAATTTCATTTACTATCCTTATTTATACTTGCCTATTTTTAACCCTGTTTTGTTTGGGAGTTTTGGTTGGTTGGTTTGGTTTTTTATATTTATAGGCCATACAGACTACTCTGTGTTTGTACAGGGCCAGAGGATTATATTGCTTTACAAGTCAGAGGTACAGCATGTCATGACATTCACTACTGGAAATTCAAAATAATCTAGATTCAGAACTATCATAATTCACTGCTAAAGAGAATCTTGCAAAAATTTCAGTCCCCATCCCTTCAGGGAACTTCACAACCCAGTATTTCTAGATCAGACTTCATTATCCAGATCATCATTTCAATTTATCAGTGCCTTGGGGCCTTTGGTATTTTCAGCTAGGATGGTGTTATGTCCATTAGTCACTAGGCTGTTTCCACATTCTCACTTTTCTTTCATCTCCTTCAGTCTTCAAAACAATCTCTATAACTTTGCATGGGTGTATATTTGACTCAGACACCTCTTACTTCTGTCAACTGTTACCATGTTTGAAGTACGGGAACTGATTTGTACAAATTATGGGGGCCAAAAGAACTGTTTCCATTCTAGGTCCTGTATATTATTATTTGTTTTAGGGGAGGGTTTACAGATTTACCAGTGCGCCTCTTAAGTCTATAAGCCTGGCAGACAAAATAGCAATATATTTTTCCTGGAAAGGTTATTGTTCAGTCAAAAACATGTAACTAAATGTTACATGTTATGAAGAGAAGTAAGAACCTGACAAAGCAAAGACTGATTAGGACTTATTTTGCATCATAGAAAACACAGGTCTGGCCAAAGGACTGAAAGGAGATTTAGACCAACACAAGGCAGATTTTGAAAAGAGCCCTGAAGGAAAGGGCAGGAATTATTATTTAGAGTGAGTAGAAAACAAAGAGCTGGCAAAAGGCTTTAAGGGAGGAGGAAGAAACTATCTGGATGATCCTGCTGCTTCTCTATCTCAGTATAATCCTAGCTTTGAAAATATACATCACTAACCCCAAACCACCCCAGACTAAATACACTACTGAAATAGAAAATTTTGAGCTCAAATCAGACATAGCAGCCCTGACACTACTGAATTTGCTGCACCAATTACCTCTCCACAATATTACATAGTCTCCAACCAAATACTATTAGTGTGGTTCTCAGAGCAATACAAAGACACTGCTGGACTTCATCAAATAATTTTTGGACATCTCACAAGCTTTCAAGAGAATCATCATTCTTAAGGGTAAAGCACAGGAGATTATTTGTTCATGTTTCAGTACAATCTGGTTTTCAAAAAATTGTTTCTTCCATGTCTTTTTGTATCTAAATTTTTAGATTTGTTTAAAGGTAAGAAAAATCTTTGCATTTCTCAAATACCAGCTTTTTTTTTTTCTTCTAAGAGAGCAAAAGAGGGTTTTTAGTACTCCACTAAACCAGGACTCACATCTGTTGGTCTGCAGGGAGAACAGACTGGAGGCATCAAAAGTATTGCAGTTAGTGAATTTAATCCTTCTGATGCAATTAGTCTGCAATGCGATCTGATTAAATTTAAAGACTCAAACCTGAAGTCCAGTACTTCGGGTCAAGACATAAATAGACAAAGAGGATGAAAGAGAAGTCTGCTGTGGGCCTAAATGAGCCCTGGGCTCCACAGCTCAGGTTAAGATTTCTGAGGAATGCAAGCCAGGTGGATTGATTTAACACAGCATTAAAAAACATCTGGAAAAGAAAAACATGTACATCAAAAAATAATCATGAGACAATCTTCTCAGTGTAAAATAACTAGTGGAATGTGTGACATATAAAATAAGTTTCTGCACACATACCCACACTGCCACCATCAGCTTTGCTTTCTCATTTATTTAGGGAAACCTGTAATTGGCAAACAGGCCCTTTCTCATGGATAACAAAAGAGGTGCTGAGCTTCTGGAGACTTCAACACTGCTGCAAAATAGAGGATGTGTTCATACATGTTTGTGCAATGGACACTTGCTGTGCAATATTATCTTGTCTCTACAGATAAATTAGTTGCCTCATGCTCCTGCCAGCTTGATTTGTTTAGCCTTTACAGAGTACAGAATCCATGGAGTTTCTTGTGATTGAATCTCATGTAAAAGGTAAACTTGAGAGCTTATTCTACACTAAACTATACATCCACCCAGGCAGCCAGAGCATTTGCTGACTTGATGAGGAAAAGAAGGCTATAAAATATACTAGGGAAATCTTGAAACATCGTTCACTTGACACAGCAATAAGAGCCCTGCATTAAGATGCAGAGTTGATTTCCCTGATCCATGAAATTGCTGGATATTTAAGGCATTCTCAAACAGAACCAACATTAAACTCACCCTCCATTTGTGGCACAAGGACATCAGGGGTTTTGTGTTCTCCAATAAAAAGAGAGCTCAAAATTGCAGCTATTAATAGTCTTTAAGGGAGGACCTAAACAATTTCCTTCCTTTCTCAAATAATAAGAAGTAAGTATTCAAAATCTCTTGAATGCTAAAAGATGGTTTTGCTTGCTGACACACCGCTCAGGTGCCAGAGATGCTCAAGTTCTCTGCTGTGAGTGGTTCAAGAAGCTCTCACAATAAAACACAGTGTGCAAGTCTGTGACCATCTTTGGAGAAGGACATTTGTTTCTCTCATAAATAGATGACAGGGCTGGAATAGGTACAATATGTGGAGCACTATGAAAAATATTATGAAGCGATATATTGCATTATTTTATGGTCTGAGACTTGGGACATGGTTCAGAATTCCTTACCAAGTGTATATTTCCAGCTGCTAAAGGGTGAGAAAAGACCCATCTATACTTACAAAGTATTGGTGAACTGAGGGTCAGGTATAATTGCTTCCCAAGACCCATCCAGTGCAAACACACAGTAAAGGGGGAATTTGAAAGGGTCATAAGCTTCCATAGAACACTGTCCTGCAGGCTCTGCTACCTTAGATGCAAAGGAGGAACAGAGTACAGCAATAATAAAACTAGAATTAGATAATCAACAGCTTCCCATTAGGTAGCTAGAAAGGATTTAGCACAAAATGCACACACCAGCAGCTTTCACACCACCAAAAGGGACGTGTTACACTGGCAGACAATCTTATCACTGATTTCTAGCCAAAATCACATGGAAAGGGTCGTCTCCTTTTAACCTGTTGCATACATTGCACATATAATTTTCAGCATCTCCATTGCAAAGATAGGACTGAGACTCGTATTCAGGTTCAAGATTTTTCTTGGACATGGATTACCATTTCTTCCCACAGACAAAGAAGGAGGATTCCTTAATCTTTTTCAGACAAAATTTGTCCGTTTTCATCTTCAGCTAGGCTGATAGCTCTTCCCATTTTGTAGCAAAATTTTGCACTGAGCAATTGAAAAGTCTTCTTTTCTTCTCCTGCTTCCTGTATTTCTGTTCCTACACAGCTACATACAGTAGCCTATATTTACACAGGTATACAGAATTATACAAAATACAAAGGGAAAGGACTCTTGAAGCCATCTGGTATGTGACCTCATTCAAAGCAAAATCAGCTACACCTAATTAGCTCCTGAAACACGCTTGCCTACCCTACTTAAACAGTCTACACAAACTCCCTTGGATATTTATTGTGATGTTTTGCTATTTTTACTATTAGAATGTTTTTCTAATGTTTAGACTGTTCCAGAAATTTTAATTAAAATCTCCTTCAGAGGAGACTGGATTATTGTGGATTTTCATACATGAAAAAAAACCCAAATAAATCCACATACAGAAACACAACACATTGAATTTATGGTTCATAAATTATTTGTAGGTCACATAGGTGTTTTTCCAAACTTTGTGATTCAGAACAGTTTAAATGAAACCAGCTATTTATGCATCCACCCTACGGTTCACTTTAAAGAAGATCTTGATCACAGTAATTTCTTTCCTGATTGAAGTTTTGAAAGCCCTAAATTCTCTGAAGAAAATAGTTGTTGGCATTTTTGGATGATAAACATCCCAAAGCGATGATGATAAATTACAGTGTTGCCCAATGATGCAGAAAAGTAGAGAAATGCAAACTGATAACCTCTGATTTATGAATACACGCTCATTATTGCAAAGTCTAAGGGTTCATAGTTGTAAGAACGGGTCATTTTCATCTCAGTGTTTATTAAAAGTGTGAGAAGGAGGCATGACGGGTGGGTGCCATTTTGCAATAAACACTTAATGCTCTTTGTTTCCAGTACAAACACAAAGCAATACAGAACTTCCTAACTTTTTAAGGCCTACATAAGCATTTGTTACTGTTCACAATCACAGAAGATAGGGATTTTTTACATCTGCCTTTGCTTGTTTGTATAAATAATTCTTCTCACATATAATCATTCCTGTATACTTTTTCTTTACAGAGAGAAATACATTTGTCCAAGATATTAAAATAAATCCTCGGATTTTCTTCTTAAATCATATTGGTGATAATAACAAAATTTACTTTAAAAGTATTTAAACTTATTATTTGGCCTATCAACAGACACTGCCAATGAAACCCACCAAATGCACTCAAAGTCATGAGCCAAGGAATCTTTTTTGTCACAGTACAGAAATAAATTGGGTTACATTCCTTCATGACTTCCCAAGCTTGATGATATTCTAATTTCTTCTTCTCTCTCCCTATTACCTCTCTGTCAAATATTCAAAGCAGGCAACAAAAGGAAGAAGGAAAAATAAGGTCAATACAGCAAATTGGAAAAAAAGTAAACTGTTCCTATCCACTGTCATTTGGTTGTCACAGTTATCTTAATCAACTCAAACGGGTTCTCTGAGACATCTAATTTGATTTTACAAAGTGCTAACCCATAGCCATATTTGACTTTCCTTTGATTCCAAACGTAAAAAATAGCCTTTATCTAATGTTGAGGCATATCACCTAACTACACATGCAATTGCATTTGCATTATGAGGCAGTGAAACATGGCTGGAGAGACATCTCGGATGCTATCTATGTTATTACTCAAGTGGAGAATATAATCATAAATCCTTCTCTTCCCTTCTACCCTCCCACCTTTTTTCTGGAAATACACTTAAAATCTGGTTTTCAGCTTCACTGGGCCCATTACATTTGAACTTCAGTAACAAGAATGTGATATGAATACATTGAGAGAAAGCATAGACAAAAAGTATATTTTCATAGTGTGGTTCAGTTTAACTGTTCCTATAATTAGCTACCACTCATTAGGCAATAAACAGAAAAACAAAGAGATCATGAATGGAAGGGCAATATTTTATACATAAAACAAACAAAAAACTAAACCAGATGCCTCTTTCATGAGGCTTTCCTTGCATAAATACACCCAGCAGCTTAGAAAAGATATTTTCTTGATTGAAAATTTTTGTCTAGGAAGAAAACCTGTAAACATTATAGTGTGCAATTACAATAAAAACGTATTTACTGCTATTGTGCACTTGGGATTTTTTGATCTCAAGGATAAAGTAAAAATACAGCAATGGACTGCAGAGGATGAGCTTTGATCTTTTATTAGTTCTTATAATTGTGTCTTAATTTGTATTCTGCATAATAAGCACTCACCTTCACCGTTTGTCCAGCTTCAGGGCCATCCTGTAAGCAAAGGGAAAAGTCTAAGGTTAGAGGATCTAACAAGGATCACACAGGAATTCAGAAATCTTACTCAATAATCATTTACATCAATTACAGTGTCTGTTAAAATTAGTGTATTTTTCCTGAGGACCATTCAACACTAAGATTTTGGACAAAGTTCCTTTCCATATCAGACCCCGGCAAAGTGGGAAACTATCTCAGATCACAAAAACAGCAGTTTCTATTTTTCATTCTTTCAGATGATATTTTTCAATAGCTAGCAATAGATTTCTGATCCTTGTGAACATAAAATCACATGTGGAAGTAAGAATTTAATCAAAGTATGCTTGCTTAAATTCTGATTCTAACGGATGGGCTTAGTCTCCTGGTTTGCTTTAAACAGAGTTCATTTTTGGTGTCAAGACACCCAGCACAAACAGCTGAAAGGTCAGAATTTATAACGTATTTACATGGCTACATCTCTCTGCCTGCATATAAATAGGTGTGAGGAGGGATCACCTATCTCAAGCATAGGCAGTGGGTTATGTGTGGAACAGGGGACGCGGCTGCCTTCTCTAGAGGTCAAGCCTGCAAACTCTTCTTTGAAGGAAGAATATTTCCTGAAATATTCACAAACAAGCACAGTGTTTGAGAGTGTTTACTGGCTTTATCCAAAGTTTTGCACCTACTAATTAACCACACTACCCCGCTGGTTTCCTTTTTAGATTTTTCAATGGCAAATCTGGAAGACTGCAATGCAGTTATTTGGCTTCTTGTTTTTTATTACTGTTATTTTGCATTTATTGCCTCTTGAAGTTCCAACACCCTTTTGTGATTGGAGTAGGGGAAAAGGCTGAAAGCTTGATAAAACAAACCATTAAACCTTTCTTAGTTGACTAGTTTACAAACCTGGATGGAAAAGGTGAGCGAGGTGCCACAGAAATGTTTCTCCACCACATTTCCAACTCTTTGTGCCGTATGAAACAAATTAGCCACTTCCTCAGGACACAGGTCACGGAAACGCTCCACCGGCCGCAGGGGACAAACAAGGACATCTGAAGGTGGCGGTGTCAAGGCACAAACACAAATCTGAGAGGTCCAGAAGAAGAGTCTCAGTCCCCAGCCTGTAACCTGGTTCTGATCAACCTTGAATTGCCTGAGCTCTTCCTCTCTGGTAAAACAGCAAGAGCATTAAAAACATAGGGCTAAATACAAGGAATTAGATGATGCTTTGTTCAGAACTCTGTTCCTCAAGTCCCTCAGATATGGGCAAAATTACTCAGGCTCTTGTGCTACACTGAGCCATTTAAGGGAAAGCAAAGTTTTCACAGACTCAAATTTACCATCTCAATGAAGAAATGCTGGTATTTATCTCCTGTGAAAGTCAGAGACATTTTCTTTTGTGATTAAAAATGGAAGAAAGTCAAAGAAATTTAAGAGGGCTTTGGATGTGTGGTCTCAGACAGCAGTTTTACAATGCTTTTGTCCATATGTGATATATATTCTTGAAAATCTTGATCTTACACCTCTAATCTTAGGCATCTAAACATGAGAAGCTGGCACTATGCTGATCATAGCAGATCACTTATTTCCACACTAAATTAATTACAATTCACAAGGAATGCTCACCCGTTGTAACTATTATCTGTTTTTAAAAATACATTAAGATAATTAAGACTATTTCCTTTTAAGCATAGTGTTCACAACCCTGTAAATATACTTTATTTAATTCTACCTTGGTGGCTGTGATTTTTGAGTCAGTGAAATGAAGCTATAAAATAAATAATGGGAGACGCTGCTCACAGGCATCTGATCTGCTGTGTTCACAGTAACTAATAATTGCTATGATTCCTCACTTGAAGGTCAATTTTGTAACATTATTAATATGGTCCAGAATTCTTAGCAGAGCCTCAGTTGTGTAGATCCAACAAGCAAGTACTTGATTCTCATTTCAATTCCCTGCGGACAGGATTCTTTGCTGACTTACAGAATAGTATTTGCAGAATGAAGACCTTAAAGTAACCTTTAACACCACTTGAACTTTCATGACCAAAACCTATGAAAATTATTTTTTCCAGTATTAAAAGGAGTGTTCAAAGGACTATTTGAAGAAAATTAAGTTCCATGCCATTGTATTACAGTCATCTTTATTTTTACTGCATCTTGAAGCCTGCAGGTATTCAGGAATATTCTCTATAATCTAGGAAAGGTAACTAGGAGCTGCTCTGCAGTTAGCAGGTTCACAAAAAGGTTACATCAACCTGATTGTCAAGAACCACATGAGACATTTGAAATAAGGAGAGATTAATACAGGCAAAAGATCAATTATTTCTATAAGCACAGAGACAACATGTTTACCTACCCCAAGGTTATATTGTAGGAATCACAATTCTGATAGGAGAGAAAACCAGACATTTTCTTGAAGTAAAGACGTAGTGGCAGGTTTTGATCATTTTTCAAAATCCATTGGACAGACAAGTCTGTAATGGATGTTTGCTAAAGTGGGAGCAGAACTGAGCAAGCTCTACCTGTAGCAGCTCCCAACAGAACAGGAGAAGACTGATCTCAGCTGTTGGTGTTAATCTGCTTTGAAAATCTGTCTCTCAGGGGTTTTTTGTACAGAGTCAGCTATGCCACCATTATTCTCCTTTTTTCTTGTTACAACTTATGGTATTAAAATTTAAGGAAGGAGAAAAATACATTTAGAAAACAAAACAATCCTGGACATGGACAAAAAACCTAGTTTTGTGGGGTTTTAGTTCTGAAATGCTGTGTCCCTTGGTAAGTTTCCAGGCATAGTAAACCTCTTGTAATTCATTTGTGCCTTCCCAGTGCATTGTACAAAGTACATCCATAAAGGATGCTATTGGCTAAACTTGGGGCCCAAGGGAAGAGCTGCAAAGTTGCTGGCAGACTTGATTTCCATACCAAGAATAAAGGAATAGAAAAACTAATTAATTTTACTCATAAAAAGGAAATCCATGTCAACACTAAAACAGGAAAAAGGACATTAGTTTAATCTGAGTTCATTTTTCAAAAGGAGAGAAGGGAAGCTTGTACCCTTAGGGCATCTGATACTTAAGTAGATAATTATCCTTCTTCTGCAGCACTGCTTTATTATCATGGCTCAATGAACCATTTATAAATGAAGAATTTCCCCTCACTTACCTCTAGCAAAACTGCTGCTTACATTAAGACAAGTTTCCTTCTCTCCTTTAGAATTTTCCCCATCAGTTTCTTGCCCTCTTAGACTTGCACACATCTCACCAGCAATTGTTTGTTCTCTACCTAGCTCAGGGCCACAGCCACAAATTTTTCATTAATGATGGTTTCTACAATCTGATGTTAGCACTGTACTACTTACCACTGCAATGGGTTGTGGAAAACATGAGCTAAATAGTTCTTGGGAAAGCTTTTGTTTCCATGGCACATTGCAGAGGGAGCAAGGGCTGGTTCTAACCAAGACAGGACAGGTTTTCTCTCAATTTTGTCACTAATCTGCACTGTCATTTCATAAATTCTCTGTATTTCTCTTGGTCTCTCCTCTTCCACACATTATCTGTCTTATCTCTTTGGATATCTTTTGCCAGTTGCTGCAGTGGAAGCTTCTTATTAACCATGAACCTCTCTGCTCATGTGGGGCCACCAGCGCTCCTGCAGTACCTAATGCTGCACCCATGGCATTCTACAAAAAGGACATGTTCTTCCTCCTTACAGTACCAAAACTCATTTACAACTCACAAGAGATTTTAGCTATATTTCTGTCTTTGAATTTGATAAATAATTCAAAGGTACAATCACACACTGGAGCATCTTTGCTGAACTTTCCACCATTTCAAAATAATTCTACAAAGAATAATGATAGAAATTCTGAATCAGAGCTAAATTAACATGAGAATGTAATTGGGACAACATTCAAGTTATTTTTAACTATGAATATGTTAAAAATATATTAAAATGTTGGAATGAATTCATGGATTTGAGGTCATTAAGAAAACAACCATCCACTGCAACTTTAAATCATAGTTTTTACCTACAATTTTTGATGCTAGGATAGTTTTTAACTTTATATCTGGTCAGACTTTAAGCTGTACACCTGCTCTGTTCACCTCAGAATTCTCACTAAGTTTAAAATTAGATAAACCGTTCATTACTTTCTACAATAACCCACTGCAAACACTGCTATGAAACCACTTCAGGTGACTATGTATTAAAAATGCAAGAGAATGTGAGTCTGTACTTATGTTTATGTGCAATTACTTCATAGACTGAAGCATCTACTGCCATCTGAGATGCCTCAGGGCATCCAGCTGCCACTCCAGAAGGGCAGGAGTCTCCCGTATGCCCTACGTCGTAACTGCCAGTCAGGTGGGATACCTGAATCCTCTTGGGGTCTCTGAAATGGCTGTAGGTGCCTATGTCTGGACAAGAGCCCCCACTTTAACAGAGCGGCTCAGGAGGACAAGGCGCTGCTACCCAGCAGACGTGCTGCAAGACTGATGACAGCATTCTGCCTTTGGAAAGTTTGAACTCTATGTTTCCTTTCTCTAAACACTGTAATTAACCATTTTGTGATTTCTTCATTCATTCTAAACTGCTACTGACTGATGAAGTTTCTATTTTTAAGCTTTGATGTGCGCAGCTGTTATTTCCTTCAAATTCTCTGAGTCAGTCCACATCACTAGAGCACATGCAATTTAATATGTCAGCTTCTCCATTTTAAGAGTGAAAAACCTTTACACCTTATTATAATCTGTAACAATACATTTCTCTCTCTAAATCTTGCAAAAGTATCTCAACAGCCGCACTTCTCTCCCTAATACCTAAATATGCATACACCAATCAATATACAAACACACACACACACTAAAAGCTCCACTAAGGATTCATTAAATAACTGGGAATGTCAGTATTTTTCAGATTACCAGCAGATAGCAGCCTAAAACTCCAGGTATTTTAGTGGAAGTGCATAACCACAAAGGAGCAGTAAAGCAAGTGGATCAGACCCATTTTCCTCAAACTGAGTTAAAACCTAAGGATGACCTATGTTTTTAATGGAATCACTTATACTTTTATGTTGGGCACAGCAGACCACTCCCTGCACGATGTTGGGTGGGTTGTTTAATGCACCAAAGACCATGAGCCTCCTCCATAATTCAAATTAAAAGTCTGTTGCTCTATTAAGATTGTAACCTGTTTGGAAAAGTTGCAGGCAAGCAAGCACAGTTCAAGTTCCTGAACAGCTGCAGCACAAGGATGCTTAACCACGCATGTGCCACCTTTCAGCCCTCACCCGCCCCTTTGCACACACCTTGTAAATCTCTTTTGTTTCCCACTGCCTGTTTAGGCCATAATAACCGGAGCCCTTTGAGATGGGCAGTCAGAGACATTTACTGTAATGTGGTTCTGCAATGGGCACCTGGACACTGTAAAAGCCCTGTTCAACAGTGCCAAGCACAAGTACAATTCCCCATGGACACGTGTGGATTGAAGGCTGTGCTCACCCTGGGGATTTTGAGGCATGACCGAAAAGTGAGCATTTGACAACTGCATCTTGACTTTAGGTTGATTGGACAGAGAAGGCTCAAGATTATGCAGGAAAATCCAAACTGGCCAACATCTGCATGGTGACCACTTCAAATGTAATTTTCCTTCCACTAATACATGCAGAATGGAGGCCAAAATTCAAAGGCTCAGTAGTAATTTTTATTTTCTTTATATGGATTTTGACTTTGAAGCTTAAATTATTGTAATTGTGTGTTTAAGGCCTAGGCCAGGCTCTATGTTCCCTTCAGTGGAACTCCACTCAAATCCACAAAGTGCCTATTATAAATTTTCACACATAACTATCAAGGTACACATGTTCTGTAGCTCTGAAATGTTGGAAGAATGGCCTTTGAGGGGTCAAAAAAAGAAAGAAAACCAAAAAAAAAGAAACCCCAAAGAGGTTAAAATTCCTTTCATGTGACAAGCTTTAGAACTGAACATAGCTTTTTCCTGGTTAAGTCCATTAATTTGCTATATAGAAACATACTTTCAGTTTTGACTCTTGTTTTATTCCTGAATTTGAACTTCAAACAGAACAATTCAAAGCTTTAAAAAGGAAAAAATTAAAGGCTCTCCAGGTACTGACACTCTAACAATAGGACTAAAGTTCTTTTTTTTTTCTTTGTCTTTTTAAGGAATCACTTAAAAACATTTAAATTGACAGGTTTTCTTAATATGTGAGACTTTAAAAGAACAAAATACAAGGGGAAAAAGGCAAAATATCTAAAAGTGAAAGGGTAATCGCTACTTTATGAAGTTCTTGGGTTTCACCACTATTGTTAGCTTTTTATACCATTTGTTATAAAATTTTTTAACTTAGGAAAATTATTTATTTTCAATGTGTAACATAGTCAGGAATTCATAGCTCACATCAGAATGGAAACACTGTTCCCGTTTTCTTAAAAAGTCTTCTTTAAGAGTTTCTTTAAAAAGTCCCTCTCACAAGAGGCAGTGCAAGAGTCAACATCTAAAAAAACGACAACAAACCCAAAACCCCCCATAAAAACAACCAAAGCAAAACCATATTTTAACAATGAAAAGTAAAAGTGAATAAAATCTTCAAAACTTTAAAAATACTTAAATATATGTTTTTAGCATTCTAGTTTTTTTCATAAAAAGTACTTTAGTTAATAATAAAAGTATTCTTTAATAATTTAATTTTGGGAAACATCTCAAAACTGATTTTTTCATTAATATTTTGGTTTTGACTAATTGGTTTTCATTTAAAAACTGTCCCAAACTATAATACTTATAGAGACTTAATATAGAGACTTAATATTCCAGCACGCATTTCATAAGCTTAGGTAAGTAACATAAAGCACAGCAGCCTCTGCTCTCCCTCCAGGCTGAAAACACCCCAGTCACTCACAGAGCAACCCACAACAGGAACTCCTGCCTTGGAAATCGGGGCTGTGCTCATTTTAGGATTAATACAGATTAAGTACTGCCACTACCTCTTGGTAACAGTGGGAAGAACCTGACGGACATGAGAGCTGGTGTCCCTGGAGCAGGAGGCTGCTCAGGGGCCAGCTCAGCCCTCACTGAGCAGGGAGGACAATGCCTTGGGGTGGGTGCTAGGATCTCAGGGACCAGAAGAACCAGCTGCAGAAAACTGTAATAAATTATTATTTCCAACTATTTCATGTGTCTGTATGAAAGAACCCTTCTGCACATCTATAAGCTGATGGGAATGCAGAAATAATGCACCGTAGGGGGCAGCAGGAGCGATTACTCTTTTACTCTGTTTTACATGAATTTGCGTCAAGTGCCCCAAGCAGAGAGAATCACTCAGACAAAGCTTCAGGTGTTAAAACTCACCACAACGTCCCCAGATTCAGCTGAGGAGTGTGAGCAGGGGTGTTAAATTCATCATTGCATCTAAGCAGAAGATTTCTTTGTTCAAAAGCTCTAATTACTAAGAGAAGGAAGTCCCAGAGCTCTGAAAAAACACAGGAGAATGCGTGACTAATAAAATTAATATAACTGAAAAACAATTGCCAGTCATTTATCTTTTTTCTGCCCTTGAACAATTCTTCACATTTTGAAGGCTATGGGAGCAATTTCTCTATGGGAGGAAAACAATAATGGTTTCACAGATGCTGCCTGTAGAAGGAATTAAGAAGGAAGAGAACACTGAAATAGCACATGCACATACACACAGAGGGCATCAAAAAGCCTTTAAAAATTAATCAAATGCATATTTTGCTTCATTACAACAACAATATGTCAAGGCACCCCTTCAGTTCCCAGTAAACCCACAGAATTAGGACATCCATAAACTTGCAGCAATGCAAAACCTGACATTTCCCCCAGCCCAGAACAAGCTTTATTCAATAAGATGGAGTGACTGACTTCAGGAAGGAAATCTGTAGAGGCTGTTTGGATAAAGAGTGAGCATCTCATAATAGGAAAATTCATCTCATGAAGGAGAACTCTTTAGTGGATTTTACATGTAGAACTGTATTTAAATATATGTTAGAGGAGTGCTTTGGTGCAATACAGGAAATAGTACACCACAGAGTTTGCTAGTTTGGGGAAAAAACAGCTCTGAACAATAAAGATGATTAAGAACCAATGCAAATGCAATAAAGTTACAATAAAAACTTAAAAATTGCTTCAGACTATTAAACCCACACACAACTTTGTTTTTATATTGCTCTGATATATCTTAGCATTAATAAAAAGTCATTAAGATGAGACAAATTATCTAAATAATTTGATCTTGATAAGGCAGCTCCGTAAATGTTTACACTAATGCAGAAGACCAGATTTATGCAATATATCAGAGAACTAGTGGTCCCAATAGAACAAAGAGTAATCACTGCATATCTTTGACATGGATCTCTTCACACTATGATAAGTGCACTCTTTGAAGACCACATTGCAGCTTTTATACAGAGGGGTTTTTATTCTACACGATCTTCTCACCCCACTGAAACTACTTAAAATAACTTTTCGTGTCAGTGAAACATGCAATAGTTCCAAGAAATGAACAATAAACATTATTTTACTTTTAAAAGTCAATACATCCAATTGAATATAGATACGGCTTATAGTCTGAATCTGGCTAGATAGCACAGCAAAGTACGAAGTACTGCTACACAAAGTACAGTGACTCCACAAGACACAGGGCCACAGTGGGGAAATGCGAGATTCAGAACTGCTCACTTTTCATTTAAACAAGTCTTTCGTATATTTGATATTCCCTTTAAATGCCTTTAGGGTATGTCAAGTAGGTCAACTAAATGCTCAGTTCCTCATAGCAAGTGGTATTTTACTGCAGGATTCGTCTTTTTCTGCTGGCTCCTGGCCTTGGGGGCAGCCTCAGGCAGTAGCAGGTGCCTAAGTGGAACCACAGTGAGAGCAGCTGTGGGAGAGTTTGTGGTCAGAAACACACCTCTGATCCAAGTCTCATTTAGTGGAAATTTATTTAAGATCTAAACTTGTAACAGGAATCATGACCCCATTCTTAGAGTCACATCAAGCTTCTGATCTTGGAAGGCACAAAACCAATAAATAATCAGTGACCAACACGGAAATGCAGAAGTCCCAATATAGAAGGATGTCATCTATAACTGCTGTGATGCTCTGAGATCCTGTAAAGAAATCCTGCTGTACAGAAACCCATTCCAGCTAAGAACTACATCTTTATTGCTCCAGATGATATATCCTTTTTCTAAATAGACGACAAAACTGGTCATAATTACATGAAACTATCGATACACCTATAGCAACTATAAATGTACAAGACGACTGAAATAAACAGCCACACCCAAAGCTGACAGCAGAGACCAAAAAACATTTGGGGTGCAACAGTCAAAAAGCGGGGTTTTGACCTAATCATTGGAGTGGCATTTATCATAGCAACTGCTATGTTCATGCAAAGCTGCTCAGCAGTTACAAGTCTTGTCCAAATGACCTGCACCACCAGAAAACTGCACTGAATTCAATTTACCGAAATAACCCTGCTGGAATTGCAACATGCCATTGCAACGCCTCCTTTCAAACAGAGAAAGTGAGCTCCTGATCCAACCCCTCCACCTGAGAATAAAAAACAACTTGTGAGAAAATGCTTCAGCATTTGGTCTTAATTAAGGCTGCAGCACCATCATATTCAAAAAACTAATGTGATCATTATGAAGCTATATTCTAGCTCATAATTCAGGAGCTATAATGAGGGAATAATTAATTACTAAATATTAGCTATGACAAATTTACTTTCTTGAAATTTATTGGATGCCATATTCCAGGCAATAAGTTTTACTGGAAACAAGGTTTTACCTGGTAGAAAGATACCACAGAATGTGCTGGGAATTAAGGTTCTGCACAAATCATAAGCATTACTGACATTGTTGTCTATGGCACTTGAAAGTACAATCTTTTTTCTGTTCTGGGCATCTATGATGGGTGACAGGAGTAAATGAATCAGATTAATATTTGGTGAATCTCCCTGGGATTTCCCTCACCTAATTTTGAAGGCAAATTGGTTTGACTAGAGTAAACCAGTGGATTTGGAACTGTGAAAAGCCAGATCTTTATTGGCAGTGTTGAAGTACTTTGCTGCTTAGGAAGTTTCATGTCATCCTCTTCTGTTTTCTTCAGATTTAAGTTATGTCAAGGAAGGTTTTTTTGTACCTGCTGCTGGAGAAGTTGATAACAGCTCTGCTTTCTCCAAATACCTATCAATGCAGATGATCAAGAGCTTTCCATGTACTCTTTGTAACTCTGCACTAACTTTATGCTGAGCAGCACAGAAAAAGACAAACCTGTAGTAGCACGTGGCAGACCAACTGTGCCTTCATTCCGTAATCAGTGAAGCATCAGCTGGAGGAATGCAGTACAAGATCAATTATCAGAGTATCACAGGGGACAATGAATATGTTTGGATAACCAAGGTTTCAGGTAATTAAGGCAATTTTGAATGTAATTTATAGATAATGAGAAACATGAATAACAGGGATTTTTGGAAAACTGAATTTGGATAATTCAGGCTATCTTACACTAAGCATATTCCTCAAAGAATATTGTAATGTACGCTGGGATTTTCAAAGTTTTTAAATTGGCTAAACCACCTGATTCCCATTAATTTCTCAGGATTGTTTTTCTAGCCGGTTCTGTTAGGGCATTCAGAAAACTGCTCTGATTATAGTCAATAGTGAGCTGCATTTGTCTTAAACTGCAAGTGCTCATGGCATATTTTGCATAGTTAGTTACTGAAATTGCATCTAAAGCAACAGGATAGGCTATGCTGTTCCAGGGAACTATTCCATGAGAGGAGGATAAGCCTAAATTACTACACCCCTTGCAGGAATGGCTTAGCCCTCTGTAAAAGCATCAGCAGCTTTAGGAACAGTCCAAAAAATGAGCGAATCTTCTGTCTCCCTTGTGAAAGAGCTGTTCAGCACACTTGTGTGACAGAGAGGCAAATCATAATATCTCTGCCCTGCAATATCACATCTTTGATGCGATAAATGTCCCAGTGTATTTCCATCAGTTCCTTTGAATGGTCAAAATTGCAAAGTCCATGATAATGGATGTGTATGTCTACTGCATTGGCCCATGCACTGTTGAAGTGGATGTAGTAAAGAAATGACTTCCCAAGTGAGAGAGTGGATTACTGGTTTTGTAAATGTAAATTTCTTTGCTGTTTAGCAGGTCTATTGAAAGCAGCCCTGTTAACATCCGAAGGAGTTCTGCAGCATTCACCAGTGAAGCCCAGGGGCACACACACCCCTCCCTGTGTCAGGAGACAGGCTGTGACCCTTACAAACGTTAATAGCTGGATGACAAGGACATGGAAAGGGTAAACAAGGGAAAGGTAAGTGGAGGCTGACAGAGGTACTTCAAAAGGAAAAGGGATAGAGCAATAGTCTCTTCTGCAGTTTATGTCTGGTGATTAAAACAATGAGTGCAGCTAAGCAGGGAATCAGCCCTCACTCAGCTGCAGTAGAGAGAAAGGTAGGGTGGAAATATCAAAGACCCTCTGCAGCATTTAAGCAGAGACTAAGAGGTAGCTCAACATGAAAAGAAATTATTTTAAGCCACTATTCTTTAGCTACTTAATTTTGACAACTTATTTCATACCTGCTTTGATACAAAAAGCTTGGTGTCGATGAGAAGGTTCACAGAGAGTGTGTGTGTAAGGACAAAATGCTCCCAAAGGTGCATTTTTCCTCACCTGCCACGGGAGTCAGTTTTGAGAAAGTCATACTTAAGGGCTGAGAAAATGTAAAACAGATGCAGAGTACATCTCCAACATGAAAGTATCCGTACAAGGCACTCCTTTTAATTCAAAATAAAACTTGAGCAGAGAAGGTAAAACATAGCTTACAAAGCGCCTGAGACAATGAAAGCTATAAAGGAGGAAGGAATCAGAAAGTAGGTCTCCTTCCTGTTTTTCACTTGCATAATAAGCTCTCTTGGATAAGAACAACAGGGCCCTGTGTCATGAGTGCCTCTGTAGATGCTGTTCTAATACTATTATTGTCATTAATGCGCATTGTTCCCAGCTCTGCTGAATCGCTACGCGATGCACGGTACATAAATTCATACTCTCATCCAGGACTCCTGCAATATTCAAGAACATGGGAATGAAGAAGACAAAATAGCAGCTTAACTCTGAATAACCTTATTTTGTGTGTCATCTGAAACCATTACTTTAATGTGATTATCTGTTTTTATTATTTCCTTTCTGTGGACTTGGAATAAAGACACAACTGAGACTCTCTTAGACACGGTCACTGGCATCATTACAGTCTTTCTACTGTCAGCAGCAGAGATCTGATCTGTAAATCAGGTTAGACTGTAAGGGCTACTGAAAAGCAAGCACTCTTTATCATCCTATTACATACCCAAGCTACCGCTTCCTCTGGCTCAGTGAGAAAAACAGACTGTTTTAGTTCCTTTACATAACCAGAGGAGTTCTTAATGTACAGATTATTGACTTAGTGGAGTTTTATCATGTCCCAGTGTACCAGGGGATTTTTAATCCAGGACTTCTTTACATGATCTATTTTCATGGCTCTTTTTATTGTCAGCCTGTCATTATAATGATTTGCAAATCCAGAACCAGCGTATGGTTAGCTTCTTAACAGGTGCTCAAGGAGGAGATGGGGGGAAGACATCACCCCTCTCTGCTCTGCCCTCTGCAAGGGCCAAACCCCATCACATGCAGCACCACAGAATCTTTCCAGGGCTGTGTGCAGCTTTCTGGGCTGGAGCTGGGTTGGCTTTCTGCTCAATTTTCCACATTAGCCCATCACCTCCATGAAAGCAGCTGGGTGCAGATCCTCCTGTGCCAGTCTCAGCAGTGGTCAGCCTTTGTGGAGAGGCACAGAAATGCACACATTCTTGATGAGTCTAAAAATGGTCTCCTGCACAACATCAGTTGCTTGCAAAAGCCACTGATGTTTTCTTCCTTTGTTGATACTATTGAAAGTAGCCAAGAATGTTCATGTCTAGCACAGGGTCACTTCTGGGAAAAGCAAATGCTCCAAAGCAAAGGGGTGGTGTCACATAACTAGCAAGGGGAGACTCTGAATGTCTTGTAGCTGTGAGATCAACAATAAAATCAACTGTACAAGGGGTATGAAAGGACATTTGCAGAGGTGAAATCATCTGTGTTTCCGACTTTCCAATCTTCTGTGGTTTTCTGCTCAGCAGAGACTCAAACCTGCTCTCCTTCCTTCCACTCCTTTCTCCAATTTATTGCAGAGGTTCAGATGGAAATATCCATATGAACCTCAACACCTGCATGTAGTTCCCTATAAGTGCTGTACAGTGTGAGGTTTTCAAATACTTAAGGCAAGCATCTGATTTTATGGCACTTCAACCTTTACATCCTACCTCACCCTCAGTAGTAGATATTTCCCTTTCCACTGCTGGAACCAGTGGGACAATCGTCAAGATCCCTGTGCACTCCAAATTAATCACAGACCTAAAAGTCTCACTGGAGCAAGATCTGAGTAGCTGTTAGAACTCCACAGTGTGTCTACATATCCCCAAAGATTTGGGCTGTGGTCTTTGGTTTGGAACTCTCTGTGTTACCATAATACAAGCTGATAACAACAATATGTCACTGCACTTATTGCCAGTAGACAGTTCCCTGGAGGGAAGAAAAAAAATGTTTAAATCTGACATGCTATCAGTGTTAAAAGAGAAAGTAAATATATGCCAAAAACAAGCAAACAAACAACAACAACAAAAATCCAATAAAGAAAGATGACAGTATTCCAACTGCATCCTGGATGTGAGGGAGAAAATTGATGTTGAATTTGGTGTCTGCAAATGAATTTCCAGATCTCTGTGTTTCTTCCTTAAATTACAAGCACACAGCATATCTTGGGGGTTTGATCACCATCAAAGCCATCTTGCTGAGAAATGTGAATTTCTTTCTCTTTCAGAAGGTCACAAAGTAGATATCCTGTATCTAGGGGCTGAAAGAGCAGGAACATTTGGTATTCCTCCAAATGAAAGCATCTCCACTGCCATTTGTTCAGCTTCCCCTTGCTAAGCTGCAGGATGTGAATCACTCAGTGACCTCCCAACATGTCAGTGATGGTTGCATGCAGTTATAGAGTTCAGTCTTGCAAAAGTGATGTGCAGACTTGTTGCTCTGGAAATTAAATGTTCTCTACGGAGTCCTCTTGAATGTGCCGGTCTGCATTTCACATGCAGCCCCATGCTGATCCTTACCACTGGTGTGAAAAACACTTGAGAATCATTTTTCCCTGGGCTTTACATTACTATCTTAGGATTCTTATCAGGCCACTCAGAAACTGGTTGCAAAGTCATTCCTGGCTGCATGTCACTGATACAGAAAGGAAGACACAAGAGATGCCTAAGCATAAGCAAGCAAACAGCAGTATAACTAAAAAAGGAAGAAAACACTGCTTTTTTTGGTTATTTATAGGAACTTCAAAGTTCTCCTCAGTTATAAATCATTCTGAGCTACCAGTCTGCCTAAGGATGGCTGTGCTTTTGAAGGTGAAATCTTGAAGATCAGACTTCGGGTGATAAAAAGAATGTTGGTCCTACTACAGACAAATTCGATTGCCGAGGAGATAAAATGGTGTCCAAGAATAGGATAGATTAGGCTGAGATGTTTTTGCCATGGAACCAGTCATCAAGAGATAAAAGTGCTTCTACAGGGTAGATTTTTAGCAGGAGAGAATTAAATTCTCTTAAACCATATTTCCCATCAGAAGGAAGAAATAAAATTTCCATTTGACTGCCACTTTCTTAGGATAGTTGATTAGAATGGAAAGTTAATGAATAAAACCCCCAACCTTTTAAACCAAACTTGAAAAACAAAGTTAAACCAATAGTGAACAATTTAAAAAACCCCTTGCAGCCATGATGCCAGATCCAATTATATTTGTACTACTAATTTATATGTGCAAGATAAGCAAAGTTATGAATGGAGATGAGAAGCCAAAGAATTGTAAGAGGCAAAGGAAATTGTTCTACAGCAAAACATGCTTAGGCTGTCCTCAAAAGAGGAACCAACATGAAATTTAATGTTGTTTCAGTATCTTCTGTTCCAGAAGCAGCTCATCAGGCTGTGTATGAAAAAAAGAGGACTGGCTCATAAAACTTTCAGACTAACTATGTTTAGAAAGCATTAAAAAACCAACAACAACAACAAAAAAATCAGCCTTTTCCTGGAAAAAAGTGATTTGTATGCAAATATACCCGAACATTTGTCACCAAAACTAAAGGATTTTGAAGTGAGAGAAGGTTTTTTTTGAATGTAGTTTATCACTGCTTTGATGAAATGAGATGCCAGCTGCAAAGTTGCTGCTGTCTCCTTTAATAGCAATTAGGAGGCTGGGAAATGGAGCTGTAGCTTGTGCCCACAGGTAGAGCTGACACCATATACGTAGCACTATTCTGACACCTAAACCTCCAGTGGCAGCAGCCAAGACATCAAGAGGCCCACACTTGGAAGTAAAACACTGCACTTACTGGCAACCTCTATGACCTGAGATACTACAAAATGCATGAAACACTCAGTATTACTTATAATAATTTAATGTTTTCCAGTGGGAGGAGGAATGGGGAACCAATGTTTGAATAAAGCTAAAAGCAAACTCTGCTGCTGAGAAAGAATGGTCTGACTAGTTTTGCTTTACACACTTTAATTTTCTTTCCGTTTGTTCAGAAGAGTGTGTTTGCCCTTGGGCATCTTGGACAGTTTCACTTGGCCATTCCAGCCAACAAGAACTGAGCAGGAAAGAAGCACCAGGAATTAGATCTGGTAGCCATGCCTCCCTCCTCAAACCCCAGGGAAGGGATGAACCTTCCAGCACACTTTAAAGGTCAACAGGAGCAGACAGAGCTCAAAGTCATGGGGGTCACTTAGAAAACACCTTGAGAGCAACTCTGTCTTACAGATTTTAGCTTTGGAAACATTCAGTGACAAATTACACCTCTGCATTTTCATATGCAGTTACAGAAATCCTAAAATAATGAAATTCTCCAAGGAGGAGCTTCTTCCTCCCCCAGTAATTTTGCCCTCAAAAAGTACTAGAACATTCAAAAGCCTTGCTCAGACTTAGAAAACTATCCCCACTTCCAGATGCTATCACCATTGCTCTGCAATAGTCAATTGCTAATTGATTTCCTTTAAACTTGTGTAAGCTATAGATATATAGATGTGTATGTGCATTGAAACTCGAAGTGTGTTCCATTGTTCAGAGCTCCGATATCAAAACATCTCCAATCTCCCCAAGTGTGCTCTAGGACAACCAACAGGACAAAAGGAAATCAGTTTTAACAAAGCAGGAGAGATTGCTAGAGTAACAAACACCTTAAAATACAATTTTAAAAATTATTTTCTTGCCTCTCATAGCCACACAATTGTGTTTTGGAGGATGACATTTTTGAGACTGCCACTGATCTATCAAAAAGCTCCCCAAACTTATGAACAACTATAACTCTCTCTTGGAGGTTTAACTTATGTGCCTACATTTTCACACCTGCTTCCTCTGTTTGCATGCAATAAACATTTTCCAGAAATAAAAGTTCTAATAGGTGAAGGCTAAAGTCATTAAACATAATTTTGAATACATCAGAGAACAAAATGTTCCCATGCTGGCAAGTGCAGTGCAATAGAATACATCTGCACATAATGACAAACAAATAATTGTGGAAGCAGATGTCAGGAAAATTATTTACCTTGATTCAGATTTGTCAAGGAGAAGGATTTCAAAATATTTTTCGGAAACATGGCTTAACACTGATGGACAAGAGGCTGGGCTGAACAGGTTGCAGCCCTGTTCTCCCATAACACCTGTGTAGGTAGATGCACATCAGGATCTCTTTCCCTGCCTTGGGCACATGCAAGGGAACACCAGGCATGGCTGGATGTGCTGCTGAAACAGGGGAGGCCAGGCCCAGGGAGCAGAGCCAAGGGCAGGAGGATGCAGCAGGGTGGGACACAGCCCTCACCTTGTGCATCCTTGTGTGCTCAGGTAGCTCACAGCACAAATCCTGCCCTCAGCAAAATACACTTGAAATATCTAACATTCTACCTTACGTAGCTTCCACGGCAAAATAGCTGCATGCACAGCACAGGCCCCTCCGGAGCTGTCAAGTAAGATTTGAAACCTAGTTCCTCTGGCATGGGATGCACAAATCTTCTGCAACAGCTATAGGAGATCTTGACTGACAGCAGGAGCAGCAAGCTGATATTGTTTGTTGTGCACTCAAAACCACACAAAGCAGAAACAGTTTGGGGACCTCAGCTTTACAAAATAGTTTTACTGTTCAGTAATGCTAACCCTTGAGATACTAAAAAAAAAAAAAAGGCAAAAAAGTTTTCCAAGGTAACAACTTTTTTAGCTACAAGAATGCTTTAAAGCCACAAAACAAGTAAAGAAAGGAGCCTGGGATCCATACATCCTGCTGCACATAATCTCCAAACAGACTATGTGCAATAAGAAAAATATTATTACTTAATATTTTTGCCTTACATAATTCAGTGCAGCACTGGATGTTGCTAAACCTTTTAACCCCTGCATTTTTTTCCACTCTCAATTTCCACGAAAACTGGTGACTTTTCTCTAAGGAAGTGAGATATACAAGTTAATAAGTTGAGTAGCATTTCATCCTGGCATGATAAAAATTCATTAAAAATTCTTTAAAAAACAAACCAGGATAAATCCCAAACAGAAGAAAATCAGTAGTGCTAGAGCTTCCAGAGAGGGCAACAGAGCTGGCCTCACTTGGAGCATGGCCCTTCACTCAAAAGAAAAATCAGGGATATCTATTGCATCTTGTACAAATGCACCTTGGAAGCCACAAAAAAAAAAAAAAGTAATTGTAACACCATGTCAGGCAATGTAAATATGCAGGTAGGTGTCCAATTACTTCAGCTTTAAAGATCAGTGTAATCTTTCTCTTTATAAGCAGACAGGGTGCACACAGGTTTTGATACACACTCTTGATGTATTTACCTTTGAAATCTGGCACTGTTGGGGACTGTTGTTGTTCAACCAAAGTGTACGTATGCAAAAGCTGGATCATTTTCATCATGCTGTGTGGTGTGTAGCTGTGCTTTTCAGACTAAATATCTATACTGCTGAAGAAAATGCCCTTTTTCTTTTGAAGTAGCAGAGTACAAACCTCAGAGGTTCCTTTCTTTGCAAAGACTAAGGCCCTAATGAGCATAAGCAACACACGATTACAGCAGCTCCAGAGTTACATGGAATATATCGCAGGCAGATCTTTGTCAATACAGCTCACAGCACATTGCGGAGAATAGAGTCGGCATAAACTATTCATTCATATGTTACCTCATATTGAAAGATATATTGGTGACCTTCTCCAGCGCAACTGTTACAATCGTAATAAAACTGAATCCTGGAGGATTGCACTTGTGGTCAAAGTAGTAAAATATGACCTTATGCTATTCAACATTGACATTTATTATATTAATTCAAACACAAGAACTGCATTAAAATGATGTTAAGTGACTGGCTTTCAAGCACAACAGCTAAGAAATTTGATCTATAAGTAAGACTTCTTCACCAACTCACCATTTCACTTTTCACCATTTCAACTCATGAGGCACATCATTTACCAAATCTGGTAGTTTAGGCTCTTTAAATAAAAATTTTCTTGTCTCTCAGCCACAGGGATCATGGCAGAGGTGACACCATATAGTGAATCTGCAGTGTTCGTACAAGGCAGCCTCAATATAAATACAAAAGTAAAACAAATCCCCAGAATCAGGAGTTCATCTTTGCTCTTCAAGTGGAAACACAAAGGGCTAAATGCAGAATGCTGACTGCCTGGCTGCAACAAGAATGAAATTTTTCACAGTCATTTTTAATATCGCAGCAGCACATCCATTTCAAACACAGAAAGAAAACCTAGTCTCAGGTCAGCAAAGAAGATCGAGGATTCTGCAGTCCCACATTCTCTGAACTCCTACTGGTTTCACTAAAAATACAGGACACAGAGCAGCATATCGGAGCAGAGGTGTGCACTGCAGATCTCAGAACAGAATGAGGACTAGAGCTATTTTGGGATACAGTAAAAGTTGAAGAGTAGAGCTATCTGGCATTATTTTTTATTTTTCTGCTGCAGTTAGTGTTTGTTCACAAGTAAATATTTTTCATGGGTACAAAGCAATTACTAGTTAAAAATAAAATAAAAGAAAAATTAAAAGATTACAGACTCTAAGTGATCTCAGATCAGTTAACAATATGGGCATTTGAACATTTATTTGGAGCCTGGTAATGCTGCACAGAGACCTGTCTCCTGTTATGAGTATCCTGACTGTTCTGTTCTGCATTACACACAGTGATTTTAATGAGAAATTCAACAGTCATTTCAGCAACAACAGATAGAAGCACATCAACCATTTTTTCTCAGAACAGAACTCTTACTTTTGGCCAGCCTAAATTTGCAAATATGCTTAATTCTGAGAATTAAATGAGAACACTAATGCCTCCCACTATGCTGGTAAGTTGCAAATTTTCAGACAGAAAGACAAAAACATTGGATTTTTATAATCCAAGTTGCATAATCTGTCAAGAACAATGATTTGCATCTGGCAAATGCTGATATGCATTTTTAGTAGAGCTAAGCAATATCAGCTCAGAGGAGAGAGTAAAATCCCCCTGCCTGTGGGCCAGGCACTGCAAAGTGAAGCTTTAAAAAAGAAAAAAGAAAGAAAGGAAAAGTGGGCTTGTCATCGGGGTGGCAGGCAACGACAGCTATTTCATTTCAGCTACCTAGAATACAGACTTTCTGCTTTCAGGCTATGACTGACAGAGCTGCAGCTCCCCTGTAGTATGGGTGACATCTCATTTCAACAGCAGCTTCACTCCAAGACATCCTCTAGGGTAGGCACACCAGGCCTACTCTCTTCCCAGAACCTCCAGCTTTGCTGGAGCATCTCAATGGCACATTTGTGCAGAAGATCTCCTGTTCTGCCTTGGCAGAAGCTGTTCCTGTGGTGCTCAGTGTCTACACAGATCCCTTTATTTGGTTCCCTTCCTCTCTCAGGGGTGCAACTGGGTCAGGCTTTTTCTTTTTTTAAAACTCATTTTGGACACATTTCAGCAGGTTTCTCCTAATCCACCCAAATTCCTGCCTCCTCTTCACATAACGTGCTCTTTTAACAAAGTGTGATGCACAGCAGGCCCTCACACCTGGATATAAAAGCCTCCTCTCTTTGCTCTTTACCTCTTTTCCTACATTATTTGCATCTAACTATGATTCATTTCCTCTTACTTAAGAAGACAGAAATGTGACTAGTAAGGCATGTTATGAATTAGAGTACTTAACAAAAAAATCTGCCAAGCCCTCCATGGCCAAACTAATTATAACTGTACTCCCTGTGACTTGATGAAGTTAAATGGAGATCTACAAACTGCTTTAGTAAATAGAAAAACATGCAAGTGAAAAACATTCATTTGGAGAAATATGCATCCAGGATCGAGGCTTCAGGAGCAGCAGTTTATAGACTCAGTTACTACTACATGCATTTTAAATTTGAATGCCTCCTCTGTATTCATGAAGTGTACCACAGTTCAATAGCTGTTTTCATGAGTTGTGCCTTCATTAGGTGAACAACATTAAACACCTGGGATATTGTTCAAACTAGTCCTAAGGGGCAAATTTTCATGACAAATGAGCTGAGATAAATTTTACAACTGAAAAAAAAAAATCTCAATTTTGCAATGGTAAATTTACTACTTGTTTCAAACAAATAAAACAAAGCAACAAAGACACGAAGTTAATATTAATACTACTTCTACAAAATCCCTCAGAAAAGATTTCAGTTTGCTCTGCAAATAATAATACTTTCAAATACCAGAAGGAGAGTAAATATTTACTGACACATGCTTTTGTTTCCCCTTTCAAGTTAATGGGGTTAATTTCCCACTATCTTTGCAACCGTCTGTATGTTCATTATCAGGACGACTTCTTCTACCTTTATGGCTTAAGTATCTTACAGATTTTGTTCAAATCTGTTTCTTTCTTTCCTAAGGCCTGTAGCATGCTTATTTTGATCCTTATTTGGTTAATGGACCACTGGAGATGTCAAATGTACATTTCTGTGTGCTCTCTCCCTCACTGGGAGCCTCCCTTGTTCAGAACTGAGCAAGAAGTGCCTCAGTGCACACACAGCGCTCTGGCTCTCCCACCCAGAAGATTTGGGAATGCACAGAGAGAGCTAATTGCAAGGAAGTCCTCCTGCCCTGCAGGCCTGCCATGACTTCCCACAGTTCTGGCCATCCCCAATGCACACATGGGAATGCTTGATTCCCCTCTGGATACTGCTCTCAGGAGTGAGAAACAATTTGTAGGTACGCTTTGCATCTCTCTATTCGCAGCTGTCCCTGTCCTAAAGGGTGTTACCCTTGACAGCTTACTGAACTGGAAAAGACTTAAAGTAACAGACTAGAGGTCTGACAGTTCAGGACTTGATATCAATCTGATATCAATGTCGTACAGTTTGGCTGAGTCAGAGAATTGGCCAGTTTTGCTGGGTGCCTGTACACCAGGCTGTTTCATAAAGCACGGCACCCTCAGTCCCACACCCTGCAGAGAAACATTGACATTGTCACCTACACCCCCAGCTGGCACTTGGGCCAGAGGCAATAAGGACAGGGAGATGCTTTTACACCTACGTTTTGTTCTGACATCAAGGTCATAGAGAAGACATGGTGGAAAGGACGAAAGGACAGGCAGAACAATCCTTCTACTCCTACAGCTGCCGCAATACTGTACAGGAAGATTCAGCTTCTGGTCCTTGCATTTTGTGTCTTGCAAGCACTACAACAGCTGCAAATAGGGAAAACTAGCTGCATTTTCAGATAACTCTAACAACAATTATTATTTCCATAAGCCTTTATTCTAGCTTCTTAAGCCACAATTTCCTTCCCCATCAATGACACCATCATGGTAAGGTACTACTGTCCAGTTGAGTAATTTGTATAGATGCACAAAAACCCCTAGCACAATAGAAGCTCTCAGAACATTTTATTCTCTGCCTCTTTTTACTGTCTTTCTGGTTTATTTTACCCTGAACAATCCCTCCCTCAGGAGACCTTCCAGCTATCTTCCAAGCAGCCACTGAGCTTTTCATACTTTAATAAAACATAAAAATTAAAGCAATGAATATTAGAAATATCCATCTTACTCAATTAGATATTCCATAGTGGACTGTAAACCTCTGAATGTGGTTGGCTAATCCCATTAGCTGGTCAAGCAATTTTCTCTACTGCTTCTAGGAGTGCAGAGCTCACTAGAAAATACATTTAGAACCATGCTCGCCCTTTAGATTAGATTAAGCTGCCTATAGAAGTCCACTAAGGTTTAAGACCTATATAGTAATCCTTGTATTTTTCACAATTCAGTGGGTATGCACTGCTCCTAAAAATTATTACAGGCTCGGTTTCACTCAAAGGTTAGACCCTCCTCCAAAGTACAAGTTACTGTGGAATTACAGGCCAAGGGAACAAGGACATTTTTAAAGACTACTAAAATTATCTTTTTCCTCATAGTGATAAAGAATTCCTCCAAATTTGGTTTATTAGCAAATTCAAGGAAGGCTTTAACAGGAGCAGTCTGGCTCTGGATTGCATTTCAAAGACTCCTGGCCCTTGCTGTGCAGGAGGTTGCAAACTGTGACCCAAGTCTCCTCTCTTCTGGTTCCCATTTATAAGGATCTGTGCTTTACTGCTGTCCGTTCACACTTCCAGCCCTCCCTGAGAGAACAAGGGAGATGAGAGAGGATACTCGGAGACTGCCTCCTGCACCCAAACATCTCACATGGTCACCAGGGAACCTTTGAACATATCCCCTTCCCTTCCCACCACTGAAGACCACTTCCCTGTCAAAGCCGGTCAATGGGTTCAAAGCTCCAGGGGATGCTTGGTTCTGAATCCAATTTTTCTCTTGGTTTGAAGGCAGACAAGGCAGATGGCTCATTATCAACATCAGTTTGTTGGGGTTTTTTAATCTGCACTATAAAAAACCAATCCCTTCAGGCCCCAAAAGCTAAACTCAAGGCAAGGTGTGAGGTCCTGCACAGATGAAATAAGAAATAGCCCCTGCTCAGAAACCATGCAGGAGAGACTGGGGACAGGAACACAGAAGGAGAGAAATAAAGCACACGTTCAAAACAGATATATGCAGCACAAGCGTATAAATATCATTTCCTAGGGAAACTGTGCTAAAAATCTTTCATAATCTAACTCAGCAGAACACTGCTGCAGATCACTAAAGAACCCAGTGGTGTTTGCAATGTGAACCATTCTATCCATGTGGCCTCAGTTTAAAATAACAAAAAAGCAAGTCAGTACCAAAGTTTAGCTATTTCCATCAGACAAAAATGCCAAAGACATGTTATGTCACTTCATATTTTATGTCTAAACAAAGGATGCTAGATGAGCAGAAGGAAGATATTTGAAATCAGTAACTAGAAAGGCAAATTATTTTAATTTTAAAACGGTGACATCTCGAAGAGTGTCTGAATGAAGGTTCATAAATTGGCTGGAATTAAAGTGGAGTTTAGCTCAGAATATTCTTCATAGTTGAATTATTCAAACAACATGCAGCTACTGAGAAAACATTGTCTGAGCTAAACCCTAATTATAACAGTGCAAAACAAACCATTTTAACTAATAGAGCACATCTTTCAGTGATGCCTGTTCTGAAAAATGCTTTTGTAATATGTGTGAATTCTCTAAATTTTTCAAGAAGCAGTAGACTAATTGTAAATATTTGGTTGGCACAGCTTCAGCACACAGATCACATACCCGAGATTCAAGAGCTCTCAGACAAGAAAATGCTTCAGTGAATACTTAAGTTTGAGCAGTTACATATCAGCTGCCTTTGCCCACAGTTGCTCCACACAAGCCCCCTGCATGACAGCACAACCTAGCAGGCTCTGCTCCAGCTAAATTAAAAGCAGAGAGTGCTAGAAATCATGAATATCTGCAATGTCTGCTCTAAACCAGGATTTAAAGGTCCTTATTTTCATAAGTGAAATATTCTCAGAACTGATACACAAGTAAGGACTCATGCAGAAAAAGGATGGACTGCAGAAAACATGCCACATCATAGGTATACAGGAAAATCAACTGCACTATTTGCCCGAGAAAAGAGATAAACATGGGTAAATTGTTAATAATCCCCATGGATTTTTCTAGCAGGAAATGCACTTAGAAACGTTTCTCTCCTTTGAATAAGAAGGCTCATGTTCTTATGAAGTCAGGCATAGCAAGCAGAGCACACCCAGCACGGAGGAGAGCACACAGACACGGGTCACAGGCACTCACATTGCCTGGCTGAGCAGTGCCATGGCTGGTGTGACAGCTGCAGCTCCATCCCAGCCCGGGCAGTACCAGGGAAGCTTGGAGCTGCCAAGGGGGGGGGGGCTGTTTCCAAAGGCAGGGGGGCTTCTGTGTCCAAAGGCAGCTGCTGAGCACAGGCCTTGTCGTGCCATTGCTTTGCCACCCCACGTCCAGACAGCACCACAGCCAGGAGTAGTGCTCTCTTCAACCTTCATCACTTCTGGCCCTTGAAGAGTCCAGCTGAGTCCTGGCACCACTGAGGATCCAGATTGCAATGGATCAGTTGGTATGAGAAATGCTGGACACGGGAAGAACGGAGTCCATAAGCCGGGCAGAACAAGTAGATTCATCTCATGGCAGACACACCTTTTATCTACTTAGCAGTGTTTGACATGTTCAGGGAGCCAGCACACATAGAAGAGAGAATGCATTTCAGTCGGTGACATTTTCACTACAATACTGAGAGTTAAAAATGCATTAGCACTAACTTTCCATCTATCAAAACCATGAGGCAGGAAGCAACACTTGCCTGGCAAAGTCTAAGAATGCTATTATATCTGCTGGAGGCCAGACTCTGTTCTTTTTTATGATCCATTTGCATAAGTAGGACATTTTCACATAAGTCTACATGGCTTTAGGGCAGCATAACTTGCCACCTCTCTACCTGACTGCTACTTGCCTGACTACCAAGCATCAAGAGCTGACTAAACGTGTTTTTCATTATCTGAGTTATAATATATAAACAGCAAATAATTACAAAACTGCCAGGGACACAAAGCTACCACACATCAGCTGAATCACAGTAGCCACACCAGCATAGCAGCCGTCAATGAATAGAAGGGACTTAGATTGTGCTCGAGGGAAGGATATTCCTGTTTAGCAATGAGGTCTAGAAAGCCCTTATATGCTGCCGTGTGTCCAGCTTGCCATAGACTTGCCTTTGTTTTGCAAACCCATGAACCACCCTGTCCCCCTTGCTCTTTTCCTCTTACACAAAGTGCAGATCAGTTGCTGTATCACAAGAGCAGCTCACACTTGCAGCTCCCCACTGGTGCAAGAAACGCCACTCACGTGAGACTAGCAGATAGCTGAGGATGAAGGGAAATAAAATATCACTCCACAGTGCCATCTTGTATGGACTCTAAACCGCCCCGCGCAGAGAGGCTGTGAAGTTTGTCACAAAATGCTAATGGTCAAAAGTACCACAAAGTTGCACCATCAAACATGGCCCAGTGCTGCCCATAAGAGTGGTCAGGGCTTTTCTGATTTGGCTGCCAGTGCTCCACATAAATTAGCTGCTGCTTCCCAGGGGCTTCTGTGTTTATAGAATAAACACTGAAGTCCAGTATCCTGTGGTACGCAGTGCACTCAGCTAACTTCTATCTGCATATTTAGCTTTCTACAGAAGAATTGTGTAAGAGACTTTCAAAGAAACTTTGTTGAAGAGGTGTAAGGTAGAAGCCAGCCACAGGCACGTTTGCTCCTGCTCTCTGTGGGAGGAAAGTAGGAGGTGAGGCAAATACCCTCGGTGTCACTCTCTCTCTGCTGTTCTAATGAATGCTCCTCACAGCCGCCTTTCTGATGGAAAGGCTGCAGTTTCTTTACAGAAAGACTTCAGAACAGAGGGAAAATTATAACTTGCAAGTACAGTTCCCTGTCAAAGGCTTCTTAGTCCCTTAATTGGATCATTCTCACAGTGTTCCTGATGATACACAAATGTGTGCAGTGCCTTTACCACAACTGAGGGTTACTCTGGAGTAAAGCCACGTGTGTGGGCAGCATTTCAAGTAGCCAGGTGCCTAACTGTGGATAGAATAAAAACAGGTTCCCTTGCCATTTCCTCAGGGTCCCAATAGTTAATCCTAAAGCCTGTTATCTGACACTGAATTTTAGACACTACTTGAAAGCAACTCACAACTTCAGGAGTAGGTAAACTATCTTTTATTGCTTCTTTAGGTGTACCTGTTGAGTTATATTCTCTAGGAATTGTTAAGGGTATCTAAGGATCTGGGCAAAGTAGGTTCTTCTCAGATAATGTTGTTCTTGCAGTCAGTGAGACAGTCAAGAGCTGCTGCAAGTGCTGCCCAGTAGTACTTGGAATGGCAAAGCTATTTCTGTTAGCGAGGGCAGGGGAAGGACCTGAGAGCAGAGATTTAGAAATATTTCCAGCCCAGGCAGCTTCCTGCAGACAAAGCTCTCAAGATGCTAATGAAGAAAAATTTCTGTTCTTGAATCCAACAGATGCTATGGGGTGAACCAAGGGAAAATTCTCCCTGGGTCTAAAATACGAGAGTCTTAAACTCCCCCACTCATTACATGCTACACGTTTTGTTCACTTCACCTAACTTCAGCCATCTGAATATTAGTATAGTTTAAATGTGCGTAAATCTAATTTATAGTCATCCCTCAGGGGGAAAAGCAAGACTTCTCTACAATGCAATTTTCCTGTCCTATGGCAGCTGTGTCAGGTAACCAGGATAAATTGCTTCCTGGAATCATCTGATTCTTTTCAGCCTAGATGGCTGCCAGAGACCAGTGCTGACCCATGTGAAAGGACAGGCTGGGTACTACAGGGCGTGAGTGTGTGAGGGGATGTTGTGCCTAGTAAACAAGGATGGAGATTTCAGCTTGCCCCAGGAAGAGCAAGGTTATGAGGGGACTCTGCCTGGTTCATGACTTTATCCCTAGGACTGCTTTCTGATCAAGGAAGGAAATCTAAAGATCCACAGCCCCAGACCTGACAGACTCCAGGCAAATGGGAAAATCATCAATTCCTGTCTTCCATAAACTGTAGTGGGCAACAGCTAACAACAGAAAGCAGAAATGGTGGTAGCGTCAGGAACTTGTGCTGAATTACAGTCAAGTGTATCAGGACAGCAGCCAGGCAGGCATTGTGGGCTACAGAGGCACCAAAAAATCTGGGAGTAGGTCCTAATTTCTAACATTTAGACTAGGTACTGTGTCCAGGTGTGCTCAGTCATTCTCTTCCGTGGTCTCATCCTCATCTGTAAAATCTGCAAAGCTGAATAGTGAGAGTCCAGTGCCTTCATCCTCACTACTGACAGAAATACTAGAAGTGACAAGTGATATCAAGTTGAAGGATACATGGAAATCTTACAGCAGTATTATCAGCTTTATCAGCACAACCTGAAACCAAATTTAAGTCTGCCCAGCCAGTCTCATAAGAACCATTTGCTCCAAATGTACAGTGATAAGCATCATCTTCTTTTAATTTCATCAGCATTATTAATTAAAACTTACGTCAATCTCTCTGTTATTTTGTCATAAAGGCCAAGCTTACAACTTTTAAATAGTGCCGCAACATTAGATTTGATCTACTCTTCTGAAAATCAAAGCCTTCAGAGTCTTATTAACAGACAACATTAGTGGTCAACTCTTTAAAAGCTTATGAATGTAAGATACATGTTAAATGTAACAACTGAAAACAAAGAAAATAATGCCTGACATTTCCCTGACTACCAAATTATTTTGCAATATTTCAAGTTCCTAAGTTGTAATTCCTGTTCAATCATTATCATGTAGAAGTGGACGAATAACACTACCAGGAAAACCTGTCCTTATCCTTCCCACATCCCATTTCCACCAGTCTGAGTTCTGATTTACAACAAAATAGCAAGCATTTAAAGTCCCATGAAACTTTGAAACAGTTGTGATTTTTCCTAATTATTTTGTCACAGATCATAATTTAAATTTTAGGAAATAATTAAATTTAAAGCTTCCCCCCATATTAAAGTTACAAAATTGCCATAGACACCTAGCTATGTTTTTAATCACTGAGCTATAAAGCTTTGAGGAGAGAGGGCAAAAGCAAGGAAGGAGAATGGCAGATATATTTGCAGGAACCACATACATGTCTAAACTGATAAATGTATCTGCCAGCATAGGCATTTATCTAACAAAAAGAAATGGATATAAAATGTGCAAAGAGAAACAGTAATTGTAAATAACAGTCTCTCTTGCTCTCGTTTCTTTCTAAAATTAGTCAATTTGATTTCTGAGGTCTTGTTCTACATTTTCTATTGCGGGCAATTTATTCCAAACACAAGAAGTCAATGCATCACAAAACTTCAGTCTATTAACCTGGGGACTGGAAGCTTATTAAAAGTCATAGGTTGAGTATTCCAATTATCGGCCAAGGAGATAGAAAGAAACAAATTAAACATTATGGCAAACAACAAGGGTCTTGTGGCCCACTGCAAGCAGTAAGATCTTGTTTTGTCTAGTGCCATTATTTTGGAATGGACTTCTCAAAGGGCTGGAGATTGAGAATATTGTGCTCTTATTCAGAGACTCTTGTATGTTTGTCTCTGTTATGTAAATCCCAGCACTCATCAGAGATGAAAGCTATTAATAGAGATCACAAGGACTGAGAAAATTGCGTATTTCTCTTCCTGTACTACTTTAGACTTTGATTTTCTAAACACTAATGCACATTAAAAAAAAACGAACACAAACTCCCAATACCTTAAACGTGCAGGTGTCCATGCCAAAATGTCGGCTGTATTTCCTACCATACATCTCACCTGCTCACAAAGCTGTTTTTACATTTCTACCGTCAGACTTTCGTACCATAGCATGGAAGTTCTCGCTCTTGAAACCTCTCAGTTCCACAGGCCATGTGTCAGACCATATCCTGTTTCATTAGCTCGATAAATTGTAAATATTGGCTATTTAATGTCACATAGAGATCACAGTTGTTAGATTATAAGACGAAATCTCTGTCGTGGGACAAAAAATAAGTGTGCTTGCATATGTAAGAGAAAACTTCCAGGAGCTCTGTGTTTCGCAGCATTTTGACTGCCTTTTTTATTACTTTCTATTCGTGTCATCTACACAATTTTGTACCCACAATCATGAATTTATGCATGATTTGCTTTGCTTGTATCCAAACAGCTTACTGGTGGGACCACAAATGAAGCTGCTTCTGCTGAAAAACTAAGTGGCACGAAGAAACTGGAGCTCCTGCTTCCTCCTGTGCCAGCTTTTGCCCAATCCCAAGCACTGCAGCCTTTGGCCCTTCAAAGTGAATTTGTTAAGCTGATGCACTGTGGAGAGAGTGGCATTTTCCTTTCCATGGATGGAAATCATATCTAAGATTAAATATTTTTTATTCGCCAGAGGTGCTCAGAATTGCAGTGTGGTGTTGTTTTCTACTCAGCATCAAACACTAAGTTTGTTGGAAATAGTTAGTACTACTGCAAATGCTGATTAGAGGCACTACAGAGAAGAATCTGAAGTATATTTATCCCCATTAAGACCTGAACAGAAAATCTAAATCAGTCACCCACCTATTACCTCCACTTTGTACAGATTTGCAGTGCACTATATTTCAGAAGTATTTATCCAAATTTCTACTCAGGTATACAGTGGGTAATCACAGTGTCAGATTGAGAAGAAATAAATAGCCTTAAGATGAAATGGAGAATAGAGTTTTCTGCAGGAAAAAACTATTCTTACTAATTAGAAGTCAGAAATTACATCATACAAGTGTAGAGAGGCAGTTCCTGTTCCCCACTTGGAACAGAAACCCCACAAAGTTAAGGAGAATTATTACACTGCATACAAATGAGCTGTGGAAAACATTTGTATTGCTCCTGAAGTGTCACAATTAAAATGCAGAATGGTATAACAACATATGAAGAGTGTTATAAATGCATAGTACATCAGCACTTTGAAGAATTATTTTTATTTATATATCTCTTACTACTATTCCTGATCTTCAATTCTGGTATTAATTTCTTATATCCAATCACATTGCTTAGTGACTCAGGGAGAAATTATGCATAGTTCTTAGAATAGCCAAAAATCCAAGAAAGCACAGGTTTTCTTGCCTTACCACACCCTAAAAATACAAAATAACATGCTGAAAAAGGATCGTTCTGCAAAGCAAATGGAGGACAAGCCCCCTAATGTGGAACAGCTGCACAGCACAACAGTAACAAAAGGAGTAATAAGATCTGAATGTCATCTCATAATATGATTCTCTACAGAAACAAAATACTTTATGAATAATAGAACATTCCCATTCAGAATTACAGTCTCATTCTTTTGTATTTTTAACTTCTCTTCTTATGTGATAAGGAAGGTACCCTTGACTGCTTTGTACTTCTATCCTCTTGAAGCTGAAATGCACTAGCACATCCTCTGTGAGGCACAGAAGAGACTTCATTAGCAATTCCAGATCCAGGATGCTATGAACTGACATCTCTAGTGTGCATCTCCTTGTCAGTTTACCCTTCCTTAGCACAAAAAGAAAAAAAATTCCTGTCAAACACTCTTCTAGACACATGAGTCTCTAGATGGAAGAGAGAATTTTAAAACGGAATCCTCTACCCAGAAAAGGCGATGAGAAACGTGGTGAGTGATGCACAGTTATAATATTCCACATTGATTATGAATCTTTAAGTCCAGTGGCACTACTCTGAAGGTTTCCTCTCTTCCATACAAATACTTAAAGTAGCTGCTTAAGTATAAAGAAATCATCTACAGAGTAACTAGAATATTTATGAAGAAATAAAACTTTGTGAAAACACTCAAGAGCAGAATTACACATTGGTGATGTCCGTAACACCCAGGAAATCCATCATGATGGCCATTGAATAAGCTTCCAGTTCCCTAATTCTTAGTGTACAAAAATAAGCAGTTATTTGTTTATTGAATATTGTTCACTCTGGTACAAAGACAACTTATGTTGCCCAGTCAATTCTTTTGGCTTTAAAATATTTTATGGCCAGAACATAAACAAGAACCTGATTCCAGCAGGTTGGGCTTCTTTCCACACTGAGCAATGTTGAGAGTGGCTCACCTTGCCTCTTGGAAAACAATCCCCATGGACCTCCTCTACCTACATGTACAGACAACTGTCAGTCACAGGACGACAGGAAAATTCTGGCATTAAAATAACTGAAATATTTTAAAGAATTGAAAAATGAAATTTTCTTTTAAGGGTAAATTCTGGAAGTTCATTATTTGTTTTCACCTTGAATAGACAAAAATGAAAGCTCTTGCCACAAAAACAAAAATTTTGAAATGCAAAAACTATTCCATTCAGTGTCAAACTCTGAATGGAATAGTTTTTGCATTTCAAAATAAAAATACCAGCTTGATGGAAAGACTGAAAAACATAATCAAGCCAGATGTTACATGATTGGAACCCCATTTTTAAACATAAATGATTTGCAGTATGACATGGTAGAAAGATCTGTGCTTTGGTCTGACCAATACCTTGATCTGAAGACAAATCTATACATAGTCGAGTTTTTTGAATTAAAATGTTTAGATAAGGGCTAATACTAAATTTGTAACAGAATCTTTGCTCTTCAGGTTTCTATATTGCTTCTAACAGTTTCACCTAGAAGGTACATGGCACTTTGCATTCACAAAATACCATGCAAAGCATTAATCACATAATCTTCACTGTCTGCTCTGTAATACATATCAGAAAAACTCATTTCACGAAGAGAGAAACTGAGCAGCCAGGCAGGTCGACCACAAGTAAAGCTGCCATTTATGCTTAAGACTTTCTAATTCCATTCTTGACCCAGCTTTATGCCCCTTCTGCACTGCCTGTACTCTGCATAGCCTTCTCAGTAACACATCTGCAACTTATCAGCACTTACAGGCTCATTTCCATGTAGTTTTGTTTATTCCAGAGTAAAATACTTGAGAATAGAAACTCAGCTAACCAGAGCTGTCAGAACGGTGCTCTGCCCAGCCCAGGAGCAGAACAGCACCCACCTGGCCAGCCAGCTAAACTACCCAAGTATTTCTTTCTGCCAAAAATACAACCTAGGGCCAGATTTCAAATACCTGTAGCCCAAGGACTAGTTTGGAGCAACACTGCTGGGTGACCTTGGTCCAGCTTTACTGAGAAAACTGTTGCTTGAACTGGAATGGAGAACGTGAGCTAAAGCCATGCAAGATAAGAAGAAGAAAAAGATCGAAGTGTAATTGTTGAGTTGATGATCATTAGCTACGCAGACAAAACATATAAATTATAAAACATATAAAATTATAACATATAATATATTATAAATATAATAATTGAAAACATATAAAATTATAAAAAATAAGAATCAAAAAAGAAAAATACTGACCTCAGCAAGACTGGGGATCAGTCTCTTTGAAGAGAAAACAGAGGTCAACACTTCCCTCCTGCCCAGCCCCAGAAACTCTTTGGCATCTCCTTGGTGGTGACGAGCATAATGCTAAATACATGATGCTGTATTCATATGTCCATATAAATACATCTGTAACTTCATGAAGTGTTGAAGGATGTTTGGCTTGAGGTGAGAGAGCAAAGCAAGATACTTCAGTAATGGACTTGAACAGGTACAAAGAATTTACAAAGAATTCTGCTTGGTAAGACAGTGAGACTGCCATAGCAATAGAGGTCTGCAGCATAACATCTAAAACCAGTGTGATCTTAATCTCTTCAAATCCAGATATGATTTAAAATGAAATTTATTTCATTACTGTTCTCTTTGGCATAGTAGTGAATACCTTTTGTGCCAAGACCTCAGATCCAGAACTAAAGTAAACAGGATGCTCTTCCAGAACAAGTGACAAGACATTTTCTCCCACACTTGGATGAAGGTTTCTGAAGACAACACACAAATTATCTAAACATTTCTTTAAATTCTCATTTCAAAAGCCAATTTGGTAAAAACTAACTGAACCAACAGAATGCAAACTTTTAACACATGAAATAGATCTGAACTTAAAGCCTAAGATGATGAATTTGTAGAACCAATCTCAATGAAATTTAATTTCACTTCATATTTTGGGACTCTATTTCAGCAAAATTAATCCAATGCTTACTATACTTCCCTAGTAGGAATATTGGGTCCCAAGGTTGACTTCAAAGAGCAAGGGAATGACTACACAAAAATGGGAAGGGGCCCAAAAAGCAATTAATTTTTGTTCTACCATTTCATTATATTTACACATACATGGAAATACACAGCCAAATATCATTCCAAGGTTTTCTTTAATCAGGCTAAACAAGCAATGCTCAGCAGATGTCTAGTAGGCAGCAGTCAACAAAAAGTCATGTTTTGGACTGTGGCTTTCCCGATTGCCCCAGATAATTTGATTTCTCTTGACACACTAGTATTCCTAACAGTGGAATCCCTGCACAGAAGTACAGGTGTCTCAACTACTGCTGGATTCTGATAGTCCAGACTGAGCTTTCTAATTAGTGCTTAATTACAGGTTTGGGTTTGTTTGTTTGTTTGTTTGTTTGTTTTCAAAATAGGGTATTTTCCACCATTCTTACAATTTTCTGAGAGATCTCCAAAGTCACTGGAAAGGTTTTCAGTGAATTGCCTGAGTTTTAGGCCAGGTCCTATGGAGCTTTTTTGACTAAAGCATAGCACAGCTCCAAGCAGCAGATGAAGAACAGACAGTGATAGATTTCCTCTGTGGAATTGTACCTACTGATTTTAGGGGCAGGGGAGAGAATATATTAAATAGTTCCTAAAATTGTGTTACTTTATATGATCAAGCAGATAGTCTGTCACAAAATGGAAGTATAAATAATATGCATATAACAAACAACAACTCAGCTGTTCATAGTATCTCCCTGAAGCGAGACAGTGAAATCTAAATAACAAAGTTGTGCATATTATGTAAAATATAAATGAGACAAACTATTTTTAAAAAGTACATTTCATATTTTAAAAGTATATCTAAGTAACCTATTTCCTACTATGTACCTAATACTTCACTAACTGTAATAGCAGCAACATAAACTAGACTGATCACATTTACGGGATAGCTGCTTACAAGAAAAAATCCAGCCAGTTTGGGTGCCAGCAGCTAACCATTTCAATTGACTAAATAAGCAATTTGATAATTGATAAAAAATCAAACTTTTGTCTAAATATTATGGAGGTCAAATGTAAATAGTTCAAACTACATTTCTGAAAGTAGGAACTTAGTATGAAATATAGTTATATAATATTTTTCTTTTGGGGGTTTTTTTGATTGCCACTTCTAAGGACTGAAAGAGAATGAGTAATTCATTCAGCTGTACTCACCATTAACTTATGGTATCTAGTAACTCTCTGTTAGGAATTAAAACTATTGGCTTCAGCAAACTTGACTATAGCAGCATTGTGAGTCAAACTTATACCATGAAAGCTATTTTGAGAAACACTTATGTAACTTACGGGGTTCACATGTCAGACTCCTACATTTTGTAAAGTGCTGTGCCTAAGTTTTCTGGAAGTCAGTGTCCAATCTTTCTTCTTCCAGGTTCCCCCAAACTTAATCAGTTTTGGTTTAATCTGAAACAGTATTTTTTCCATTACAAAAACCAGTTTGATTATTCCACCTCTTGGGATCATACACTTTGGTGGTTTTAAAGTGTTTCATTCTTACTTAATTGCTTTCAGGCAGACTATAGAAGGAACTCAGGATCTAACAATCTCTCACTGATGGAAAATCTCTGCTCTGTTAAAAGGCCACAAAAAATGCACCTTTTTCTTTTTGCACCCAACTAATCAACACACAGAAACTGTGTTTAAGAAATTCACATTCTTAGGAACATCCTTTTTGAACTTAGCTTCCCACTGGCATCTCCTGAGTGATAATTCATAGCTCAAGACATACTTCACAATATAGTCCTAAATTGTGTTAAATTGGTATTCTCTGCTTCACTGGGCAATCTAGATGTGTAAAGAAAAATCAAGACAGTCACAATTATTTATGGTTGACAGACACTGGCAACAAGAAATTGCACAATAACTCTTGGAAAGCTCTATACCTTGTTTGAACAATAAAAAGATGAAGTTTCGTAGCAAATTGGTCATCATGATTTGAAGGAAGTAATAACCACCCCAAGCCAAACAAGTACCTCAGAAATCAAGTGTCACTTAAATTGCTTGAATCATTTGACATATCTTTAATGTGTAATACATATTAATGTCACAAATGAGGACTACCACTGAGATTTCTGAGGACAGCACTACAGTACAGCTGGTGAAAAATCAACTTAAAATGAATTTAGATCACGGAATCAATATCTAGGGATTAACTGAGGATCACTGAATCCTTCATTATTGATCCATAAAAATACCATCCTTTTACTATGCAGCACACAACTACTAGTTACTTTTACAAATTCACAAATAAGATTCAACAAACTGTGTACTGATTAAAATTCAGTGCTGAATATATTACATAAGGAATTAAAGATCTCAAAAATGAGAGCATGTTACAAAATTCATAGGCTTCATGCTCTTAACTGGAGATATGAAATGCATGCTTGCTTCCTTGTCATTTCAGTCTTTCTGGGAGCTTGATGCTAATTGGACCTCTACATCTTCTCCTAACATAGAAGGAGAATTTAAAATGAAAATTACTCAAATAACCTCTATGAAAAAATTATCACTATATTTTTCTACTTTATAAAGACAACTGGCTTGACTGTTTTCAGCTAAAAGCCCCATAAACGGACTACGTTGTATTTGTGTAGTTCAATCTCTTATTTTATCAGTTACTCACAGCATTACATACAAAGAACATTGCTACTCAAATTGTATTGCTAATAAATTATATCATGCTAGAATATGTTTTTTCTCTGTTTTGCACCTAACCCTGAGATAATATTAAAGGAGGTACAAGAGATACATGAGAAGAATTTTTTTTGACAACAGCATTAAACAAATGTTGTCCCCCATCAATCATCTTCACAGAGCAACTTTCCAATGCCAAAGGAAGTTCTGGTCTTGCATTCAGGTCTCCAATGCCCTAGCTGAAAAACCTGGAGCATAGTTGAGATAAATCCACCTAAAACCTTTCAAATCATGGAGGCTTCATTAATTATCCTCATTTTGAGAAAAATAGAATAAAAGATATTTATCTAAAAATCCACCACACAGGAATAACAAGTGCCTTATAAAGACAAAACCAACAGGTTTTAAACAGAAATCTCTCAGAATGCCTAAACTGTTTGTTATCTCTATCTGAAATAATAATTATTGCTATTTTATTCATATCAGAATCCCACAGGGATGTTGTAGTCTCCCATTTTTGTGTCAGTGAGACCAGTGGACTGTGCTACAAGTTATGGCTAACACAATAGCCTCAACCAGAAATAGAGGACACTTTTTATGTCTGTTTTATATTTGTCTGTTTTCAAAAAGACTAACAGAAATCTGTTGATATGTAGCAAATTTCAGACAAAATTGCATTGAGACTCATTACTGTGAAGTTTGTACAAATAAAAATATTTGCACCAGAAGTACCTAATGAAAAAAAAAACCCAAACAACACAGAAATGTTTACCCCATAAATATTCTTAGCACAGTCATATATATAGGTTTTAGGTTTATAAATAGATGCAATTCCAGAGCATGCAGTCAGTCAAACAACAGAATGTGCCAGGAAAAAAGAGAAACCTAAAAACCCAAACAAACAACAACAAAACTTAAAAAAAAAAAAAGAGGGAGAAGAAGTCCAAGAAGTAAGAACAATTTTTGGGTAGTGGAATTTTCTAACACATTAATTGTTAGAATAAAAAGAATTAGGAACATTCCAAGTGTGCAGAATAATGTCATCCCACAACAACAAAATCATGTAAATGAAAGCGCTTTATAGCTAATTATAAAAAATGGTAAATTAAATTAGGCAGTTAAGAGAGGCAAATACTCCCACTATCCTGCTAAATTATCATGCCTTATATGCAGAAATCAGCCTCCAAACCTTCTCAAATCTCACCCGGCGAGGCTCAGTTCCCAAAGGATGCCTCTAAATACAGCCCTGCTTGACAAGCTTTCTACTCAAATAAAAAAACTGTTGTATCGCAAGCAAATTTAATTTCTAAAATTTCATTCCCTAGCACAATCCCTCTCTCTTTTAAACTTTGAAAGAAAGACAAAGAAAAAATAAATCATTTTGTGGAGGCAGTAAAACAATATAGTTTATAATTTTCCTTTTCCTGACCTTTGAATGTGTGCAGTTTTCTCTGAATTTACTCCAGCAAGCTGTGCAGTGGTTGGCATTTTTCAATTTGAAGCAGTAATGAAGGAGTGTAACTATGACTAATGTGCTGCACTTGCTTTGCTCTGTTCTGTCATTTCCTTCCATCCTGAACGGGAAGATCTACCCTGCATTTTAAAAGAACACACTGAGGCCTTTCAGCACACTCCCTGTACCACCATGCCACTGATTTCAGCCCCGTTGTAAACAAGCTGCAATGATATTCACCAAGCAAAATGGGTTGTACTGCACTCCTGGGAAAGCCACTGCCACTGAGAGAGGAGCAAATGCAGGTACATTGCAGGGACGGACCACAAGAGTTGTTAACTTCACCTGTTTTTGTTTTGTATTGCTTTTCCATTTTCATCCATAATGCATCTTTAATGTATCACAAAACGTATAACACTTTCCAAGTCAATTTTCTGGGGAGGTGAAGGGCTGAATCCTTAACAGAATAAAAATGCAGAAACCTGGAAACCTGCATCAGTGTATTCCAACAGAAGGTCCTCTTCAATATCTGAATTATCCCTGTAATCTGTATTTCTTTACTACAGACGGCGAGTGTAGCAAATCACAGAACATAAGTTATTTCTGTTGGGGTCCTTCTGGAGATTTCTCCATATTGGTGCCAGCAGGGTATACTGGGAAAAAATTATAAATTTAACCATACATTATCATGCCAAATGAGCCCCCTTCATAAAGGGTGTGTTAAAGGAAATGAAATTATAGCAACATTTGAGCTTCTCTTACCAGAGAAGAGCCCCTTAACTAAGACCATTTTTTCCCCACACAGTTGGAAAGCAATCCCTAGCTCAGGACTTCTTTGTATATTAGCTCCATGTTCTCACTGAAATCAACTGAGAATGTATCTTACTAAACAAACATTTCTTAAATTCAAGGTTATTAAATACACTGTGTTTCAAGGCAGACCAAAATACTTTCATAATGATACGGCCATTGAAATGTTTACTTTCCAAGCACTGACCTTAAATTCTGTTAAACTACAAAACAACAAAATCCAATATTTTTCTCTATATGACTACAAGACTGAATTCCCTTTAAATTATTCACAACATGAAGAAATATGATTAAATAGTTAATGTTCTTAACATGCTGTGAAAATGTTTTAAGGATGAATTGAATTCCAAAGAAAAAAATCCTCACTATCTCCTCCACCTTGGGTAGTGTGACATTTACCACTTCCAACAAAATAAACTGGGAAAACTCTAACAGATGTCTAGGAATCATGCACTGCTTACTAATAAGCAAAAGTTTTTTTCCTGAAGAAGTTTTGTGGAAGAGTTGAACACTGCCTATTAGTATTACAAGCCTCTCAAGAGAAAAATGAATGAAATCTTGCATCTCATTAGAATTGCATCCTTTTCCCAAAGTATTTGGTCCATTTCTTTTGCCTGATAGTGAAGAAAAAGAACAAGGTCTTTCCCTCAGACTGCAAATCTTATCTGAATTTTTTATGTGATCTAACTGCTAAGTGTGTGCTCTGGAGCAGCCATAGTCTCCTGATCTCCTCAGAGAAAGAAGCCCAGTCAATAAACCTGCTCTCTGTCCCTTGCTCTGGGCACCAGCATCTCTTCGCCACCTTTCCCATCCTGAAATGTTTTGACCTTGAGCAGTGGGGTCTGATACACCTCAGCAAGGAACAGTCTCAAGAGAAAAATTCATAGGTATTTCACAGAAATTGGCAGGAGGAGAGACGAGTGTTGAGGATAACATCACACTGAGAAAGGCTGGGGACAGCAGCAGCCACAGCCTCCGAGAGCTGTTGGGGCTGCTTGGCACACTGGAATGTCAGAGACGAAGGGCAGGATGTGTGCACCATGTATTACTCTACTTATGATCAGACAGCTGCTCTGAAGAGTATGCAGTTTAGGGTTCAGACTTCAAAGAGGAGTAGGGGGAGATACAAAACGTGTATCAGAGAAGGACCTTTCTAAACTCCCCCATCACACAAGTTCTGGTTTCGAGAGAAGCCAACGCAAGTGCCTAGAAGGCTACAACTAACCTGGAGAATCTGAAGATCTACAGAGAAACACTCAACACCCCTGGAGAGTGGGAACATTCAGACTTTCTCAGAAAACAGGTGTGTGAGTAGGCAAAGTGCTGCAATAGTCTTCTTCTAAGAAAGGGATACATCTTCCCCCAAGCACTTGAAGCTACAGTAGCTCCCTAATTAGGACTGTTAGAAAAGGAACAGACAACTCTCGTTCCCTCTATGATTTCCCTTGAAATGTCACATAACTGAAAGAAATTTCTAAAACAAACCATTACCCCCATTTGCCAGGCCCCCACAGTGTGCAGCAAACTGCTGCCTGTTTGCTCATTGGCAGCGGCTTGTTTTGAAGGCTGCTTTACACAGGTGACAATATTTGCACGGCTCTTGAAACCTTGTTTTATCACAACTGGATTTCACACAGTACTGGATCTCCTACCTTCCTGCACACTGCCAAAAGAGAGCACCCTGCATTTTGCAGCAATATTAAATAATTATGTCTGAGCAAGCAGACATTCTCTGGTCTCTCTGGTCAGAGCAGCTCTCCCAACCATGTCAGCTTTTCTACCCACAGCAGCTGGGAACAGGAAAACTGATTTATTTCAGCAGGGAGGATATTACAGTCTCTAATACTACTACCCAAAAGAGGTTTACTAGTGGGAATCAACATCTTGTTGTATTTGCAGAGGCTTTTCTCATCCCCTATCTCATTTCCCTATGGGCTTCCATTAAATTAACATATTAACCCAATGTTGTGTCAGTGGTACTGGAAATAACCTGTGAGTACAACCTATTAATATTATGGTGCATTGCAGGGAACCTTGCTGAGAACGATGACCATAACAGCTGCCCTTCATTTGGGATAGTTGGGGGGGATCACTGAGCTCACTTACAGACTCAGGAGGAAAAAAACTGCAACAGGTTCCAGCCTTGGGACACAGCTATGCCTCCACACAAACAAAAATAAGTTTTCCAAATATCATTTGAGTTCAGTGTGTGCTCACACATTTGAAAGACGGAAAGGTTAGAAACAGATTAAATGAAAAGCACAACCCAACCCAGCTTCAGTGACCCTGAGACAAAAGCCTTGGGGTAATGGTGGTATGAGCAGCAAATTTTTTTCTGGCTGATTCCTTCAGTGCAGGGGATGGCTTTTTTTTTTTTTCTTCTCTGAGTAATCTGCAGTGGATCAAAGGATCCAGTGGTTCAAGCACTAAACTTTGCTTCTAAATGAGATAACCCCCAGAGATCCTAAATTTTGAAAAAAAGTTTGTCTTGAGACTACAAGACTGCTTTACTTATACACTCCATTTATATAGCAACTCCAGAGTACTGCATTTATTGGCAAAATTGTCATATTGACAGAATTAACTGGCAAAAAACGTTTATATTTTGCTTTGGATGATCCAGGTCTGGATTTGGAAGTTCTAGATTCTCCAATAATATTTTTAATTGCTTTTACTCTATAGAAAGTCCAGATGCTTCCAGGTTATTACCTTCTAATATATATCTATAAAAACCTTGTCGATAATTATCTAACCTTAGTAAAAGAGCAGCATGGCACAGGCAGAGGGAAAAGAAAAGGTATCTTGGCTAAAGTGCTAAGTAGAGACACTGGAGCACTAGAGAGCACATCACACCATCTCCCTAGGGCTCTATGGGCAATTCCCAACTCCATAGGGATGATGCAAGAGGACCTTCAAAAATAAGTGGATAGTCTAGAGATACTTCACTAGTTTAGACAATGAGTTTCCTCTCCATTTCAGCCAAGACCGTATATCAAACCTAAGGGTCTAAACAACATCGTACTTACCCATAATTTTATGATACAACTCATTTGAGTGTCTGTGGCGGTGCCAGCGGCTGCAGCCACCTTGGCCCCAGAGAGCAACACCGTATCCGAGCTGTGGTGACCAGACACCGAGGTTTAAAGTGACTCACTGCACTGAGGGTGAGCGCCCACAATCCCCCTGGACTGTAATTTACATGTTTTACTCTGATAGGTTATTGTTCTCCCCTCCCCATTTTATGTATAATCATGCATATTCATTTTCCCTCGTTAATATGCATAAGTTCTAGACAGGTCTTTGGAGATCGATGCCCCATTGGTTCCTTCCCTAAGTCCCTCCTATGTATCTTTCCCATTGGTTCATTTGTTCCTGACCCTGCCTTCTACTGAATTCCCATTGGTTGTTGTCCTTATCCCCGCCTTTCCTAATCCCACTATAAAATCCCTGGTAACCCTGAGATCCCTGGAGTCGTTCCGGATGTTTGCCTCGTAGGTTAGCGTTCAGTAAACCTTCTTCGTGGAACAGCTTACGGAGAGTCCCCCCCTCTCGCTTCTTTATCTCTGCCCGTGTGTGTCTACCAGTGGCTTAGAGGGAAGCTCCCTCGGGTGAGGAGCCCCTGACCCGCACTTGGTATTTTTGGGTGTTTGTTGAGCTGCCTTTGTGCAGTCAGCTCCCCGGCTAATCTCCGGGCTCTCTTTGAGTGGCACGCAGCCGGCGACAGCCAACAAGTGTCTGCCTAACAGGCAGAAGAATACAGTTTACCACACTTTTTGAGCAGCAAAGCATGCTGTCTGTGCTCAGACTAAAATCCTTTGTTATAACTTTTCCAACATTCTGAGTAGCCTACCAGGAGATACTTAGAAGAAAAATAAATCTTACTGGTGCCAGGGTTGTGGGAGAAGGGCTCAGGAGTAATGCAAAGATCTGTTTTATCAGTGTGATCTGTTCCTGTTCTGCCAAAGGAAGAATGGCATATTGAAATTACTCTGCTGTAGGCAAAACCAGCAAGGACAGCCCATTATCCTCTGCTGGCACTCAGGGAATAAAAAGATGACAAACACATTGATGCCAGTATTGCGAAACACAGCAGATAATGTGGTGCAAGTCAAAATACTAAGGTACTCAATTACTGAACCAGAAAAAATTCCAGGGAGTTGCATACAGTAGTCTGCTGTTCCTGCCTTTTTTGGTTTTTTTTCTTGTGGTAGGAAAGATTTTCAGTGGCATTACAGCAAAAAAGCACGATATCAGGTAAGCAGAAGAGTGGAGGGCACACACTAATAAAAGCAAAATAGCTCTCAACTCAATGTCTGCTAAGGCAGGCAAAGGATCCTGGCACAGCTGAAGCAACTAACACGTATCAGCTGTCCACAGGAGGATATAATGAGCTCGGAGAGAATTTATTGCAAAATTAAAGAGACCTTGCACATCTTGGCAAAGAAATCACAATGAAGGCAGGTCTTTCTTTCATGCTATGTGAAAGAACATCTAGAAGATGTGAGCATTTAAATGTGTAATGGGAAGGATAGAATAAAGTTAAGAACAGAGGAATTTTACTTCTTCTGTTTATCAGGTTTTGGTTTGCACAACACCTATATTGATGATGTTAATTTACAATGAGCAGTCACACATCAGTGGCCACTGAGCTCTTGAAAATTTCTTCTGCCTAGGGAGGGTGCTGAAGGCTTTAGAAAAAAGTCTTAAATGACATCACTGGTAATGGGCTACAGGAACCTAAGGAAAGAAATATGTGAACATAACAATCTTGAGATATATATATAGATCTGTTGCAAAAAGGAGACACTGTTCTCGGTGTGTCTGGCCAGAAAACATAATGAACTTAAACTGTAGCACAACAGGACTACTAGAGAAAAGAAAATGTTTCTTTTGAGGGATACCAAGTCGGCCTCAAGGGCAGATGTTTCCAAAGAGACTGTGGGATCTTGCACTGGTGATAAAGGCATAGGTGACATGTCCTGGGACAGAGAACAGATTAAACAACACCTGAAGTCTCTTTGGAATGTTTTTATGTAATTCTGGCACATGTTGCATTCATCATGATGGGGAAGCTGTAAGATTTGAAAAAGCCCTAGCAAATGGTTCCTATACCAAGTTGGGGAATGCATGAGTTCTAGGTAACAGCAGATGCTACAGAGCAGAACTCAAAGGAAAGATGTTCCATTTTCCATTGAACAACTAAAACAATTTAGAGTAATGGGCTATAAACCAGACATTTGCTGCAACAAGATCCAATTGGTCTCATCATTGGGCACGTTGTGCACACAGAGCTGCCAAGACAGCCAGCAATGTTATGCCAAGTACAGAGGATCAACTACAGACTGGCACTCCTGAGACTTCCCCATGATTTTATCTAGGATTTAGTTCTTCTATTTTTTTCCCCCACAGAGACCCAGAAAGGCTGAAAGTAACAGACTGTTTTCTTCCAACTGCAAGATTTAGTACACATATTGACATGTTATTCCAACTTCAAAAAGGTATCATTTCAGTCTGTAGAACAGAGTTGGCTGGTTCTTAGGATAACCACATCAAGTGACCCATCAACAGCAGAAACTCATTTTCAAAGACAGAGCTTTCAGCATGGCTTTCATCCTCTGAGGAGGAGAAGAAAAAGTTGTCTATTTAAAGATCCTAAACTCAGTGCCAATTACTTCTAAGAATTATCCAGAAAGAATCTCTTCAAACAGAAGCATGGACACACAACAAGTAATATTTTAAGTGAAAATGTATCCTGTTTTTCTCAAGAAACGCTGAAAACTGGACAGCCCCATATGTTAATATATTCCAGGATGTGAAACCCCCCAGATTCACAGACCACTTTCCCTTGTTCCAATGCTCCACATTCACCACCATCCAGATACTTTTTTGTGCACTACAGAAACAGCACTGCAAGTGCTCCTTATGCAAGCTCATTCAGAAAAAAACAAAAAGAAAGCCTGAAATATCAAGGCTTACATGTAACAAAGTAAGAAAATGAAACAGCAAAGCATAGACAGGTGTCAGAAAGTCACATTCTTAAAACAAAAAACCTCTATTTTTTAGCATGACAAATAAGTGATGCTCTCACAGATTGAAATGGGATCAAATCCTCAGGCAATACACTGTAGAAAAGCAGGCACCCTCACTGAACCATTCTCATTAAAACACCCTCCCTCTGCCAATGCTAACATTAGAGGATTTTTTAAAAAGGAAAAGAAAAATCGGCTTTCATTTTCAAGTGACCTTTTTAAAAAATCCTTCCTAAAAAATATTAAAAGCATTGTTGAATACAACAACTCCAATTTCTGTGCTGATAAAACCATGGGTTGATTACAAACCTTTGTGTTTCTTCCTGTATTAAGGTAGCATTCTGCAATCATTGCTGACCTGGGATGAAAAGAAACAAAACAAAAACATGCAAGTATAAACCCACAACTATCATTATCCATGCAGGCTCACCAGACAGAAGCTGGGATATTAGCTGGAACTGTGCAAGGATGAGAGAGGAAGGGACTTTGATAGATTAGGAGATAATATCACACAATGTCACCTAGCAAATGGGGAGAACTCTGCAGCCCAACAGCCGTGCTGATCTCTGGAAGCAACATAATTATATTTCAAATTAGTTTTCTGCAATGCAAAAGGGGAAATAAGAAAGATCATCTGATGTCATCATGATACAGAAAGAGACCTGAGTAATATATTAGGGTTTCTGGTCCATTATTACACACAGAAAATGAGGCTGTACAATTCCGGTTCATTTCTGAAGGTTCAGGGTCATCTTATTTGAAACAACATATTTACTGTGAGCCTGAAGAACCAGTATTGATTTGAATATAAGTGTCTTTGCTTGGGTTTAGGATCCCTCTTTTCCTGTGCTGTCCTAATGAGCCATGAAAGGAACCTCAGCCAAATAAGAAATGCCCAACCATGAAGGCTGAAATAGGCCTTCTGTCTGTGCTATTCTTTTGACACCAATAACATGGAGGGAACAAATTTCCAGCTCAATGGTTTTCAGGAAGTACTAGCAAGAGGACATGGGAACACCAGGATTGATTTGCTGTAGTGAAATGCTTAACAGAGGCACAATCCAGGCCTGACACCTCCATGTAATTACAGGACCAGCCAGTTTTGGTACTTTGTCTCATCTCCTTTTATGCATTGTCCAGAAATGTATAAAAGGTGGCAGCATAGGTGTTGCCAAACCTGGAGTTTTGGACTAGTTCAAAGGTACATCAAGGAAAAGCAGGATACAGATGAGCAATATCTGCACCAACACAGACATGAATCCCAAACCGCATGCTAAGATAACATAGACAGGCTTCTCAGTGGCAGAAATAATGTCCAACCAAACAGTGTATCCTCACAATGGTTCTGTTTTTCCTAAATTCATTACAAAAGCAGAGCCATTCAGAGGATTCTTTTTAGGTAACACACTTTGAAATTATCATTTTTACATTCCTTTTTATTTTAATGGATTTCCTGCTTCTTGTTTGGTGTTTTGGTAGAAAGAAAATGCCTACCCTACAAAAGAAACTTAGGAACTGAGTGAACAAGCCACTATTAAAGTCAAGCTGTGCCAGGGGATGTTTAGGTTAGACATCAGGAAAAAATTCTTCACTGAAAGAGTGATTGGGCAATGGAATCATCTGCCCAGGGAGGTGGTGGAGTCACCATCCCTGGACGTGTTTAAAAAAAGCCTGGACATGGCACTCAGTGCCAAGGTTTAGTTGATGAGGAGGTGTTAGGTTAGGTCATAGGTTGGACTTGATGATCTCAAAGGTCTTTTCCAACCTAGTTCATTCTGTGATTCTGTGGTTATGGGTGAGATCTGAAGCAAAGGCATTCAGTAGCACCATTTCATTTGGACTAAATGTAGGAAGCAGTTATAAAGTAGATTAATTGAAGCAGTACTGATTCATCCACCCAAACAGATGGGGAAAGCTAGGAACCAGCCTATATGGACAGGAATGTTTTGCTAGATAATACTGTCAAGACGTATGCGTGTAGAAAGCAGAAAGAACAGAAACACCTTAAACCTTTTAAGTGCTAACAGAGAGAAACATCCCAAAAGTTATGCATTAAGAACAGAACTGGAAAATTTGCCCTGTGAGACCAGAAATGGAGCTTTTGACTAAAGCCCTAACCAAGAAACGCTTGGCTTCACAGAAAAGTAGTCCTGTTATCTGCTGTCTAATGTGTCTGGAGAAATGGGTCATGGGGTGCTTTCTTTGTGAATAAACTTGGCTGCAAAGAAACCCAGTCTGGCTCATCAGCTTCTTCTCCCTGAGGAAACAGTCTGCTAGACTCCAGATGCTGGCTACCTTCTCAACACTTCTACTGGTTTATGCCTCTAGTTAATTTTAAGCCCAGGCATTGCATTTAAGTACCTCACTGCATAATGACAACTGCATGAGATAAAGGAGAAAACTGTACTTTTACAAGTAATTTCCTTGTGGTTTTTGTAGCAAGTTGTTATGGATGCTAGTGCAGAATGTCACCTTTGTGCACAAATGCAAGTTACAAGGTGATGGTGTCTTTTAAAATGTAGGGGTTTTACCTACCAGGACCAGGCAAGCACTGGTCCAACTGAGCTCATTGGCAAATCTGCTGCTTCCTGTATGCCTTGGGTCAGACCTGTGCTTGTGAATCCCATCACATAAACAAGCTTTGCAAAGTAACAACACAAAGCTGGCAGCTCAGGGGCACCATGAGGCCAGTGGAGGCAGAAGGCTTTATTTTGTTTCATTTCTGAAGACATCATCCTGTCTCCTCCTTTCTGCTCCCATTCTATTTCTGTCTGCCCAGAACCTTTCTGTCCATTCATTCTGCATTCCCCCACATCTATTTCTCTGCTGTCATCTGTCAGTATTTTCTTGTCCCACCCTTTCATTTTGCTCTCTTCTTTTAAAGAAGCAGTAGTTCAAGAGTGAAAAGACAAGAAAGAAAAAAGGAAAACGCATGGGAAAAAGCTGAAGATAGCTCCCACTGCAGTTTATAACTCATTTCTATGGCTCCCCCTGAATCCTGCAACATTTTCTAGCCACCAAGGAGTCACAGTAAAATATAACCCCTGATTATGGGGTGAGAAAAGCAAGTGGCACAGAAAACTTGGTAATTCTTATCTAGGGGCTGCAACCACCTATTGGCAGCAGGACTGCAGTGACAGAGTCTGTGATTTAGGGTCCTTACCAGAATCTACACTGGTGTTAAACCAACTAATAAAGAGTTGCAACAGAGATGTGTTAATTATATTTTTCCACTTCAGTGTGTACTGAACATTGTAAACTATAATTTAGTGTCATTATTTTAATGATATATTATGTTGATAATACAATCTGGGTTAATTCTCAAAAGCAAAATCTAGGGAAAAAAACGCTTCCCTGATATTTTTGAAATGCAATTTCTTGTTAACCCTAAACCAGAAACTACTTTAGTCCCAGCTCCAGGGAAAGCATTCATTTACCAGCAAAGGTAGCAACTACAATTATTATGGAAACAGTTGTCACAAACCAATTGTCATCTCTGTTATTTTACTAGGGGAAAAAACCCCAAAAGATAAAACCAGAAAACTTATAGTAAGGCCCAGAATTAAGTGCTTTCTTTTAAGGGATGTCTCATCTTTTGCTGAGAGAGAGTAAACAGTCAGCAGTGTATTCAGCGCTGGCACAGAAGGAGAAAATAGATGTATGCCTGTCCCAAAGGTATGAGGATATCAAAGTGCAACAAAGTGAAAGCAAAATATATAATTCTAATCATTCATGTTCCCCATCATTTTAAGCAGTATAAGTCACTCCATACTTTAAATAGCATTTCCCCCCCTAGCCTATTAGTCTGCAATTATCAGTAATCATTATCTCTGAAATTCCACCTGAATCAAGAGACAGGTCTTTTCTTACGTATTTAGGCAACAAGTCCAACCCAACCCTGACTGTGAAGGACAGCTCACACAGGTATTTGTTTACCGTTTTATACCTCATTGTCAGGTATCCCTAGATGACTGCAGAAGCAAGGTGCCATCTGTGGCCTCCCTGACCATCAAGTATTTGACCAATTGTCCAAGGACAAGATGAAGTGTTTATTAGACTATCAGAATCGCATTTTCTTCAGGCTAGTAGTTTTACCTGCCTTGGTCTTATGTATTCCTGGTTAATATCCTCATGTCTCTCTAAAAGAAGTCTAATGATTGTATGTAAGATTTAAGCTTTTAACATGCTTGAAAGTCACTACAAAAAAGCAAACAAACAAACCTGTTAAAAGTCTTTGTGTTTGAATGGTCCTCTAGACATATGTATAATGCCAAGAGTCTGATATTTTCTTCCTTAACACTCATGACATCAGAAAAGACCACCCTGAGTAACAGAGGGATCTGCTAGTACAGGCTATGCCCATAACAGAAATGAACGAAGTCTGAGATCTTTGGCATCTTCCTCTGCTTCCTGCAGAGGCAGCTGTGGGAGCACTGATCTGCTGCAGACTGGCAGAATAATCTCTCTGCTGAACCCCACACACCTTCGGTGCCAACTACTTGTTAACAGAGCCTGTAAACAGATTCACTCAGTGTTTATCAAACCATGGAAAAACAATGATTTTCCCCAGAGAGTGGCAGAAGATTTCAAAAGGATCACAAAGCATTGACATTAACCACTGCTGGCAGAGCTCTCAGGGACAGAGAATGAGTCTTTGCTGCTGAAACCACTAATCACCGGGTGCAGGTTCTCGTCCCCAGCCCTGGAGGAACAGCACTTACAGGCAGCCAAAACAGTTTGAAAAACAACGGATTTTAGAAATTCAATACATTGGAGAGTGATTAAGGCATTTCACCATTGCATCAAAGGCAGGGTTTGATTCTCACTTCTGACTGTCATGAGCTGACCAAAGCAAAAACAGAACCTCATCAAGGAGAGAAGCAATCCAAATCCCTTTGATTTATCCTGTGCTGTCCTATTTTTACCCAAAATCTACCCTAACATAGGGAAGATGTGAGAACTTGCAAGTTACACAACCCTGTGTTTTCACAGTGTTGTTGGGTGCTGTGATGGCTATAATTGTGATACACTAAGAACGTTTGCAGCCTTCTGCAGATCTCGCACTCACACTTCTGCCCAACTGGTGTGATGCGCTTGTGTTATAACAGTTCAATGTGTTGTAATCAAAAGCTGTCAAGAATGCTGGTTCAAACGATTTCTCCCCAAACACCGTCCTTCGTTAGGTCTTTACATCTAGCAGTGAGTAGGGGATGGACACTTTGTGCTATTCTCAGCCTGATTGCTTATTGTGACAGTGGGAAAACCATCTCATCTGTGTCTCAGCATCCTTAGTTGTCAGTGTGATACACAATGTCCTGCTCACAAGGGCGAGTGATCATAAGGCTTTGGAAATGAAGGACCAGGTGGGTGACACCTTCCTACAGATAAATTAACTACGTAAATCAGGTAGAGGTTTATGACAGATTAGGTATTCCAGGAAACCTAATGATCTTGGTGATCCTGGTCATACCACAGAGCAGTCAGCTGTATTTTTCATCAATTTACTAATGCATGAATAAAAAGAAAATGTCTCCCAGCAGCTGCACTCAGACAGAACAGCAAACATTCTTAGTAAAAGATCCTGACTGTAGTGTCCAAACCACGCTGAGTCTGGAGAGGAACCAAAAACAAATGAAATCTCTCAAAGTGAGGCATTCCTTTTCCAACTCAAAACACTGCTGGACTCACATGTGTTGCCTGGGGGATGAAGCAGGGGGATTTGTTTGAAGTTCTCTTGATTTGTCTGAATTTTTTCTCCCCTCAGACTCTTTGACCCCTTGGGAAGCTTCTGCTCTGTCAGGTACATAATCAAGCCCAAGGGGAAATCAAATGGGCTCACTTACACAGTCATTAGTGGTCCCTACAAACCTCAAGGGGCTCATGCTTTCTGAGACTTGCAAGATAAATTGGGAAAGGGTTGTAAAATAAAGGAAATAAAGACTGGAGAAAAGTTGGAAGATTTGATTGAAAAGGCCTACTGGAGGCATCCCACTTTTTGCAGCAAACCCAGCAGTCTCTGCTGAGATTTGTTGTAAGATGAGAGCCATCAGATGTGAACCATTAGTCTTTTGCAAAGTTTTTTCAATCTGCACCACATGCATCACCTCAATGTTCCAGCTGCAGAGAAGTCAGTGTCATTTTCTCAATGAACAGTCTCTCTGCAAAGCGCCAAGAGAACAGGCATAACCTATTAGAAAGAGCTGGCAATAAATCCCTTATCTTCATTAAAATTCAAATCTTGCTCCACCCCACACTTATCAAATCTATTGATTCTAAAGTAAACAAAACATTCTGTATAGATTGGCTGTACGTGAATCTTGAATTTAATCTAAGTGTGCAGGTACCATGATTTGAGCAATACAAAATTGAACCATCACAACGGGCTAGGAAATCATATAGAAGAATTTGCATTCAATCAAAATGTATGCTGTGTATGTTATTTGCTATATTGTGTCTTTATATTATTTCTTTAAATTAATTTTAACCCCTTATGAATCACACAACTAAACAACTGTGGAACATTTGTACATGAAAATCTAGAGAAAAAATAGGAGTTGATTTGCAATTTGTTTTGGGAAAAAATGTTATCCACTTGAAGCCGTCGTTGGAGGAATTGCTTTTCAAATCTATTACATCTCAGGCATACTAAGTACACTCTAATGAGTTCAAAAATGTGTAGTGACACTGTTAATTCTAGGGCTAGCTTCAAATCAAGACTTTTTCTTTTCTTCAAAGGAAAATAGGATTATTAAGTGCACTAGGAGAATTTCCTTAGCATGATTGATAGGAAGAAAGAGTAATCACCTTTGAAGTGCCACTACGTATAATACCTCTCTAGTGTTCTCTTTCTCCTCCTGACATCCATGAGTAATTGAAAGTAAAGAAGCTGCTTAGTGTGATCAATGAAGCCCAGATGACAGCCTGTTCTACAGCACCTACCAGCTCTGCTGGGTGACAACAACGTCATCTTTGATACCTTAGGGTTGACACAGGGCAACACATTTTTGAAGTGCCAGACTCCGGTTCGGCAGGAATCACACTGCCAGGATCACTAATGACTTCTATTAGGTGCTCCTCTGTCAGCACCGACGGCCTCTCGCTTTGCAGGAAATAATGCTGGAAGCCAGGCTGGAAACTGGGCCAGGCACTTGCTGGGTCTGAACTCAGTCTCGTCAAACCAGGATTCTGCTATAGAGAGGCCTCAGGATCCCCGGTCTGTGGCTGTTGGGTGCCCCTGTCTGTAGCACACCAGAGACATCACCTCTGATGCTGCACAGGGGAACAGCTCTGTGCCACAAGGCAGGGCGGACCAACAGGGGGTACTGCCATGGCCCCCAGAGTGTCATAAACAGACTAAGATGCATTTTCCTGTGAGCCAAAAATTCTGGAAATTGGAAAATTAAACAAAATTGCTGCACCCAAGCAGACTGGGGTTGACTCACCACAGGTTTCTGAGGGAATAAATTATCTAAAAAAATACCTGTTTGGATTGCTTCACATTTATCCATGTAACACTGTTTTGGTAATAACAGCTTAGATATTTATAATGAATCAAATTGCCAATATATAAGGAAGTAGCAAACAACTGTCCCTATTTTACTGAGTTCTTTGCAAGACATCAGGCTGGCTGAGCTGACTTCTCTGAGAAAAATTCCCAGAAATGTTAACCTAAAAATCACGAAAATGTGTACAAATTTGGCTTCTATCCTGAGAACCAGGATAAAAAAAAATCTGCTACATACAGAGCATCTCTAAAAACATAAAATTAAATACAATTTTATTGAAGTTTCATCAGCTCAGATGAGTTCTATTATTTCACAGTCCTAGGCACTGAAATTGGAGGAGGTACACCAAGGTTAAATCAGAGTAGTGACAGTTTCTTGTGTCAGATACCTGACAAAATGTGATAAGAAATCTGTGAAAAGAAATAATATGCCAAAAGCACATCACAACAGGGTCTTTTCATTTTCATACATCATGATTCATAAGTCACAGAAACTGTATACTTATGAAGAGAAGGCAGCTACATGCCAACACTTCTTGTTTGGCAGAAAGTTAGGCTGGCTCAAACCGTAAAGACAGGTCCTGCCCAGCCATGCTTAAGAAAGGCTGTGTAATCTCACCCTTGGAATAATTTACACAGGGCAGTGGAAAGTGGACAATTTGTGCTTCACCTGGTAGACGTGGCAGAGGAGCAGAGATGGCTGGAGTGTGGCCAAATCAGCACCCCGACTCAGCACCCCATCTGTAGTGCCTGCAGATTCTCCATGGGGTCTCCTGCACATCTATTTTCCATGGGCACACATCAGAAAGCCAAGCTCCCTTTTCTTTACAAAAAACCCAGGAAGTGTCAGACACACTGACACCAAACAATGAAATCATTTCAGAAAATCAAAGCCATCAAAACTGAGCCACACCAAAATGCTCAAAAAAACATCTTCAGTTAATGCAATTTATAGGAGATCTATCAAAGGGACTGAGGAAAATGGAACAATCACAAAGATGGACAGTTTCAAATCTGCAGATGGGCCCATGAGCACAGGAAGGAAATAGGTGCAGCGGTGTAGCACTGGCTCCTTTTTATAAAAAGGGATTTTTAAAATACCTGTTCTTTGAAATTAAAGTGAAGACTTTCACACAGATGGTCTGTGTGAATGTTATTCAAGTTATCAAATGATGCAGTCACAGAATAACCTAGGTACCATGCACACCTCTGAGCTTGCAAGCCTGCTTTAACAAATTCTAGCTTTACAGCAATAAGCAACCTTCAGTAAATCCTTACATTACCTATATTTATATGAGAAGACTAATGGAAACAGTGGCCAAAACTGTGCAAACACTAAGGAGAGGCAATATTCATCTCCATGCAAAGATGTCTTTCCTTTCAGAGTCTGGGCAGCTTTTTCTGGTTTATTTTTAAATAGCCCTACTCTGCAATATAGGACAGTTCTGCATTTGCTTGAAAGTCTGCTTCTTGAAGCTGATTTCTTTAAAATTGTGAATGATACAGTCTGTTCTGAACTACCTATGCAGAGCTTTGGCAGTAACACTCCTACTGGAAGGAAGGGGAGTTTATAGCTGCAGCTTTGCAAGTAACATTTTCCTGTGACTATTGATTGCCATCTATTTTTATGACACATCTGTGACTTTCAGTGACTTACACAAGTGTTCTGCATTAATAATATATCTGCTCCAGTTATTTATATATTTACTTGATAAATTAAAAAATACATACTAATAAAACAAGTGTAAGGTTTCCAGAGAGGAAAATATTAAATGACTGCTTTTATATGAAAGGCCAGAGAGCAATACCCAACAAAAGACCAATTTATTATTTGTACGTACACATGCAGGCATGTCGCATATATCAGTGTATGTACACGTCCCCTGCCTTTTCCTCCCTCCCCTTTAGGTGGTTCAGTGGCCTGCCACCTCCTCCCTTGCCAGAAGGGCCAGCAGCTGGGCTTAACACCACCTGCTCCTTCCGGGGGCCCAGAAGATGAGATTCTGGGCCTTAGGCCTGACCTTTACCACAAGCAATGTGAAAGGGACAAAGTTAGCAACAGTAGTCATTTCCCTGAAGCTCTTCAGGCCTGTGACAGTAGCAGGACTAGAGAGAATAAATGTTGCTATTTACTTTTTATTTTCCTGGCATTTCTAAACATCAAAAAATAAAAATTTTAGAAAAGTCTCAGTAGGCTGGATGTGCACATACACAAAGTCCACGACACTCCAAAGCTGTGCCCTGATGCTTCTCTAACGGTAGTTGTGACACGTAGAAATATCCTTTAATCAGAGTTACCTTAAAATCATCCTCCCATGCTCTACACTTTATAATTATAACATGCTAGCCAGAAGGAAGTGTTAGATTAACTAGCATCCACAACATGTTTTTGAACAGAGATTTACAGAGAAAAAGTTATTTTAAACTGAAAGATATTCCAATCCATTCTCAAGAGTTCTGCAGAACATGAGTGGAAGCGTAAAGAGAAGAGCCAGAACTAGTCATACAGACTAATAATGTCAAAGATGATGAAAATACAAAGCTGTGTATTCCAGTTCTAGAGGAAGAAAGATTCTGCCTCAGCCTGCTAGCTAACCCTGGAAAAAATTCCTCTATCTGCACCTCCCATTGCAGAGAGATTCCTTATCTCCCCCTCTCTGCTCACATGGATTTCCTTTTTTTAAAAGTACTTTAAAATCTCCTGACTGTTTTGAGTCTGTCTTTGTGAGGCTGGTGATCCACATAATAAGTTGTAATCTGCCAGGAAAGTCCCTTGATCCAGGTCACCATGCTGTGCCACCGCAGCACAATGGGTGGCATGGAGTGGAGAGCAGGAACCAGGGCAACATCAAAGACAGAAACCATTAAGCTGCGACTAAATGTGAAACCACAGCCCAGCTGAAAAAAATGGGGCATATTTCCTGTAAAACCATGAAGCAAAAGAGTTCAGCAGCCAAGCTGCCAAGAGGAAAGAGCAGTCAAAGGCACTGTAGCATTATATGTGTATCTGAGTTGGTTTATATGCTTGTAAAACTGCCCACTTCTTTTCACCTATAAAATCAGTCTTTTAAGAGAAGCCTTCTCCTACTGGGTGACCTCAGTAGTCTATTAGGAAATGCTTTCGTGGTGTGGAAGTGCCCTTGTTTGACCACTGGCCATGGAAAAAGCATTCTGGACTGAGGTGCTTTAACTCCATGCCTGCTGCCAAACCAGATGAACCCTGAGCCTAAACATCCTCTTCCATATTCAGAGAGATGTTCCTGGTGATGCTATGGAAACCAGTGCTTTCCTCTACAGAGACTCAAAGCTGCATTAAATATGTTCTTTTACGAACTTTCCTTCTTTCAATGTTAGGACCATTAGGAAAATGGATGCTGGCAAGCTTTGCTCTTGACCCCAGTTCAAGCTCCCTGTGTTTTTCTATTAATCTCAAACAAAGAGGTAAATGCTAAGGGTGGCATACAAAACACTAAGGTCTGGGAAAAAATGCTTATATTATCACACTGCTACTCCAGTTAAAGCAAGAGACTAGGTTAGATGCTGCACTTAGCATATTATAAATCTGGAAGTTTCAGTTTTAAATCCCAAGGCAAATGCTGTTCAGCCAACCTTTCTCTTTCCAGCCTTCAACAACTGCACCTCATCCCTAGACCTTGATAACATACAGCTATGCAAAACCAAAGCTGCTACAACTAAATCACTGAGTCATGTCTCAAAAACCAGTATTTAATGCAGGACACTTCAAAGATGTGTAACAACAAAAGGAGCAGGAGTCATTACTCCTTAGGTCCTTCAGTTTTAGCTTCTGGTTTTGAAATACTTCTGCCTTTCTAATTGGATAAGGGATCTGCTGTTATTTTCTTAATTGTTTTACATATATCTATGCACTCCAAACAGATTAAGATGAGAAAATGGATCACACACCTACAACTTCTGAATAGACAGTACCTACCCGAGCATTATTTGCATGCATGCCATGCTGCATTGAAATCAAATGCATGTTCCATGGCATGTAAACTAAATCACTACAACAGAAGAAAAAAAATGAGCTAAATAAAACACAAAGGTGAAAGACAAAATAAACAGAACAAGCAGTGAGCCAGATGACAGCATTCTTTAGGTCATTAGAAGGAGGCTGCTTCACCATAGTGCTTGGTAGAAGCACCTATCTCTGACAGAGAGATTTCTATTGTTCTCTGTAAAGGCTTTTGCTTTTATTGGCAATAATCTCACTTTTTAAATGGACAATACTTGGGTCAAATCCATTTTGGACCACTTGTATAGCTTGTCTCAGTGAATGTCATGGGCCGAACAGTCTCATGCTTCATCTTCCAGGAGTGCTGCTCACTGTTGCAACAGTTGGATTTTCCCTTTGTTTGCTGGGATAAATTGCTTTCAGGACTATTCCTGCTTTTACTGAAAACACAAATCTTTTTTTTAATCTTCCTGATTGATAAGAAAAGCCTGAAAAAGTATCTCAATGCACCCAAAATGTTCAGAAACTAAAACACAAACAATAGTAAGTCCAAGGTTTGTCCTTTTCTTTCCTCTGAATCTCTTTATTAAGTCAGTTTTACAATTTTCAAAGGCAAACCCATGCTTCCTAGAACCTGAAGGTTGTCATTCCCACTACTAAGCCCATTTCATAATGGCTTAAGGGAAGCTCCCCTTTTGCGAAGAAATTTTCATGTTCGAGCTAAGGACTTTCTGTGACCAAGACAAGACATTTCTCTACTCGAGCCCCAAATAACTTCAGTATACTTCATGTTCTCTCTTATCTCTAGGGTTCTGCTCAGGAATCACAAACTGACTATACGGGTAGGTGCCTCGGGAGGCTGGTACCTGTCTGTTCTCTCTTTTTCACAGGGTCACTGCACCAGCCCCTTCCCAGCCCACAGCTATGTTTGGCTCTGACCACATGGAGTCTAAACCCCAGCTGGGGTCTGTAGGGCAGGCACTGAGCTCAGACAGCTGCCAGCCTGCTCCCTTCCACACTGGCTGAGGGAAGCTCAGGCTTTTTGCCCGTGTAGATGACTCACAGCCAACACTGCACAATAAAACCTCAGAGTTAAAAACACTGGAGTTCATCTTCCCTTGTGTTACCCATATGCCTGCAGCCAAGCAGACAGACTAAGGATACATTTTGTCTCTTAGCTCTTAAATATTTAATCCACACCTTCTACATTATATTCTAGCTTCTAGATACAATCCTGTAAATCACTGAATGTCTGTAAGAAGTGACACTATTCTACCTTTTTTATATTTCCTTCTGTGGCACATCCACATATGATGTGAAGGCTGATTAAGTTAGGCCTTTACATACTCTGACAAGGTCTTCCAACAGTGCTCAGGAATATTGCAGGCAGGAGAAAGAAACAGTACTGAAACATAGAAACCTGCCAATTCTCATCCTCTCAGATAATCTACCTCAAGTCCATCCTAAATGCTAAATCCTTCAGAAAAACAGATGCAGGATAATAATAATAGTAATAGTTCAAGAGAGGTATAGATAAGAAGAAAGAAAAAAAAAAGTGGGTTTTTATCCCCTAAAAAAATTTTTGCTTCACTACAAATACATAATTGAAATTGAATGTCTTTTCCAAAAGAAAATCACATTATACTGATAAATTAAGTAAGTTCGTAAAAGACCTTACCCCAAAAACCTGAGTCATCACTGGTGATGGCTTCTACCAGGACATTGCTGCATCATTTTGTAAAAGACACTTTGTTGTCACTGCATTTCACCATAGCTGAATAACAAGGGATTTATGAATTGTGGGCAGAGTTTTAAGCAGGATTTGTCAGCAGGATTTTTAGTAACACAGGTGCAATTTGCATCTAGACACCCAGAGAATGAAGGACAAATGTCCATTTTTCCTTTGATGCATTTAAGGTAGAATGCCGTTCTTTGATAATGCAAAAATAGGACTGTGTCTTGAGCAGTGCTTTTGCCTATAAAATGCGTGAAGAGACAGGATGATGCTCTGCTTGAGAATAAGGTATGGCTGAGTGCTCGACTGCTCAGAAACTTACAGTCATTTCTAGAATAGTCCTTCCAGGAAGGGAGTTACCTACCACTTTCTATTGTGAAACAAATAATTAGATGCATTTTCCACTGTTCACTAGAAATTAAGTCCTCTTGTTCCTCAGAATGAAACACTGCCCACATGTAGAATTTTAATTTTAGTTTCTACTCTTTTGTCTTTCTGTTTAATAGAAAATGCCCCGATTGCTAAATGAAACTAGAACTAGATGATCTTTAAGGTCTCTTCCAGCCTTAGGACTTTCTATGATTCTATGAATATGTAACTAAGCTTCATGGGCAGGGTTGAAGAAACTTTTACTAACGTTAGTAATCAGGATTTTTGTCCACCTTCATAACATCCTATAATAGGTTTCCAGGATAAGTTTGTTTATTAATTGAATCTGTCATACCAGGAACACAACGAGCATTCAGGTTAGGCCAGGCCAGGTTAGGCTCTGAGCAACCTGGTCTAGTGGAAGGTGTCCTGGCCCATGGCAGAGGATTGTAACAAGGTCTTTAAGGCCCCTTCCAACCCAAACCATTCTACGATTCTGTGATTCTATTTTACAAAAGGAGAGAAAAGCCAGTGTCACCTGCTGGCTATGGAAGGGAGAACAGAGTAATCCCCATTTCCACACTCTCTATCTATTAGACCACTTCAGGTCACACAAGTTTGCTGTCACACATTAAAAGAACTGCTCAGAAGTAACAAGGTACTAGAGAGCCAGCAAGTAACAGGATGGGTTCTAAGACAAGATTAAAAATTCCAGGTATAGCTTACTTTCACTTATTTCAGCTCTCCTAGAGGGGATCTACTGCCTCCAAGTCCTAAAATTAAAAAGTCAGCAAAAGGATGTGCTGAATCCCAGATGTTAATTGCACAGACTCACTGGATTAGAACTGAAGATAATTAATTGCCAAATTTTAATACATGCTGAACTAAATGGATGATAAGATTTCCAGTAGGTAGTTCTGAGGTCCAGAAGGGAAAGATTATTTCTTAAAATGTGAGAGCCCTAGAGGCCCAAGTCATCTAAAATGGCTGATTTCAGGAAGTTAGAGAAGCTTGGGAGACTAGAGGAACTGCAAATTGAGGAGCTATGATGCTTGAGTGCAGCAGCTCAAGGGGGCTTATGTGCTGCTAAATTCCTTTTGGTGAGAAGGAAGCAACTTTTCAGCTTTTAGAAATTGGGAGTAATGGTTAGCTATGTGTCCTAGAAGGTCAGTTAGACACAAAATGCTCTTTTAGGTTTTACATTTAAAAAAAAAAAAAAATCATAGCATTTGCTGTTATAATACCATAATCTCATCATCCCAGTTCTCAGGAATACAGTTATTGAGAATTTGTCAGTTAGAGTAAAATGACAGTGGAACTAAGGTATAAACCTTTTATAGAGAAAAATACCTACATTTATGAGGACATTTTTATCTGGAAAGTACATGAGGTTAAAACAACAAGACTAACACAGAGAGGAATTATTTTATCATTTGTACTATAGAATATGTGAAAGACTTCAGCTCTGATAAAAGCTACACTGTACTTAGTGTTGCCTGCTCATTAAAATCTGAATTGAACAGGAACAGCAAAAGTAAATTGTGGGACAGGCTTTAAGACACATGTAGTCTATAACAGACCAGGGAATTGATCCTCAGCCTCAAGTCCCCTGCCTGGTTTATTAACTTCACCACTCCTTTCTAACTCCATGCACTAGAGCACTGCCCCATTCCAAGCTGCCTTCCTGGTGTCTTCACTGACATAGACAGAATAACATTTTTAAATTTTTTTTTTTCTCTCCAGAAATGTGCTATGGAGACTCTCAGGCTGAAATTCACAGGTATCTGCCGCGTGTTCCTAGGGTTTTCTTAGGAACTATGACTGAGAGGTGTAATTTGAAACTATTGTTATATTGATAAGGCCAGGTTTATTTTCCTGCAACAGGTGACCCAAGGGAAGTAATTTCCTGTTTGGTGAGACACCTAAATGACATTTAGCTGTGGGTATCAGAAAAACATGTCCTGCAATTAGATTTTAAAAATGTTGAGCTTATTTTGGCTGGTGCCTGATACCTTTTGAATTTCACTTCATCCTTTGCAGCTCCTTTTCAAGGAAGTTTTAGAGTGTCTGGTTTGAAGGTTTCTGACCTGGAGGTCATCTTTAATATCAGCCCAGCTTTTGATTATCAGTTTAGCTACATAACAAAAACTTCTACATCTGCAGAGGATAGTAAGTAAAGCTACAACCAAGGCTGTCTCAGGAGGGTGCTAGGCTGTCATTCATGCTTTCATTACATCTCAGCTGGATTATCAAAACACATTGTTCACATGCCTTCCAGACCAGGCACTTCACAAACTGCAACACAGCAAAAATATTGAAGCTGGAGGGATAAGTAGCTGTCAGTGAGCACAACCCACTGCACCCATGCTGAGAGCTTAACAAGAACCTCAGGCAAGGCATCGAACTGCAGTTCTTGTCTCCCAACCCCACCTCTAATAATAGTTCTCCACACCTGCACCAGCAGTGAGCCCAATAAATAGATTTGGTCCCTCTGGGTGTTATTTGGTTATTAATGACAGGGCAGATAGAGGTTCAGGACTTGTTGAGCACTGTGTGGTGCTCTACACATCAGAACATTGATTTCCCCTACCCCAGGAAAAAGCAGATTTGCCTTCACACCCTCCCAGAGCCCAGGGATTCTCCTGTCAAATTCAGCCAACAGACCCACTCTTCATTTGATCAAACCTATTTATTTTACCAAAAGGAAAATAGTCAAGACCAGCCAGGCTTTCCCAATTCTCCTAGATATCACCCAATTCACCCATGTAAATCCCAACTCTCTAGTTTTAAACCAGAAGCATTTCAAAAAAATTAAATTTTCACCACTTTGACATTAAACAGAACATTTTTTTAATGTGAGAAACTTTACTAACAAGATGCTTAACACATTGCTCAGTAGTGGGGTTAAACTACAGAGCAGATAATTTGCTGTATTAGCAGAGGGCTGCAGTGATTCAGTCTGCCTGGAAATACAGTTGTATTTCCAGTGATACCGAAGACTCTTGGAGAGCAAAAATTAAGACTGGCCAACTATGGCTACCACCAGGACTTGTATGTTAACAGAATCATGAGAGCTAAATCATCCAGAATGTATCTTTAACAGAGATTTTACATTGAAGCAAGTTGAGTCACAACTCACTGAGCATAACACTACAACCTTGGGATACTTTTAAACATGGACTAAATATATTATTCATCTGCATGTATTCACAATGGTATCTCAACATCTCTTCCATTTAAGTACTACCTCAGCTTTCATTGTATAGTTTGTTAATTCTGTGATTCTCCTACATGTGAAGGGCATTAGGAAGTTTTCTGTATTTCATAATGTAGTGGTATAATTACAAAATCTCATTAAGAAGGACTTTATTATTGATTTACTGGTTTTCTATTCATTAAATTTCACTGTAAAAAGGATTATTACTTTTAAAGTCAGCATGCTTAAACACAAATGGAATTATCGTAAGAGAAACAACATAAAATGGGGCTATTAATATTAAAACAGCTATATTTTGAAGATAATTCATTTAATAAATCTTTGTGATATTAGCAAGATTGATGAGCAGTAGTACAAATGAGGGGAACATGGGAGAGATGATCATTTATTATCATTACAGAGATATAAAGTATGATTCAGTGTTTCATAATGGATGTTAAATTTGATTTAACATATGGCTGACTCATTCTCTGAAAACTATTCTTAAAGACATAAACTCATTGAAAAGTCAAATCCATTGTCTTAATAATACTCACGAATTATCTTTTGATAAGAAAATAAGTACCGAGTCCTCAGACAAATTAGGCAGGTTGTGGCAGAGCTCTATGCTAGTGGTACAGAAAACACACATCTATAGATACAAACAACACCTCGAGCATGCCCAGGCAGGTAAGAATTGAAAATGAGCAGAAAATGTCTCTTCCTTTTGTATACCCACAGACCATTTGTTCTGTGCATGCTGCCCTGTACTTCTTTTACCCGTGCAACAGACCAAGGCAACAGTACATCTGATTGTGAACAGGGGCAAGGCTTCCAAGTGATGTCACAGGAGACTTCCTGAAAACATGTTTAAACCCCGTTCAAGAGTTATCTTGAAGTACTTGGTATGTACAGAGCAGGGCCTCTGAGATAGGACTGTTTGTTTCTAAGTAAGAACATCTGCAAAATTCAAATATTACAAACTCCAATGCTGCCAATGCTGAGCAACAGAATTTTGTTACCTGTTGACAGTACTTATTCACATAAAATCAAATAAACTGGAAAATTAATTGCCTGATCGTGTAAGAAATACTACTGTTTCAAATACCCTATCAAATTAAAATACCCATTTGAGAAACAAGACAACTTAAATGAGGGAGTGGTATATCTGCTAAATCAAGCCCTAATACATGCTCAGAAATTATCTATCTGAAAGAACTACTATCCAAATTAAATGTGGAGTCACAGAAAGTTCTGTGTCATGGTGATGTTTCTGCTTAGCAATCCTGGCCACAAAAACTTCTGAAAATTTCTTCTGTAAATCCATCATCACTTTGTAGTGAACCAAAAGCAATCTAAATATCTTCTCCCCTACCCTGCCCCCATATGAACAGGGCACAGATGAGACTGAATGAACGCCACGTCCTTGGAACATTTACCACATTTATCATGTGCATTTTCCACAGAGGGCACTTCTGCTACCTCTTTCTTTGCCTTTAGTTATCTGCAATATTTTTTGTTTAATTAGGGAAGTAATTGAATCAATACCTCACCACCTCACTGTTCCTCTCCCCTGAGATGCAGCACTAACAGGATATATTCATGTATTTATTCATTCATCATCCTATTGTGATAGTCTAGTCCTTGCTGCAATAGCAGCAGCACAAGTCCCAGCAGTATGGATTACTGGAATGTTTAGTGTTCTGAACTACCAGGTTCCTGCTTAGAAATCATCCTTATAAACAAACTCCAGTAAAGATCTGATGCTTTAATTTCCCACCTACTCAGACTTTCACTTGTTTCTACACTCTGTCACGTGCTACAACTAATCTAGACCTGTACTTAATGGAAAAGGATTGCTGAGCTGCTCCGTTACCTCTTTGCATAAAACACTTCACATGTCCAAAAGGAAAGGCTTTACACTGTTCTAACAAACCACAGGCCCCACCATGGAGCCTGTTGCAGGATCTGGCCTTTAACAACTGACATATTTCCTATCCATAAATCTTCCCAAGTACCATTTCATTTAAGTGAAATGTGACAGACTTGAATGTACAGAAGAGTAACAGAGTAATAGAGTCTTTATTTTTTGAATATTATAATAATGTAATCATCTGCTAAAATGCCCTATTCACTATCTCTACTCAGCCATTTGTTTATTTAGGTAGGAACTGGCTCTGCACATCAATTTTACATACCTCTCAGACTTGTCATACTTTGCCTGCCTCACCTTTTCTCCATCTCTTGTGAGAATTTACTTTCACTTATGTAGCACTACCCAGACAAACTTCCCAGTTGCTAAATGCACTAAAGTAGTATGAGAAGAAAATTGTGACAGGATGAAAAGGTTTCAGAACAGTTGGCAATGGAAAGATATGCAGATAGTCTACCGAGGCAGAGATGATTTATAATAAGAAAATTCTAGTCTCTACATAGGTTTTAACTCACTCTTTTTTCTAATTTTACAGACTGACAATGGATTCAAAAGCTCCCAGGAGAAAGTGAGCATGCTGAAATGTAGGAGGTCTGGTACAAAAATGAGCAGTGGTCGTTAAGTGAAAACTCTTGACTATATATTCTCTTTTTTGTTTGCTGCAGTGACTTTCTCTACTGCTGGTAATTGACTTCTCCTTGTTTAAAATTAAAGGATAACATTCATGTTAGAATATACAAGTGAAAAAGTGCTTTCTGCAGGTGATTAAATGTCACAGAAAGATAAGGATGTATGTTAGCTGTGAAAGCCGTTAATTGCAAATGTAGTCCAGCATTAGCAGCACTGTCCCTCTTTCACTCTCCTTAGCAAATCACACCTGAGAAAGGATATTTGCATGCCCTTCTCATGCCCTTTGCGTGTCCACATAGAGGCATGGATATGTTTTGCTAATTCTTTGCTGGACTACCCATTGATTCTCACTCAGTGCAGTTTCTCACAGGTGAATAAACTATCCAAAGGTAAATCCCTGAATATTCAGTGAAGTGCTGAGGAGACAGAATTCAGAAAAAAAAAATCATTTATTGCTTCTGCTTAGTTTGCAATTAATCAAAATTATGTCTCTTCTCATAATACCTTAGCAGGTATTTGGAAAAATATTACATTTTAATCAAACACATATCCATGTTGGGTAAAGTAACCAGTGGTGAAATAGCAGATCAGCCAGATCTAAGTAACAATACTTTCCTAAGTGTATAAAAGTAGTAAACATAACCCCAAGATTTGCACTAAACGGCAAGTTGTTGCTTATATAAAGATCAAAAAGATAGTAATTATGCAAACTGTGCTTCAAGCACACTTTGTCCCAGCATCACCCCTGCCACAATTGGACCAATCTCAGGTCATTGTATCTGCACCAGCATCTCTTTGTTAAAGCAAGCATGTTCTGCAAGGCTTGTGGTGTTTCACTGTACATATCTACCTGTCTTGGGGTGACTTTATGATGTTGTATCCCATATCGTCGAGGCATGAATTTTGTGCCTTTGGGCTGAGCCCAAGAGGGGAGAGAAAGAAGGAAAAGCTGGACAAACTTTTTCAAAACAGTTCTGTGGTGTTTCAAGGCCACTACTTTTTTTTTCCTGCACTTGGCAGCTGCAGGGAGATAGCTGCTGCTGCGGCGGGGCAGAGGAAGCACCCTTCTTGTTTCTTCAGGCAGTTTTTTTTTGGCTTTTTTTTTCTTCAGAGAGAGAGACGGAGAGTTGAACTCTGTTCTGGGACTCTGGGTTTTTTTGGTTTTTTTTTTCCCTCTTCTCTTCTGGACTGTTTCAGCAACATCAGAACACATCGGGAGGGCTTTCCACCAAGGCCCCGGTGGTGGGTCCGGGCCGACCCCACTCCGAAGAGGAGAGAGAGAGAGACCACACCCAAGGAAGGACTCTGGAATCTTCCCAGGTTTCCTCTCCCCAGTGAGAGATTTCATTATTTGGCATAGTTGTTCTTTTCCTGTGTGTTTGTTAAATAAATAGTTTCTGTTCCCCTTTCACTGTCCTCCGAGAAAATATTTCTTTCCCGAACCTGGTGGGGGAGGAGCAGCTGGAACCTGCCTTCTATCAGAGAACGATTCAAATTCGGACGTTCCTCTGAATTTGTCTCCAAACCGGGACACTACCCTGTCAGATACAGGTTCACCTTCTGCTTATTTGACTTAATTTTCTTCAGTTTTATTATTTCCTTTAGTATAGTTGATTTAATATCTTTTTTCTTTTCTTTCTTTCTTTCTCCATATGAAGAGAATATCTAATTCTAGAATTTTATTCTTTCAACTTAAGTCTTATTCCATCTCTTTGAGCATCTCTATATGGAACAGGTGTCATGTGAATATTTGAAGTGAAAAAGACTGGTTCATTACAGTGTTTGGAAATTCAAATAATGTTAATCTATCTTTGATGCTTATCATCTTTGGCCAAGTCATCACAGACTTCTTAATTAGCATTCTGTTCTTTTATGTACACTGTAACTTTTTTCTACTTCTTCTTGTGTCATATATCTTTCTCTATATCTATTTAATATATATCTAGATCTAGACAGATATTTATATGAATTTCAAAATTAAAAGTTCATAATTTACTTTAAATTATCTGATTATACCTCCACTGTTTTTCAAGTTTTTGAGAAAGAAACAACCCAAACCAGTTAGTGGCTGGAACACATCAAATACCAAGGATACCAAGTCTATAATTTTGACAACCCCTTTCTCCTATTGTCTCTTCAGTGGGGCTATCTTAACCTCCTGGCACACCCAGTCCTCAGCACACTCAAGCATCCTTGATTTGCATGACCTATTGTTTCTAAGGATACTCAGGGCTGTCATTTTGGGTGAAGAGTTGAGCACATTTGCACCACTGTAAAGTACTACCAGACTATGAAAGTGATCACAGCCCCAAGAACGTAAAGTACTGAGGTCTGAAAACACTAGACATACATATTGTTAATGGTGTCTTTTCCTTCTTATAGCCCTAGCTTCTAAAAAGTCTCTCCAAATAGGAGGTGAGGATGCAAATGAGAGAAAGCCTTTTTCATGCAGCACCATGTTTTATCTGCATCTTTTCATTCTCTCCCAGCCAAGCTTAAATGCCATGTAGATGACTTCCACAATATATGGCTTGTCTGTTCTTTTTTCTTCTTGGGCTCTGAACACCGATGCTATTGTTGAGCACTCAAAGGCTCTTTGTAGCCCAAAATAGCTGTACCAAAGCCTTTGCCGTATTCAGTCCTTTTACCCAAAACCTGATTCTTATTCTTTGGAGTAGTGATGAGTCTTTTAAACTCTGCATGCTTTTGCAGGCATTTACGGTTCAGAAGTCCCTGATGTCTAGCTAATCAATACTTTAGGAAGATCTTGGGTAATGCTCATTAAAGTCTAATGCACTGTATTTCTTCAGCTCCCCTGTGCTCCATGCTCAGAATACCCTGCAGCTTCTCTCCACCTAAATGGCCTTTGAGTTCCTCACACAGCTTGTTGAGGTGTTTTCCTGCCCATTTTTCAGTGATACAGCTTAATAACTTGGATAAATCTTTTGTCCTAAATCCTCCCTCTCCTACAGACAATCCTTCAAGGAGCGGTGAGGAAAACCAACCTCTCAAGTGTTAAATCCTGGAGCTGCTGCTGTGCTTTTTGCTCTACAATGAAAAACCTGCAGGCTGCTGAGCACACAGCAGGACTTCCTCACACATCCCAGTCCACACAGATAAATGGTTGGATGTCTTTGAATGAGCTATTTTCTCCATCTTGCTCTTTGAACTCTCCTGTGGGCAAAGCTTATGGTGGCTACATTGCCTGCTCTTCTGTCTGCTGCCTCCAACACCAGACAAAGATTCCAGGTGATGTTAGCCCAAATAACGCTACGTGTCATTTAACCTCTAAACAATCTCTTTGAGAGGGCTAGAACAAAGCTTATACATTGCTTATTTACTATTTCTGGCCTATTTAAAGTGTTGAAGTTGTCCACATATTAAGATGCCAGCCACCTGTTCAGGCAAATACGTGCTAGGTACTTACTCAGGACTACAGTTCAGCCCAGGCTAACTCCTCCTACCCTAAACCAGGAGCCTGAGCTGCCCACAGCTGGACCAAGGCTATTTAGCAAACTTTTCCTTCAGCATTAATGAACCAGACAGACCTACTAGCAATAGGCATGCCAGGGAAAAGGAGGAGGCTCCCACAGAGAAGCATTATAGTACATAGGTGCTGCTTGGGCATCATTTGGCAACTCACTGGCTCCTGACTAGAGTTACACAGCAACCCTTCACATTATCCGAGAGAAATATAAAATAGTACAGCAAAGAAACTCCCTCCTGGCTGTAAACTCAACCAATCTTTCATTTCACCATGTTGGGGTAACATTCAAATGAACATGCTGTTTACATTTTCTCCTTCCTTCCCTTCTTCATAGCTAAATTTCTATTGATCAAATGAGGTCATCTTAGTGAAAGTAAACACCAGAGAGAAAACAAAGAATTTTTGAAAATAAATTTATATTCTGCTAATTGAGAAGAAAGGCTTATATAAAGACCAAAACAGTGGGTAATAGTTATTTAGACAACTTAAGACAGGATCTTCTAGTTTTATACACCACGACTGACTGCTCTTTCCAAGCTAAAAAGCCAAAGCAGTTTTTAATCTCAGACTACGTGCTTGTTTTATAATAAGCTGGGATGTACCAAGTAACCTAAACTACAAGCTACTGTCACTCTCATTTGTAGCTGTGATGTTTAAAACTGCAGAAGTTTAAAATAGTTCAGAAGATAAATATATCTTTTGCCACCATATCTGGAAAGCACTGTAAAATGACCACCCATCAATCTCAAATCAGAGCTCATGACAAGTAAAAATTATGCCTGTATTACCAGCATAATTTTACATTCAATTGATTTTTTAAAAGTAGATTTTACAGAAATCAAACTGGAGTATAATTAGGCAGGTAAGAGCTTCACAACGTAAGCCTGGATGCTTCTTGTGTAAGTGTGTAAAGACACTTGATTAAAAGACTAGATGAGAACTACAGTTCAGAACCAAATGCATCTATTTTCAGATAGAGAGTTCACATGCTGCCCCATGAGCCTGGCAGAACCTCCATCCGATAAGGCAGTCTTGTATTTGGGAACGTGAAATACATAAATGCAATCTATACTCCCACACACATGCAAAGCATTTCCCCAAAGACAGCAGAATTACCTCCATTCTACATAATATGTTATTGCATTCTCTTCTTCTGAAAGATATTAATAAACTGATGTGACAAATTATCAAAGGGGAGAGACACAAAACAAAACTTGTTTTGCTAAAGATGCCTGAAATGCTCTGATTAAGCAAGGCCCAAACCAATGCTGAAAGGAAGCACCCCCACAGAAAGGTCAGTTAGAATCACATGGCAACATTGCCGGCCTTGGCACATGACACAGTTTTCTAATGGCAACAGCTACTGCAAGGAGATGCTGCCTTTAGACATTGTCGGACCCAGGCTAGTTAGAACTAGCCATTTCACCAAATTAAACACAGTTCTGCTCTGGTGTGACTGGCATTTCCAGAGCAAATTTGCTCATCTCTCTGCAAACTCAACCTCAGGCCTACAGAAGTCAAGTTGTGCTCTCTCTGGCTCCCACCGTAGAGGTGGCAGCAGCAAGATTCTCCTGACCAAATCCTGCCTGCCCTCAATTACACCTGGGCAATCCTGGCTCTGAGAGTTTAACTGGAATACGAAGCAAGTACAAATGTGAGAAAGGCAGCACATGTGGCTCAGCATGTACACAAGACTGGTTTTTTGGCAAAGACATACTTAGGTGATTTTTCTGATCTACCCTAACTTTAAAGCAATTCGGTAACCAGCTATTTGTAGCAAGGAGAGAAAAAATGGCTGCAATTTGAAAAGAGAGTCTAAGTAAGAACTTTTAGATGAAGTCCATTCCAAGCTCCTATAAACTCCTCTGGGAATATATTTGAACATGTTTACTCATGCCTGTGAGCACTGATAAAAGGGTCTATCAGTTTTTCCAGTGCCCAGCACAGGGGAGCTTACTATGCCCTGAAGAGTGCACAGCACTGATTTCCCCATTCGGTGACACAGGAAAAAATGGGGTGCTTTAATTTAACCCCTTCAGGCTTTACTTTCATTTCAGAACATCTTAGTCATAAGACTCCTAGTATTCATGGAAGCAACAGATGCCAATTGTTCAATTTATTTCCTTCTAAATCAGGTCTATCCATCCTACTGCAACCTGGTGTCAGGTGGAATGGGTACACCAAATCTGCAACCTATATAGCAAGTTCCCAACCATTTTTGGTTTCAGCTTGGCAGAAAAATGATGATTTCCTAAGCTAAAGCTTAGGAAAGAAATGTTTCGACCTGATTTTGTTTTCTTCTAGGGAATGAAACACAATAAACCTTACTAATTTCTGAGTGCTTTGCAAATAATTGCTCTTTCATTTAGATAATGCTTCTTGCTCTCAGTCTCAGGAAGGTAAATGCGAAGCAACTACTTGAAATCAGTGGAATGACCTCTTCAATTTGACCCTTTGTTTTCATAAGCTTATATAGCTTGACTAGCAAAAGCTACAAATTATAAATAACAATAAACTACAATTTCAGTGTGACTGAGAGGAAAAAATTACCCTAATTTTACCTTAAAGAATAAAAAATTAAGCTTTTCCAAATAATGCCAGAAGTCCATGGAACTGTGCAGCAACAATTGCGGTAGGAGCAGCAAAACAAGCATGGCCTCAGATCCAGGCACAGACATCAGCCTTTTAGAAAAGTCCAGTCAGCAGCATCCCACACAGCTCTGCAGGATGCACACTGCCCCCCAAACAACAGAGTGCTTCCTAACACCTTATAGAGCAAAGAATTCTATTTTCCATGACAGAAACAGTGTCCTGTTACCAGCCAGGTGAAGTAATCCCAGGCTCTCCTTTCAATAAGATCCTCCCCATATCCATTTGTTTATTACAATGCTGAGCTTTTCTCTCACCTATTTCCACAACCTTCACATTTCCATGAGACAAGACTATCATCTTAGCCAACTTCAGTTAATGCTCTGATATTTTGTTGCTCAAAGCTGTCAAATTCAGAGTGATTCCACTCTCACAGAAAGTAGTAAGAATGTGATTATCACCGGGAGAAAAGTTTTGAACCATCTGCAAAAAATAGCAATAATAATGAAACAAGCTTTCCCGAAGATGCCATATATCACCTTTGTTTAATATTTTTGTTGGTTCCACTTAAAAAAATTAATGCCTTGGGAAAAAATAATTGAAAGTGTCTTTCTGGAGTACTGTAAGCACCCCCTTGGGGTGCTTATTATTCCAACAATTTCCCATTTTAAAATAGATAGGTACTAACAACCAACAAATTATTACATTTCCTTTAAATGAACTGAAACAACAAAGATAATTAACTAAGAACATAAGCCTGCTTTCCATATGGTAATACACATCCCAAGGGCAAAGCACTTCTCTTTTAAGAGATTCCCCACAGAATTCTTATCCACCTTGTAAGGGTAATTAACAACCACAAAACACAACTGAACTTGCTTAATGTCACAATATTCTGCAATGCATTACTTTTTCATGGGTGAATATGATCTGTAAAAAAGAGCACAGGACCTTGGAAAAATAGGGCACTATTTTCTGTCATGGAGAATGCTGATGTAACTGGCAGTATGATTTAAACTCTGAGAAAGTGGTTAGAGCAACATTTACATTGAAGATTATGTCAAAATAAAGTTAAAATGGGAAGCATGGTTTCCCACTTAGCTAAGTGGTAGTTTATGGTATCTCCTGTGCACAACACTCTTGCGGGGAAAAAAGCTAGGAACACATTGGTTAATAGGTATCTAATGTGTTAAAAATCAGGTTAGGTAAGGCAAACTATAGTTTTATTATAATTTTATTAGTTGAAGCAAACAGGACACAGAATACTAATGCATTCATAGCATGCACAGTGCATATTAAAATTCAAAAGCATCTTGTCTACACTACAGTTTTAAGCTTGGAAGGTGTACTAGGCAACAAGCTTATTATTACTAGGAACAGTACAAGGAAGAATGGGGTAAGTGGAATGAAATTAAAACTCAAAACCTAAAACTAGGGTAAGCACAGGGGAGCAGGAAAGGTAAACAGACGTCTTTGGATTGTCCAGGTCTGGGGTCTCCAATACAAGAACAACATGGAACTGTTGGAATAAGTCCAGAGAAGAACCGGTAAGCTGCCCACAGGGCTGACGGGCTTCTGCTGTGGAGACAGGCTGAGTGAGTCGGGGCTGTTCCTCCTGGAGAATGGAAGGTTTGGAGAAACCTTGAGGTCCCCTCTAGTACCTAAAGCAGCTCCAGAAGACCTGGAGAGGAACTTTCCATGAGGGCATGTAGTGATAGGACAAGGGGATACTGCTTTAAACTGAAGGAAGGTAGATTTAGATAAGATATTAGGAAGAAATCCTTTCCTGTGGGGATGGTGAGGCACTGGCACAGGTTGCAGGCAGACCATGCAGTCATGAGTAACCTAACTCTGGTTAGTGGTCAGGTTTTCATATTTTATTACATGGCTTCAGTGAGGGATTTGACACCTTACTATCGGTGCAATGTGGACCAGTTTAAAGAACATTTTACATGGGAGAAATCACTGAGCTGGAAGAAAGTGAATGATTGGCACAGGGCAGAAGCACTTTTTGCTTCAAGGTTCTGGCCTGTCGTTTGCTGGAAAATCTGTTTTATTAAATGCCATTCACACTTCCCAGATAAGTCACTGAGGGATATGCCAGATTCTTTCCCAAATACTACTTGATACTCAGTGCTGATCACTGATGCGAACACAACATCTCTTTTGATGTTCTTAAAAGCTGATGTGTATACATCTCCCAACACACCAAATGTTTATATGGCTAAAAGGGAGAAAGGTATCAACTCCTTGGACAGAGAAAGGGCAGAGGAAACTGGTTTTATTTAAATACGCGTATCAGATACTTATAGCTCAGGAAAACCCAAACTAGGTGCCACTTTCCCTGTGATTGTTTTTACTGTTACGGCAAGTTTTACTTAAGTGTAATTTCGGTCAATCAAATAAACATTACCAGGAGACAGGATGCAAGAGGGTAATAAGGTGTACTGTGTACCAGTGATATCCCAAGAGTCCTCACTGTGGCTTCTGCTCGACTCCTGCAAAATACCCCTCTCTAATCCACCCATGCAGAGCAGGGTGCAGGGTCATGGCCAAAGTTTGCAGGTGACTTTGAAGGCCAAAGGAGCGAACAGAAGCTGACTTGGACACACATTTGGCTATAGATGCACACAGATGCATTTAGTTGAACTAAGGCCCCTCATTTGACTCAGCTGGTGTTATGACAGCTAAACACTGATATTGTCCACATCAAAGGCTACTTTTCACTTCTGCTGTACATGTCAAAGAAAATAAACATATTCCAGTGACACCCAGCAATCAGGCAGATTATCAGCATGGAAATTCTACTGTATTCAGAGACTATACAGAATGTTTTTCTGCTTATTCCCCTTCAATCATACAAAACATATTAAATAATTTCTTCAAAAAGCTCATGGGCTCAGATCACCCTTAAAGCATAGCAAAGTGCTCTCACATCAAAGTCCCCTAACACTGATCATTTAACGTACATAGTACCTACAGCAATAAATTAAGTAGATTTACCATTAAAGTTGTTAAAATCAAGGATGTTACTGCTGCAAGTCTATCCATCACCAGCACTTATTTCAAACAGCTTTTTCTGCAGCTTAGGCTTGTATAAAAATTTGTCCAGTCACCACACAGATTCCAGAATGATATGTAATAGCACAGCTCTAACACCTATCATGCTTTACAGCCCAGTTTAAAAAAATAATGTGAAAATACCACCAACTAAGCCTTATATAGTATTTTTGTCTGTATCATCTGCATTAATGTTTTAATCTCCCTTTTTTTCCTTTGTACCAAAACCAGTGACAAACTGCATGCCCACATACACATTATAAAGAAGACTCACTACTAACTATTATACATTATACTAATTATTTTCTACCAAGGAGTACATTATACTTGATAATAACCAGCAGAAGATCATTATAAATTATATTTACAAACAGTAAATAAACATTCACAACACAAGCAAAGATGACTTTACCTGAAGCATGGCTCAGATGGTGAAGTGAAAGACCACTGATGTTTTCAGGCTCAGTAAACGCAGTACATGCCGCGTTGCAGACGTGGTCACGCAAAATGCTAACTATCAGTTAATATCCAAGTGAAAATAGCATAACACCTCACTCAGCTGAAGGTTCTGATTCCTGACATGGGATCTGCCACAGCTGCTCCATGGGATCCACTGCAGCTCACAGAGCACCATCGCCAGGTGAGCCCTGGCTCTCATTCACAAGGTCCCCTCACAGCCCTCCTGCTGGGGTGGCTTTGGCAGATGCATCTCCTGGCCTGGATTTCCCATCCTGCACAATGATATCACCTGCCTCAGGTACCAACATCTGCTACAACCCCCCTTGAAATCTCCATAAGAGCATAGGTCACAGGCTGAGACATTAAGCTATTAGAGGGTGGGCTTCTGTTCTTAGTCCCTTTCAGTGTTCATCCCTCCTGCACCCTCCAGAGCTCTGAGCAGGGCCAGCACCTCCCCACAGCCACTTCCTTCCCCCTGAGGCTGCTCCAGTCCCACCAAACATCTGGAATCTCTGGGGCAGCTGAGCCTCCAGGTACAGCTGAAGTAAGACAGTCAGGGCCAATGAGCCCCACCAGGCATCAGGGCAGCCCTACAACACCAAGATCTTACAGTCACTCCACATAAAGCTTTGTATCCACCTCAAAGAGGTGATTAAAGGTAAAAGAACTTGGTCTTGAGGCAAGGTTTACTACAAGAACTGACAAATTCCAGCAGGTTAAAAATTTTAACTGAAGACTCACTGCTCTTTCCTTCACAAACCCAGACCTTATCAAATGTGTTAGCAGTGTGATACCTCAGTACATCATAAAATATGTAAGAGGGTAGAGGATAGCAAAGAAAATGGCTCCAGAAGTAGCGAGACCCTTGGTATTTCCTGACTTTGGGGTACTTCTTATTCTTAGTGTTGCATTAGTGTTACTTTCCAAGTGTTTGATGCAGTATTAACTAGCATCATGTTTTGAGGAATAGACTTGTACAACACTGCCCAAAGGAAAGGGAAAATACCTTGAAATGAAATGTGTGATCATTTACAATGCCGAAAGCTTTTTAGCTATGGGCATTATTTCACAGCCAAGGTAAGCACTCTCTCCTAGGGGTACAACTACACAGCTGCTGTTTAGAAAGGAAACTGGGCTACTCTTTCCAGTCTACCCTTCTTAAACTCACATGGATGAGAATTGATCCAGCCCTGGAGGTAAGACGGCTGCCCCCAAACCAGGCGAGGAACAGCCACAAAGGGGTTTTCCTCCAGGCAGCCCCTCCAGCCTCCTGCAGCACATTCCCTGCACACAAAAGTGAGCACAGCTGTAGGGAAACCCACAGAGCTGATGGACACACCTGATCCAGGAAGCAGAGAGGGATACGAAATTCAGAGCTGCCATGATGCTGCTTTAAGGCAGCAAGGTGCCACAGGCAAGTCACTGGAGTGAGGCCAGTATGAGCGGGAGAGAGAAGAAAGATGCTTCTTCCAGAGTCCATCAAACATCCCAGTAACAGCAAACCACGGACCAGAATCCAGACAGGGCTGGAGACAGGCACAAGCACAGTACAGCTCAGGGCTGAGCTTAAACCTCAGGGCAGAAAGCTGACAGGTGTATGGGAGGAGGTCCCAGGGCAATTAAGCACAATCAGAGCCCTGGAGCTGGGCTGCAGCATGGGTATGGGTGCTTTGGCAGGCCTGTCTGTCTTAACTCAGACAGAAGGAGGAGGTGGCAATTTTGAGATCCCTCTGTTTAAATACATTATGAATTGCAGAGCTGAAACAAAAGACTTCTGTAAGCCCTTCCTTTGAGCTCTTCAAACCCGCCCTAATTTGAAGAAGGCACAGCATAGGTGAGTACATACAACCCCCTCCACCAGCTGGAGCACACAGTGAAAAGACGAGTTAACACTTCAATTAAAGTAATTAAATGCATGTGGCATTCTCAGACAGAGAGTTTATTTAATTTCCCATGTTCCTTATCCCTGAAAAAGAAATTAAGTTTCATCTCATGAAGACTTGAAAGCTGGACAATCTCTGGAAAAAATCTACCTTTCAAGAATGCTAGAAATTGGAAAAATATATTCTATGCAGCATAAATAAACCTTAGCCTACAAAGAGGCTGCCCTTAGCTATACATATATGAATGTGCAAACATATAATTGATGCATACATTTATTAATGGAAGCTTTACACCTTTTAGTCAAGTTGACATATGATCTTTTTATTTTATTTTCCAATAGGAGAAAAAAGTAGTGCAGAACTGATAAAAATGTTTGAGATTAAATTGGATTTTCCACTACAGAAAGCTGTTTGGAGACAGGTATTCCAACAGTGAGAGACAGTACAAAAAATTCTCTCAGAGGCTTAATGAGAGTGACAAGGGGAAAAAAAAGTGCCTCTGCTCTTCTAGAATGTTATTCCAAATGCTGTTTTTGTCATAAAGTACTTCTGCTTCTTTGCAGAAACTATTTTCTTGTTGTTATTATTTTGCAGTATTTAGCCGAAAGGTTGGAACAAGAAAGCTGCGTTATGTCAAAATGTCTTACGTGCTATTCAAGCAAAATGTGACACCAGTTTTGGGTGCAACACATAATAAACTCATTATGCACTGATTCAAATATCTACATTCAATATAATGAATATGAAATATTAGGGTTCCCATCACAGTACTGACGGGTTGGCCTTAGTAAAGTTATCATAAGAAATATGGGATAGCAGTGGGTCTGGCTCCATAGACTTGAGTTTTCTGCAGAAGTCTAGAGCTTCCTCCATGTTTCAATCCCTTGCTCCACACTCATCTCCTGGCTGGTCAGGTCCTCCTTCCCCACACCTTCGGGGCTGTCTGCAGCCCACAAACCCTCCTCCATGACCAAGGAACAGCTTGTCACTCCTTCTCTCCTTCCTACACAGAGACAGCTCACCATGTCCCAGACACCCTCACATCCCTTCTGCCTTTTCATCTGTATTCCTCTTCTCCTTCATATCCTTCCTCTTCACCTTCATATTTCTCTCTGCCACCAGGAAGGGTTTCTTACTTTCTCCTCAAAGACAAGGTTAATTCCTCAATGCACACCACCTTCCAGCTCATCCCAGGATCTCTCAGCCCTTCACTCCACCACTTCTCTGGATACACATGTACTTCCTTCATCTTCAGGATGCTTGTTATCTCCTGTTCCTTTGTGGCATTACACATCTTTTACTCCATTTATCTTTTATACTCACAATTCTTGGATAAAGGCAAAAGGAAAACCAGAATTCTCCAAACTGTCACAAACTGCAGGACAAATGAAAAACTTCCTTTCCTTCTACTCCTGGATCTCTGCAGTCTAGTAAGAGATTGAAGTTGAGACAAAATGAAGATCACGTTGAAGCTGTGAAGTCCCTTACAACCTGAATTATTCTGTGATTCTATGTGAATTTGATCAGCACTGGAGCTGGCAAAAAGGTAGCTGTAGCTCACAGGCAGCTGTGGTTGAAAAAGTGATGTTAACAATTTTTTTCTGGCCAGATCAGACAGTTCCATTATTACTGCATACACAAAAAAGTTCATTGAACCAGGGAGGTTTCATCTGAAACACAATCAGCTGAATGAACCATATTTTCTGGTTCGACTTTGTCATTTCACAATATAACTCTAAAGTCATACAGATCAAGGAAAACTTCGGGTCAAAAAATTGTGTGCAATTTATGTGACTTTCCTGAAGTGCAGAAGGATAGCAGGTTGTTGGTGGTACTACTAAGGGAGCAGGTAAAGGGAATCTGTCTTTCCAGGGAAAAGCATTTGTGGGCTAAGTTATCAGTTAAATCCAAATACTTCAAGTCCAATACTGAGGACTCGGAGAGTAAATACAGACTGGCTGTGCAAGCTGCTAGAGAAGGGATTTGTTGTGTCATTCACCAAAGACCCACATGAGCAAGTTCTGATACACTGAAAGTTGTAAACCCAGAATATATTTTTATATATATATCTAAACACACATCATTTTTTATGGAATGGTTAGTCCCATAACAGACCAGTTTCTCCCAGTAGCACATTAAGCAGCAAGATTAAGAGTAAAACTTGTTTCGTTTGTTCCCTGATGCTCTTTACAGTAGACTCTTCTTGGAGTGCTGTGGCTCAATCCATTACAAACCCTGCAACAAGGACCTGTTTGTGTGGAACATCCCTTCACAAGCAACATCCCACTATGGTGGGCCATGCAAGGTTTGCATCCAAATGGAATTAAAACCAGACACCCCACACTGTCCATTGGTTCTACTTTATGATTGGATCCAAGTAGCAAAAGAAGCTTTTCCCAGTGAATTGCACAGGCAATCTTAATTTCAGAATTTCCCAACTCCACTTTGGTATGTGCTTCTAAAATAATTTTGTGAACTATATAAATTACATAATGTTTTAAAAAAACAAGTTCAGGCTTTTGATGTTTGATAAATTTTAACAGTTCAACAATTCAGCTACATTCAGGCACAGGTGGTTACTGACAACCACCAATGCACTGCATGCATATCATCATTTATAGAAATCTATTGCTTTTTTCAAGATATTTAACAGTTATTTATCCAAATTACCTCAACTGCTTTTTAAAAAGGAATTAACATCGAAATTCAGTGAAACAACTTCAATTAATTTTGACTTCTGAGAGAAAGATCCACTTTCTGACAACAGAAGAAACAGTTGGCAATAATTTATGGCAAATTTCCCATTGACTTCTCGTCAGCTTACATTCGATAACCACTTTGAATAGAATTAACACATTATTCAGGGTTGTCTTAGGCTTCCTAATCTTCAGTATTTCCTGACTTCTGAGTTGTTATTATTACCAAAAGATGGATGATAGTAATAATCAACTCTTTTGGAGGATGTACTTTAGGGATTTCATTTCCCACTTTCAAATATAATTTATTTGTAGGTTTAAAGAAAAATATTGATATTGAAATTAAAATCCATCTGTCAACTCAGTCAAATTATTCTATACTATATAGATACTGATCAGGAATTGATCCGATACAAGCTGAAGTCAGTGGAAGCTGGTTATTAGCTTTTAGGTCATGCTCTCTAGAGAGGGAAAGGGATCCTTAACAAAACTATAGTAAAATAACTACAGTGTGTCAACATCTCTATATAAGTCTATAGCAAACATTTTGCATATTTTAAGTGTGTTAAGCCTTTGTTGAAGGAAACATAAAAGGATTCCTTGAAGTATTTTTCTGCCCAAACAGAAAGACTGTCCATTATCTGGGCAGAAGGGAAGGAGCAGCAGCTGGAAGCAGTGAAGTACCACACACACCAGAGCATCATCTAAAAGGTTTTGGGCAAATTGTATTTCAGAGTAAGAACAAGAAGCACTTCTTGGAGACTGACTCAAAACTCAGAGATTGTCTCAATACTCCAAATTAATTAAAGCAGCAGAGGAAAACAGCAATGGAAGTGACTCCAAGAGAAACTGTGATTTCTGTGCACCTAAAACCTGATAGAAAACCTACTCAAAAAAGTCAGCTCCAAAATCACGGAAGAACTAAACCTCCTCTATTTATGGGAATGTCATTCTGAGTAAAAAAGAAAAGTAGGCAAGGAATGAACAACTTGTGATCACAGCAGAAAATATGAGTGTCCTAGGTTACAATGTAAGATGTGCCCAAAAGTATATATTCTATCACCATCTTCATAAGCTGTTAAAAAACTAGTGGGGCACTGTTTCCCCACCTCCTACATGACTCATCCCTGATAAACTCTGGGGATATCTCCTGTTAATGGGCCAGCTGTTGAAACCAGGTGGGGCAGTGTTCCTTATCTCTCCCATGACCCATCCTTCCTCCAGGGGGTATCTTCTGTTAATGGGCCCATCAATGCCTTGCCTCATGACTCACCACCCCATTGTGAGATGCTCTGCCCAGGAGGAGGAACTAAGCGTTCCCATCTGTATATACTCAGAGGTTTGGAACACCACAGCCAGCCCTTACCTCCTGGATTCCCAGAGGACAAGAGCTACACAGCCACCACTGGACCCTCCAAGGAAGACCAGACCCCTTGACAAGATCACTGCTTCAACAGAACCATCACTCCAGCAGACTGCAGGCACCGTTTAATCGGACTGCTACCAACACCCTGACCAACAGTGTGTCAGGTTGTATTCTGACTCTGTCAGTACTTTTTCTTTTTGTACTATTGCATTTATTTTATTTTTCCTATTAAATTGTATTTCTGACTTGGAGTCTCTCTGGTTTGCTTTCAAACCAGTACAATGAGTCAGCATTCAGGGCTATTATTTAGGTGAAAGAAGCAAGAGGAACTGAGACATGGCAGTATGGACACAAGTGGAATAAACAGTACCCAGTAAGGAATAGAAATATTGAGAAGAAATTTGTCAGATAAATCTGAAAATAAGGGGCCTAAGACCCTTTCTAGAAGGACCATCCTTTGATAAACTCAGAACACAGTCACACACTGCCAGCAAATATCCAAGTTTCACCTGCTCTGCCATACACTCTAACAACTAAAACAGGCTACTTTGCTGAAGTATTTTCTACATCATGAAAATGTATAAGATAGTAATGAATAAAAAAAGAATAGAACCAAAAACTTTTTATATTTCATTTGTCTAAGTGGGTCTAAACACAGTAAATCAATTTGAATTTCTCCTGTGCTGTTATTAAATCAACCGTTTATCATTTAACTTCATAGTTCTAGCTGGTCAATGAGATGCTTTCAAAGGGTGGAACAGAGATAATTTTTCAGGGAATTAGAGTATAAGATGGCTTGGATTCAGTTCATAGTAAGTGTTCAGAATCTGAAATTTGGGATCAGTTTATTTTAATTTGTCACTAAATGGAGGCCACCTGAAAATTTTCTTTTTTTAACTGAATCATGTACCTATTGTAATCCACCACAAAGCATGAACGGTCACTGTTAGGAATATAAATTTCCCCCTCCATAAGTATTATGCCTTGTCTGGTAAATAATTTTATCTGGTAAAAAATTGATTTTCCTACTGTTAGCCTGCATGCATTTGTTCAAATAATCACAGCGAGAGTAAACATGCCAACAGGTATTTCAGTTGGCTACACATGGAAGAAGACAGCAGCAGCAATTTTGGAGCACAATATAACCAGCTGCAAGGGCAGTACTGTTAAATCTGCAATATTATGACAAAAAGATAAATTAGAAAAAAGTTTACAGCATTCACATGAAGTTCTGGTAATTTTAATATTTTATGCCAGTAACAATTAGTAACAAAGTTTAACAAATTTGTCCTATCAGGGATTGGTACAGATGTAGATTTTTTTTTTTCCTAAGGTCAATTTCAGAATATGAACTAAATGTTTCTTGATAATGAAGTATTTGTCTCTCTTGCTATCATCACACATACAAAAAGAACTCAGTAATTTTGTTTTTATAGTAAGCATGTGCAGGCTTAATATATTCCATGTAATAAACAGAATTTATAAGCTGTAGAGATAGCATTTTTAATTGTTGCCTAGTAACAGTTACAATTTTGGAACTGACCTTCATCTAAAAACAAAGAAAATATTAAAAAGAAAAAAAGACTAGAAGACAGAATTGCTTTATTAAAAATATAAAATTATTTTTAAATTATTGTGGTGCCATTTCTAAAGGTTCATTTTAACTTCTTCCTATAAAATGCCTGGAAGAGTTAAATAATTCCCTTGCTAAGCCATTTCCCACTTTACCATCCAAGCTCAGATTTTATGAAGTGTTGCTAAAATACGACACAGAGGATGAGCCTGTCACCTTGACAGCAAAAATGTCCTGGTTTCTGCTGGGATAAAGTTAATTTTCTTCCTAGTAGCTGGTAGAGTGCTGGGTTTTGGATTTAAGATGAAAATAATGTTGGTAACTCAGGGATGTTTTCATCCAGGCCTTTGCTGCTCCTCATTTCATCCCAGCAGCGAGGAAGCTGGGGGTGGGTCAGGAAGGTGGGAGGGGACACAGCTGGGACAGCTGATCCCAACTGATCCAAGGGATATTCCAGGCCACACAGCAGCATGTTCAGCATACAGAGGTGGGGGAAGCTGGCTGGGGGCTGCTGCTCGGGAACCAGCCGGTCATCAGTCAGTGGGCGGTGAGGAATTGAACTGTGCATCCCTTGTTTTGTATAGACTAATTATTTTATCATCATCATTAATTATTATTATAATTATTATCATCATCATCATCATCTCCCTTTCCTGTCCCATTAAACTCTCTTTATCTCAACCAACAGATTTTACCTTTTTTCTTCCAGTTGTCTCCCATCTCACTGTCGGGGCAAAAGTGAGCGGGTGGCTGTGTGGTGTTGAGCTGCCTGCCAGCTTAAACCCCAGCAAAAAGCCAAATTGAAATCTAAAGTAAGTGAACTTTTGATGTCTGAGAAACTTCAAAGAACAGCATAAAGAATTACCTATGCGCACTGTGTTTGCTAAATGCATATTAAGTTTTGTTTTCACTGTAAATCAAATATGTATGAAATTTGTACTCACCAAAAGAAATTAGCAGGTTCTGGGGAAGCTCTTACTTGTCAGAATCATCTCTGACATGTAACTCTGGCTGGAAATCCTCTTTTGTGTGACCAAACAAAATGCAGTCACATTTTTATAAGCATAAACAATTTTACATATGGTGCAATCTGACATATACAATATCCTGGACTACAGCTCCTCTTAGTTCCTTGACTATTCAGTTGTAAATATTCTATGATTTTAAAACACGCAGCTCTATAGAAATAGTTAAAAATTCTTTCCATGACTGCTGAGTATTTCAGCACTGAAACAGATCCTTCAACATTCAGAGGTAGAAAATCTGGGGACAATTTGCATGACTCATACATACTGAAGAACATATTTCTCCAAAAAAGGTATTTCCTAAGTTTAAAGGTTAACCAGCTATACACCTAAAGGGCATTCCTTAAGGGGTTGTCTGTTTTCAGGTCAGTTCCCTTGTTTAGAAGGCTCAGCTCTAAGCAGTAAGTTAGCTGATTTTACACATTTGGATGGAAGAGGAAAATGGCTTTTGTGATGAGCATCTGCTGTTTTGTTAAAAATGTGGTTAAAGGCATTAACAAAAGTGACATTACCAGCTGTTCGAATGTCAAACAGCTTAGTAAAACTGTTTTTTGTCAAATGACAACATATGACACCAAAATCAATTCCAAACCAATAACACTCTCTTAGTTGCAAAACAGGCTGCAATTTAGAAAAAAAAATGTTAATTAAAGTACAAATTATACTTTTTTCCCCTGGAAGAACAGAACACCAGATTTGATGAAAAAACTCAACCTCTTTTCTAAATTCATAAAAGGCAGAATATAATTTACAATAAGTCCTCTGAAGTATAAATAACACCTTATTCCCATAATATATCCATAAGAGCAATAGAACATGACAGGCTGTGCCTTGCAGGGTAATTAAACGTGCCTCTGGTGTTTCAAGTACGGTGGCCTTTGGACTTGCAGTTTACAAATCCCCCGCCCTTTTGTGCTGCAATCATCAGGCCCGCACTGCCTGGTGTGTGCTGCTGCTCCACTACCCCATGCTCCTGTTTGAATCATTTATAATTATCAGATATATTAGAAGATGACACGTTAGCAGCCTTGTCAGACAGCTTTCTTCTAAGGGGAAGATTATAGTCTTTGTGTGTTTGGGCCAATGGCTTTAATGTTCTCTAAAATATGACTTGGAAGGACAGTAGTCATAAAATGAATTACCAAAATACAGATGGCATCATTTCTACCTTAAAGTCAGGCTCCAAGCAAAAGTGGACAAATTTGCCTTCAGTGTCTTAATCTGATCTCTTAAGATCAGATAGACTCCCAAATGCTGGTTGGTGCACGCCTTATTTAAGGGTGTACCCTGGATTTTTTTAATTAGGAAAAATATGTTTGGGAAGTGTTTGGGAAAATGCCTTCCCAAAACATATGGAGAATTACATGAGTAGAGAGTCTCAAGGTAAGCTCAGTCCTCTGAGACAGCTATGCTGCAAAAGGGATCGGTGGGAGAAGGAGGGGAAACAGCTGTGCCTTCTTGTTAACTAAATAAAGGACAAATGCTTTAAATCATGATCGATGTTTGCAAACTCACAGCCCTTGAAAAACATGGAAACTGGAATAATGGCTTCCAGATGGAATTTCCAGTACTGCTTAAGTGACCAAGGTACTGAAGTCTGGTGACATCCATTGGACTCCATGCTTTCAAACAGAAACCCAGCTTGTTCAGGACACATCATGGCAGTTTTCATTTCTATATTAAACTCAGCCCACTAAAACACCGATTTCTATTAAAACATTTTTAAAATGTTATTTTCCATTTTGAACACCCAAACACATTTCAATATACATTTTTAGCCAGCTGCAGCAAAGAAACAGGATATGTAACATAAGTGTTTGTTGCTGTCCCCTCACACCACAGCATATGGTAGGTGAGTTACAGACACTTGTGTTGCTGCTGCAGCTCTTGAAAACTAAATTGTTACTTTAGAACCTTAGTCATATGCTATTTTCAAGCTGTAAAATACCTGCTTCCTTAAACACACGGATGCCAATAATCCTCATATGTCTTGAGAAGATTTTGAGGCACTTTTAATCATTGATAAGCTCTGTGAAATGCAAATTTGAAAATGTAATGAGAAGAAGAGGACAGAAATTTCTCACATTTGTCAAAATTAACTGAAGTGTTGAACCTAGCCCCCTCTGCAGGCTGAATTCATGTCCAGCATGCTGGACCAAGTCATTTCAACCTTTGTCATATACTCAGAGTTGCACTTCCCCTGCTAGAGGTACCGATGCTCTTTTCTATGGCTGATTAAATCCTAATTTGGAAATTATGCATCTTGAAGAGAATGGGGTGGGCCCAGTCCTCTCTCCTTGGTGCCCAGGAGAGGAGACACCTTCAGGCAAGTTGATCCTTCTTGAGGACACAGAGAAAGGAAACCCATAATTGGCAAGAGTCGGGGGAAGACATGCCAGGGATTAACAAAGATTGTGCTTGAGGAAAAAAGGAGAAAGACTAAAACAAGAAATAAATATCCAGAGGCAGTGGATCCTGATGAGGGAAGGAATGCAACTCTTGCACCAGCACAGGAAGCCCAAAAGACATTGCCTTATATTCCCCTTCAAACAGTCCCTGTTGATCTCCTGGAAATTTCAGTAAAAGGGAGAGTTGCCTGGTAGAAACAACAATTATCTGAATGCACTGTCTCTGCAGACCTGTTTGCAAGGCCTCACTTACTTATAAGCAAATCATTATGTACAGTAAATATAAGGGACTGAACTCACACAGTGCAGCCATTAATCTAATGCTCCCACTGCACCCACCTAAGGAATAAGATGCTTTTCTTTCCAGCCATCTGCAGAGCCATGGATTCTCCTCCCACAACTTCTTGCTTTACTTTGCTTTAAAACATTACACACACACACAGAGAAAAAAATCAAGACATACATATTCCATAGCAATTCATTAGGATTTCCTAGCTGCTACTATTATTGATTACTGTTTGTCCCTGCTGCAAACAAAATTTATATTCTGGACGTTAAAATGAGGCACTGCCCAGGAAACTAACAAAAATGATGCAAAAGGCTGACAATACAGATCAAACACTCAAAATCAAACACACAAAGACAGCAGCAGACCGATTTCTAAAGTGTAGGATTAATCTGTAAACTTAAAGCTTAACCACTTTGTATGGTTTTATCAGAACACAATCTAATAATAAAATACAGCAGCAAGCTACAATGCTCCTGAGTCTGCCATTTCTCCCCAGCTGTGCAGCAGCATGTTATACTGCTGAAAATTAGAAAGCAATGTAACCTCAGCTGACAGGTTTATTAAGACACATAAGACATTACACAAGCCCTTTGACATGATAATCACTAACTCAGTCAGGAGCAGAAACCTAGTTGTTACCATTATTGGAAGTAATTGGTAAAAAGAAAAAATAGAAAAAAGAGGAAAAGAGTAAGCAAACAGCCTTGTAAATGTCATGTTAATTATTTAGGATACAGGTGCTTTCAGCCACATAGATTGCATCCCATCTGTACTTGGGTGGTTTTCAGTGATCAAAAGGAAAGGCCCAGTGAAGGAGTCTACTTTGGCCTTGCTCCCTTAGTTCAACCACTCTTAGCTATGTTACAGAAACAGCTTGTGCTTCTGTTGCACAGCTAAGGCTGCACCATTGCTACCAGCGTTAAGTCCCAGTTTGCAAGGATTTATAGTTAAATTATACAAAATTGCTCTAAGCTGGGCCTTGGTACACACAGCCACCCTGTGAGTGCTTTTTCTTTTTTCTCAACCAAGTTGGATTTTAATTTTGTCTAGTATTGTTATTTGCGTTAGGGAAGGAGAAAGATTTCATGGGTTTATGGCTTTCTGGACTTACCTATACAGATTTCAACCCTTAGATATGTCAGAAAACATCCATGCAAGAGAGTCAAAATTTCTGGAAAACACATAAGTAGTTGTCAGTCTTTCACCTGTGGGACACCATCTAGTGCAGGTCAGAGGCAAGTAAAACCTGTTGTATCCCACGTTTAAATTCCTGCTCATTGCCATTCTTCCCATGCCATCCCACTGCTGAAACCACCATGGCAGGCACCGAATGACAGAAAAGTGCAATTCCTGCTTTTATATTTTGCAATCAACATACAAAGACCAGAAAAAAACCACAGGTCCATGGCAAGTGCAAACTAGACTAAAGAAACTAAACTAAACTAAAATGGAGATATGAACTGTCTGCTGAGGAAAAATCTTACCATCTTTTTATTACTTGTGCAGCCCTCTCAGAGCTTGGGTTGTCTGAAGAGTGAGGTGGAAGACTGTCTAGCTTTTAACCTTTTCTTTCTCTACTCCATTGTTTAAGAGAGTCAAACACTCTTCACCCAACTATTCCCACAGCTCTAGAAAACACTTCAAAACAAGACTAAGAGAGCTACACTTTCAGGAGTGCTCAGACAGTGCTTTTCTCACTGTGATCTGTGTGTGAGCACACATGGAAATGCTGCCCAGAATACCCTTTCCTGAGGAGAACCAGACAGTAATTTAAACTATTTCAGTCTCAACATATATTTGAACTTCTTCTTTTGCTAATTTTTTGTTCTGCTTCTCTGGGCAGGACCTCTCTTTCTCCCTGTGTCCTCAGAGAGCCTGGAGCCTCAGGCATGTCCTGTGTAGACCTTCTGAAACTGCCTCTGGCTCAAATGATTGTTTCTCTCTGCCCTCAGGCACAACACAGGTATCTGACATGAACTGCAAAGGACAAAAGCTTTGCTGTTAAGGGGCACAAATTGAAGGTGCTCATAGTTGCAGTCTCCTCCATGGATTTCTCTAGGAACCAAACCCAGTTCACTTACAACCCTATTCCAGTCCCATATGCCAGAGAAATCAGACATTAGTAAGTGCAAATAACAGCTTGTGAGTTTATGAGCCCAGAGCTCCTCCGTTAACTTCAAAACGAAGGCCACCTTCAGTGTGTTACTGCAGGTACTTGCATGGCTGAAAGGAGATTTAAAAGTTCAGAGCAATGCGCTCAATTCATTTTATCTACAAATTTTTCTGAATAACAATAAATGCAAAGCTGAAAAACATTTACTATACTGGATTTCCCAATTTCCACTAGACTGTGCCACAAGGGTCCATTTAAAACAAAGGCATTGCAAATAACTTGAATATACAGCCTTTTGATATTAAGCAGCCTCTGTAAGCCTTAAATGTTCAGTATAACTACAAATATCTTTCAAAGATGGTATAAACACATATGATGACATGACTCAGCTAGCTTTACTTTAAAAAGAAACCATATGAAGACCTTAGATACTCCCATTTGATAGACATGATAATGTACACCAACCCTTGTGCCCTGGGGGGACTTAGTGGATGATTTAACAGGTATAGAAATGCTTCTGTTAGGAGAGTCCTTTAATTTATTTATTTTGCCTTTAGAGCCTTCTTCTGAAGAATTCTCTGTGAAGACCTCAGGAAAGGTCATATTGCTTGGAATTTTACACCTTGTATAGAGTCCTCCAGAGAGCTGCCTGCGCCAGCAGTGGATAAACATTCCTTAGTGCTGTTTGCTCCCGCTTTACCTCAGCAGCCTGTGAGGCAAGAGCAGAACTCTGCTTTCCCTTGCAGGATTCATGCCTTTCATTTTAATGACTGTGAGCTGAGACAAGATCTGCTTTTGTTTCCTCTCATTTCCAGCTGCCTTTTTCCTTTGTCAGAAATGACAACTTAGAGGACAATCAAAACACCGAGTAAGAAACCCTGTTTGACCTTACTGCCAAGAGTCTTACAAAATTAATGTTTACACCTATTTATATGCATTGGGAAACCACTGTTTCCCCTTTGAGTTTACACATTTCAAAATGTCTTTTTGCTCTCTGGACATCACCAACCATTGAGAACTTTTCACAAGCCATGATCTTTACTTAAAAAAACATACCAGGACTGACAAGAAATTGATGCTTCTCAAATACCAAGTGAGAGACTGTCCAGTCACCATTCAATGGGTTGATTCATTCTACCCAATTTCAAGCATAAAACATTTTCCAAGCACACAGCTTCCAAACTCACCTGAATTACTCTGTATTTTCTGCTCCAAATCTATACCAGTGCCAGTCATTACTCCAGCAATAGTTTCTATCCAAAACACAGGGGCATCCTCTTGTCTGTCTTCTTAGGAGTTACAGCTGATCATTATGTTAACCTTATCACTTGGAATGTTTTTCAGGCCAAGCTGATTTTCCCAATAAGAGATTCTCTTTTAGTAATAGTTGTAACTACTGACTATTCAGTCAAATAAAAAAAAAAAAAAAAAAAAAAGGAAAGAAAAAAATA